>CAKNYM010051789.1:127073-158879 GCA_932195095.1 Andricus curvator | reverse complement strand
TTTTTATTACATTATTTATGAATAATATTAACATTTACTCCAACGTCTCATTTGATCGACGTAGCCCCACGAGTGGGGCTACGTCGAGGACTTTTTTCTTCAAACAGGATTTTTTCAAGGAAAGTGGACAAATGATTTTTTTTCATTATTGATGAATAATATTAACAGTTACTCCAACGTCTCAGTTGATGGACGTAGCCCCATGAGTGGGGCTACGTCGATCACCCCGTCGCACAGTGGGAAGAAAATGACTTTTTTGGTTCAAAATAACATACAGCCCACAAATATCGACCGATTTGGAAAACAAATTTTCAAAAAAATGCTGATGCGATTTCTAAGAGAGCTGTCGAGCCTGATTTTCAAATTAGGCTTTCATCTTTTTTATAAATAAACAAATATGACGAAAAAAATAGCTGTTTTTTCTATTTGAGGTTCCTGGTGCTCGTCGATAACAGAAAGATTGTTAAAATCGCCTAAGTTTTATAGAGTAACGTTAGTTGAAGATGTTCCAATATTATATAATGAACAAAAAAAAATTTTATAAACAAATTATTTGTTGAAAGAATGTTTTCTATGATTTTCCGTAATTTTGCGATTTTTTAAGTTATATTGCAAGAAATTTTAATGGGAACAATATTATAATAAAAAAATTTTCTCTCTGAATTATAATTGATTATATTATAAACAAATGCATTATTCGGTCATTTGTCGGCAGAAAAATGCGTTTTTTTTAATGCCAGGTCTGTCAGTTGGGAACTTCATGACATTTTTAGCAAGATTCATAATGAGTTGATGAATTTTATGATTTTTAAAACAAATTTAATAAACAAATGCATCAATCAGGCATTTGTCGACAGAAAAATTCGTTTTTTTCGATATGAGTCTTTTTAATTGTGAACTTCATGATAATTTCAGCAAAATTCATAATTGGTTAATAAATTTCATATTTTTTCAAAATAAATTTGATAAACAAATGCATTATTCGCGCATCTGTCGATGGAAAAATTATTTTTTTTTTTCCGATGTCAGACTTTTTAATTGGGATGTTCATTATAAATTCAGCAACATTCATGATGAGTTGATAAATTTTATGATTTTTATTAACAAATGCATTATTCGGGCATCTGTGGACGGAAAAGTTCGTTTTTTTTCTATGTCAGTCTTTTTAATTGGGAACTTCATGATAATTTCAGAAAAATTCATAATCAGTTGATAAATTGTATGTTTTTTTAAAACAAATTTAATAAACAAATGCATTAATCAGGCATTTGTCGACAGAAAAATTCGTTTTTTTCTATGTCAGTCTTCTTAATTGGGAACTTCATGATAATTTCAGCAAAATTCATAATTGGTTAATAAATTTATTATTTTTTTAAAAACAAATTTGATAAACAAATGCATTATTCGGGCATTTGTCAATGAAAAATTTATTTTTCTATGTCAGTCTTTTTCATTAGGAACTTCATAATAATTTCAGCAACATGTTGATTTCTACTGATCAAAAATTAGTGTATCATAGACAAAAGTGAAGGAAAAGGTCATTCTACTCGATCCTGAAGCTGCAGACCAATTAAAAAGACTGACTTCAAAAAACAAAAAAATTTTTCCATCGACAGATGCCCGAATAATGCATTTGTTTATCAAATTTGTTTTTGAAAAAATATGAAATTTATTAACCAATTATGAATTTTGCTGAAATTATCATGAAGTTCCCAATTAAAAAGACTGATATCGAAAAAAACGAATTTTTCTGTCGACAAATGCCTGATTAATGCATTTATTTATCAAATTTGTTTGAAAAAATCATAAAATTTATCAACTCATTATCAATCTTGCTAAAAATGTCATGAAGTTCCCAACTGAAAGGACTGGCATTGAAAAAAATGAATTTTTCTGCCGACAAATGCCCGAATAATGCATTTTTTAAAATAAATTTGTTTAAAAAAATCATAAAATTAATAAATAAATTATGAATTTTGCTAAAATTATCATAAAGTTCCTAAATTAAAAAAATGACATAGAAAAACGAATTTTTCTGTGGAAAAATGCCTCATTAATGCATTTGTTTATTAAATTTGCTTACAATATTAACAATAATAACCGAATAGTTTAATTTTCAACTAAAGAAGATACATTTTTAACTTTAAATGGAATAAATAATTGGATCGTAATCGTTTTTTGTCTACTGGTCTATAATCAATATTTTTTGAATATTGATTTTTTATTCCTAATTTGTGAAAATATTTCTCTCAAGCTTAGTGTGTAAGATCATCAAACCGACAATATGAAAGACCTGGGTTCGGATCCCAGCGGAGCTTGAGAGCAATTTTTTCACAATTTAGAAATAATTTCAATATTCAAAAATATTTATTTTAGACCAGTAGAAAAAAAACAATTAACATCAAATTATTAATTACATTTTATCTGGTCAAAACCATAACATCAACAAATTTAAATGGAATAGTTCAATTTTCAGTTAAAAAAATTAATTTTCAACTTTTTTTTCAAATATATTATATTAAATTTCAAGGGAACTCCCATTTTGCAGAAATAGTAATATCTTCTCCAGAGACTATCCTACAGATCCATTCTTGCTTTATACTCCAACGCGCCCACCCAAGTCTTTGTTCTCTAAACAAGTGCTTCTATACCTTTAATATGAGAAATAAAAGATTTGTGAGATGTTGAAACGTGTCTTTAGAGAAATTTTTGTATCCACAGAACGACCCATATTTTTTTGTTATTAATGCCATTTCTCAGCCAGTGTATAGAGTTCTTAAATGCCCAAGAATTTATTTACTTTATGCTTAAGAATTTATATTTAAGAGAATTTGAAGCATTTATTGTTTAAAGAAATATATATTATAATTCAATATTTGAAACTAAGTTTTTTTAAACAAAGTTTCGGTTAGACTGGTTTAATATGATAGAAATCGTTTTGGAGGCCTAATACCAGTATTTTTTATGTTAGATTCAACAGAGGTCTCTGTTAAAGAATCGTTGATAAGTAGATAATCTACTATATCAAAATTAATTTTTATTATGCGAAATTAAATTAAAACGCGAGAAATTAAGTTCTAAAAAATTCACTGCGAACTGGATTTTAAATAATAATAAATTTCGATTGAAATCAAGGAAATACAAGTTCTGAAATTTTCACTGGTGAACTGCGATAGTTCAATTGGTAGAGCACCTCACATGTAATGAGTTGGTTGCTGGTTCAAATCCAGTTCGCAGTGAATTTTTTAGAACTTATTTTCTCGCGTTTTAATTTAATTTCGCATAATAAAAATTAATTTTGATCAGTAGATTATTTACTTGTCAACGATTCTATAACAGAGACCTCTGTTGAATCTAATATCAAAAATACTGGTATTAGGCCTCCAAAAAGATTTCTATCATATTAAACCAGTCTTACAGAATTTTTGTTCAAAAAAACTTAGTTTCAAATATTGAACTAATAACTGGCCTTAAAATAATAACATCTCTAAAATAATAATTTCGATCGAAATTAAGAAAATACAAGTTCTGAAATTTTCACTGTTGACCTGCGATCGTTCAATTGGTAGAGCACCTCACATGTAATGAGTTGGTTGCTGGTTCAAATCCAGTTCGCAGTGAGTTTCTTAGAACTTAATTTCTCGCGTTTTAATTTAATTTCGCATGATAAAAATTAATTTTCATATAGTAGATTATCTACTTATCAACAATTCTATAGCAGAGACCTCTGTTGAATCTAACATCAAAAATACTGGTATTAGGCCCCCAAAAAGATTTCTATTATATATTATAATTAATACATATATTTTTACAAAAATATTCTAGAGTGAAATGAACATATACTTTTTCAAAATTACGGACAAGGTGATTCCAGAAAGTCAGGAAATGTCGGGGAAAACCTGACAGAGTTGGGGAATTTTCGATAAATTAAAGTTGAAGTTAATTTTGTTTATTATGGTTGAAAATTGTAACTATTTGGTTGAAAATTAATCCGTTTTGGTTGAGAATTCAAACAATTTTGTTGAAAATTCATCTTTTTCGGTTGAAAATTCAACTAATTAGTTGGAAGTCGAACTCTTTTGTTAAAAATTTATTTATTTGGTTGATTTGTTTTTTTAGAATTTAATTATTTTGTTGAAAATTATGTTTTCTAGTTAAAAATTAATTGTTTTAACAGAAAATTTAACTCGTACATGTTTGGTTCAAAATTTATCTCCTTAAGTTGAAAATTCAAATGTTTGGTTAAAAATTCCTGTATTTAATTGGAAATTGGAATTTTGTGGGAGAATATTTGATCTTCTTGGTGAATAATTCATCTTTTTGGTTGAAAATTCCATTAAGAATTCAAATAATTGGTTGGAAATTCATGTACTTTGTTACAAACTCATCTATTTTGGTAGAAAATTCATCTTATTGATTGAAAATTAGTTTTTCTTATTTAGAATTAATTTTTTTACTGAAAATTTAACTATTATATTTTTAGTTGCAAATTTAGCTGTTTCAGCTGAAAATTGAACTATTTGTTGAAAATCCGTCTTTTTTTGGTAGAAGAGTATTCTTATTAGTTGAAACTTCATCTTTTTGGTTAAAATTTTATTTCTTTTGTTGAAAATTCAACTATTTTGTTGAAAATTCGTTTCATTTTAGGTTGAAAATTCATTTTACTAACTGAAAATTTAACTTTTTTTTTTTGGTAGAAAATTTATCTTTTCAGTTGAAAATTCATGTATTTGGTTGAAAATTAAAATTTTTTAGCTGAAGATTCATCATTTAGTTTGAAAATTCACTTTAACTATTCCTTTTTTTTTGTGGAAAATTGACCTTTTTGATAGAAATGAAATCAAAATTTAATTATTCTACGTTTTATTAAGAATTCATATCTTTGGTTGAAAAAAACAACTATTTAGTTGAAAATACGTTTTGTTTGTTGATAGAAAATTCATCTTTTGGGTTGAAAATTCCACTATTTGGTCAAAAATTCATATTTTTGGTTGCAAATTGATAATTGTGAATAGAAATTAATTTCTTTGGTTGAAAATTCGTTTATTTTTAGTTAAAAATTGATTTTTTAACTGAAGATGTAACTATTCTATTTTTGCTTGAAAATTCAAATTTTTGGTTGAAAATTATTCAATTTTGCTGAAAACTCGTTTTTTTTGTTTAAAATTTAATTTTTAACTGCAAATTGAACTACTCTATTTTTATTTGTAAATTTATATTCTATTGTTTAAAATTGATATATTTTGTTGAAACTGTATCTTTTTTAGTTGAAAATTCAATTATTTTTAGGTTGAAAGTTAATTCTTTTTGGTTAAACCTTAAAGGCTAATATTGCCTTTTTGATTGAGAATTAATATTTTTTGGTTACAAATTGAATTGTTTGGTTAAAAATTGATTTTTTTAAATTTTTCTTAAAATATTAATAAAATAATATAAAAAAAAATAAATAAACAAAAATAAAAGATAACAAAAATGAAAAATAAGAAGAAAAATAAATTTAAAAAAAGAATAAAAATAGTAAATAATAATAAAAATAAATCCTCTTAAAATAATCTTTTATCTTAGATTAAAAATTCCATTATTTGGTCGAAAATGAATTTTGTTGTTGAAAATTATCTGTATTGATTGGGCATTTAACTATTTTGTTAGAGATTCGTCTTTTTTGGTTAAATTCAACTATTTTTTTATTCAAAATTGAAAATTTTTTTCTTAAAAGTTAATTTTTTTTGTTGAAGATTCAACGTTTGACTTGATACTTTATCTCTTTGGTTGAAAATTCAACTATTTTGTTGGAAATTTGTCTTTTGTATGGTTAAACATGAATTTTTTAAAAAGAAAAGTTGACTGTACCATTTTTGGTTGAAATTTTATCCTTTGTAGTTAAAAATTTTTTTTTTGTTGAATATAACTATTTTTTATTTCAAATTAAAATCGTTTTTGGTTCAAATATCAACTATTAGGTACATTTTCTATAAGAATTAATTTTTCTTGGTAGAAAACTAATCTTCTTGGTTGAAAAATCATCATTTCGGTTGAAGATTCATAATTTTAGTTGAAAATTCATCTCTCTGATTGAAAATGTAACTATTTTGTTGAAAAATCGTATTTTTATTGTTAAAAATTGATTATTTAAGTGAAAATTCAACTATTATTTTTTTGGTTGAAAATGAATCTTTCTTGTTTAAAATTCAACTATTTGGCATAAAATTAGACTTTTTTGTTGAATTCAACTGTTTCTAATTTCAAATTGAAGTCTCCTGTGTTTGAAATATCAACTATTGGGTACATTTTGCTTTGAGAATTCATCTTTTTTTTTGTAGAAAATTAATGTTCTTGGTTGAAAAATCATCCCTTCGGTTAAATTTTTTTTTTTTTTTTTGTTTTAAGATTTTTTATTTCCGTTAAAAATTCATCTCTTTGGCTGAAAATTTAACTACTGTGTTGAAAATCGTTTTCAATGGTTAAACACTGAGTTTTTAACTGAAAATTTAACTATTCTATTTTTGGTTGAAAATTTATCTTTTTTTTTTGTTGAAAATTCAAGTATTTGTTTGAAAATTGGTCTTTTTAGGTTGAATTCAACTATTTTTAGTTTAACATTAAAATCTTTTTTTTTTTAATTCTCCTACTTGGTATTTATTTTTCTGATTGAAGATTCATCACTTAAATTAAAAATTCATCTTTTTAGTTAATAATTTATCAATTTATTGAAAATTCGTATTCTTTTTTTTTTGAAAATTAATTTTTGTAACTGAAAATTAAAATATTCTATTTTCGGTTAAAAATATATCTTACTCGAAATATATTTATCATATAAACAACAAAACATCTGGCTGACGCAACCAAATATTTTTGTTGTTTTAACAAAATCCTTTGGATTTGGTTGATCCAACCAAAAAATTTGGTTGGGTTCTTCAAGTATTTTTTTGAATCAATCAAAATCCATTTGATTCAACCAAATTTTAATGTATATACAAGAAAACCGGTTTTTTTTTGGTTCCAGAAATTTTTTTTTCCTGGGTGTGTCGAGTCTCAATTGTTATGCATTCGCCTGAAGTTTCAGACGTGCAAGACGAATTTTTATTTCCTTTTTTTATTTGTATAACAATAGAGAATAATGTTCAAAACAGCAATTTCCATATTCATTCATGACCCTCTACAGTCTACACTCTACATGCACATTGAAATTTTAAACTTGAATAATCGAAGAAATTTCATACATTTTTTTAAACGAAAAATCATTAACTTTCGACGAATTTAGATTTTAAAGAACGAATTAAAAAAAAATAAAGGAAACTTATCATTTTATTCCCTCCCGGAAGTTCAAAATTTTCTGAAACATTCCTTGTTGGTCTTAGAAAATTTTAAATCTTCCGGAAGTGGGAGTCGAAACTAGCAAATCTATAGAAATACTTTTTGAAAGAAAAAAATTAATTTTCAGAGTTCAATATTCGTTTTTTGTTGTTGTTGAAAGTTAGTTTTTTGTTGAGGCGAAAATTCAACTGTTCCCGTTAAAAATTCATAATTTTAGTTGAAAATTCATCTCTTTGATTAAAAATTAAACTATTTTTGGTTGAAAATTAATTTTTTTCGGTTGTCAGGTCTACTAACATATTCTTGCTTGAGAATTCTTTTTTTCTGGTTAAAAATTTAATTATTTTGTTGAAAATTCAACAATTTTGTTAGAAAGTCATCCTTTTTGTTGAATTTTGGTTTGAAAATTCATCTCTTCTGGTAGAAATTTCATCTTTTGTGTTTTAAAATACTTTTGATATAAACTTGAAATATTTTTAGCTGAAAATTCATCTCTTTTGTTGAAAATTTAACTATTTTGTTGAAAATTCGCTTTTTTTTTGCTTAAATTTGTTTTCCTATTGAAAATGTAACTAATACATTTTTCATTGAAAATTCGTCTAGTTGGTTAAAAATTGAACTATTTGGTTGAACTTCTTTGTTAAAAATTTATTTTTTAGTTGAATATTCAATTATTTTATTGAAAATTCTTTTTTTGGCGGATTAAAAAATTATTTTTTCAATTGAAAATTTAACTGTATCATATTTTTCATTAAAAAAATATAATGTTTAGTTGGGAATTCAACTACTTGCTTGAAAGTTGAACTCTTTTTGAAAATTCATTTTTTGGGTAAAGATTTATGATTTTATTTGAAAATTCATCTCTTTTGTTGAAAATTTAACAAAAATTTCATTGAAAATTCACTTTTTCGGTAAAAAAAATTTTTCTAACTAAAAGGTTAACTATTCCACTTGATAATTCATGATTATAGTTAAAGATTTATCTCTTTTGGTATATATTTTATCTCCTTGGTTCATAATGGAAAATTTATCTTTTTTATCTATAAATTTATTATTTGGTTAAAGGTTTCATTATTTTGGTAGAAAATTCAAATTTTTGGTTGAAAATTAACTTTATTGTTGAAAATTAAACTGTTTTGTAGAAAATTAACTGTTTTGGTTTAAAAATTCATCTCTTTTGGTAGAAATTACAACTATTTTGTTGAAAACTCGTATCTTTTGGTTGAATTGTTAAAATTTTTTTTTTTTTTTTGTTGTTCGAAGGTTCATCATTATAGTTTGAATATTCATCTAGTTGGTCTAGTTGGTTAAGATTTCAACTGCCTGGTTGAACTTCTTTATTAAAAACTCATTTTTTAGTTGAATATTCAATTATTTTATTGAAAATTCTTTTTTTTTGGTAGTTAAAAAATAATTTTTGTAATTGAAAATTTAACTGTTTCATACTTTTTATTAAAAAAATTTCATTTTTAGTTGAGAATTCAACTATTTGCTTGAAAGTTAAACTCTTTTTGAAAATTCATTTTTTGGGTAAAGATTTATGATTTTATTTGAAAATGCATCTCTTTTGTTGAAAATTTAATACCAATTTTATTTAAAATTCACTTTTTCGGTAAACATTTTTTTTCTCACTAAAAGTTTAACTATTCCACTCGATAATTCATGATTTTAGTTAAAGATTTTTCTGTTTTGGTATATAGTTTATCTCCTTAGTTCATAATGGAGAATTTATCTTTTTTATCAATAAATTTATTATTTGGTTAAAGATTTAATTATTTTGGTAGAAAATTCAAATTTTCGGTTGAAAATTAAGTTTATTGTTGAAAATTAAACTGTTTTGTAGAAAATTAACTTTTTTAGTTTAAAACTCTTTTGGTCGAAATTTAATCTTTTTTGTTAAAAAAAAAAATGTTTGGTTGAGGATTCAACTATTTTGTTGAAAACTCGTCTCCTTTGGTTGAATTAAACTGTTTTTCGTTCATTGTTAAAATCTTTTTTGTTTGAAATATGAACTCCTTCGTTAATTCTTTTTTTTTTTTTTTTTTAAGATTCATCATTTTAGTTTGGAGTTTTTTGTTCAAAAAACAAATGTTTGGTTGAGGATTCAACTATTTTGTTGAAAACTCGTATCCTTTGGTTGAATTAAACTTTCTTTCGTTCATAGATAGAATCTTTTTTGTTTGAAATATGAACTCCTTCGTTAATTCTTTTTTTTTTTTTTTTTTTTTTTTTTGTTGAAGATTCATCATTTTAGTTTGGAGATTTATCTCTTTGATCGAAAACTGATATATTTCGCTGAAAATTTCGTTTTTTTTTTTCGCTTAAAATTTTTTTCGTAATGAAAATGTAACTATTCCATTTTCGATTAAAAATTCTACTGCTTGGTTCAACTTCTTTGTAAAAAATTCAATTTTTCTTGAATATTTAACTATTTTATCGAAAATTCTTTTTTTTTGGGTTAAAAAATAATTGTTTTCACTACAAATGTGACTATACCATTTTTCGTTGGAAAATTATCCTTTTTAGTTGAAAATTCAACTGCTACTACTTGCTTGGAAGTTGAACTCTTTTGTTGAAACTTCATTTTTTGGTTGAAGATTTATGATTTTATTTGAAAATTCATCTCTTTTATTGAAAATTTAACTATATTGTTCAAAATTCGCTTTTTTGGTAAATTTTTTTCCAACTGAAACTATTCCTGTTGTTGAATTTTCGTTACAATTTTAATTGTTCTATTCAACAAATTTTTAATAAATGTAAGTGAAATTATTAAATTTTGATGCATAAATAACAATTGAACAATCATCCATTTGGAAAAAATTTCAGTTAGTTTAAGAGATATTTACGAGTTTTGAGAAAATCCAAACTTAATTTAAAATTGGAAAATATTTCGAAAAATAAAAAACTAAATTTAGATTTTTGAAGATTTTTAAAAAGATTTAGAACAAAATTTTTTGATTAATAAATGACAATTAAACCATTATTAATTTGAAAAATGATCGAGCAAGTTTAAAACATATTTAGAAGTTTTGAAAAGATTCCAAAATAATTTAAAACGTGAACTTTTTGAAGATTTCGAACACAAAATTTATAAGCTTTTCAAGCATTTTAAAAGGTTTTGAATGAATAAAAAAATGTGTATCAAAATTCTTAGAAAAACTAACAATATATATTTTTAAATTAATTTTAAAAGAATATTTAATAAGATTTCGAAAATTGTCAAAGAAGAATCTCGACGATTTTAAGGTAGTTTTTTACTTTAGTTCAAAATTCACCTCTTTGTTTGAATATTGAACTCTTTTCTTGAAAATTAATTTTTTTCTGATACATAATTTTAGTTGAAAATTCAAGAATTTGTTTGGAAAATAAACTATTTTGTTGAAAATTCGTTATATTTTTGGGGTTGAACATTTTTCTTTAAACTGACAATTTAACTATTCCATTTTTAGTTAAAAATTGACCTTTTTTTAGTTTAAAATTCAACTATTTTGTTGAAAATTCGTTTCAATTTCGGTTGAAAATTAAATTTCTTAACTGAAAATTTAACTATTCCATTTTTGGTTGTAATTTTATATTTTTTATAATAAAATTCAAGTATGTACTTATTTATTGAAAGTTTAAATGTATTTTTTCAAAATTCGTTTCATTTTTGGTTGAAAATTCATCTTTTTTTTAGAAATTTAATCTTCTTAGCTGAAAAAAAAAAATTCAGTTTGGAAATTCAACTCTTTCTTTGAATAGTTCACTCTGTGCTTGAAAACACATTTTTTTAAGTTACATAATTTCAGTTGAAAAAGTATTTGTTTGAAAATTAAACTATTTTGTTGAAAATGTTACTACTTGGTTGAACTAGTTTGTTGCAAATTCATTTCTTTGATTGAAAATTCATGATTTGACTTGAAAATTCATATCAATGGTTACCAATTTATTTAAAAAAAAAATATTTCTTTTTTATGGTTGAAAATTAATTTTGTTAATTGCAAAAAAAACTATTCCTTCTTTGGTAGAAAATTAATTTTTTTGGGCGGAAAATTTATTTTTTTTTAATGCAACTAGGGTAGGTTAAAAGTGGAACTGCTTTAATAAAAAATCATTATTTTGGTTATTATATCATTCTGCATGTAAGTTGGAAATTAAATTGCTTCATTGAAAATTAATCTTTTTTAGTTTAAAATCAAACTTTTTGTTCAAAATTCAATTTTTTGTTTAAAATTCAACTTTTGGTTAAAAATTCATGTAATATTTTACTTTTTTATTTAAAATGAGCAATTATAAATAAAATATTAAAAACTAAACAATTTTAAACTGAACTATTTAAGATAGAAAGCCTCGAATCGTTGATATTTCAGGGTGTTAAATTTAAATTTTGAACGTTACAATTTTAATTGTTCTATTTAACAAATTTTTGATATTATAAGTTTAATTATTGAATTTTGATGCAGAAATAACAATTGAACAATTATCAATTTGGAAAAAATTTGAGTTAGTTTAAGAGATGTTCACAAGTTTTGAGAAGATCCAAACTTAATTTAAAATTGGAAAATATTTTGAATAATAAAAAACTCAATTTAGATTTCTGCACGTTTCGAAATAAATTTTTTAACCTTTTCAAGGATCTTTAAAAGTTTTAGGAAAATAAAAATAAATTCTCAATTTTCCTGGGAAAATTTAAAATCATTTTTTATTTTGAGAATTAATTTTAAGATAATATTTAAAAAGATTTAAAACAAACTTTTTTATTTAATAAATGACAGTTGGACAATTATTATTTTGGAAAATAATCGAGCAAATTTGAAATATATTTAGAAGTTTTGAAAAGATTCAAAAATAATTTAAAACGTGTAAAGATTTCAAACCATTTGATACACAATGTAGATTTTTGAAGATTTTGAAGACAAGATTTATAAGCTTTTTAAGCAATTCAAAAGGTTCTAAATAAATGGAAAATTTGATTTAAAATTCCGAGAAAAACTAACAATAATTTTGTCAAAAAAGAATCTGAATGCTTTTAAGGTAGCTTTTTTTAGTTTTACAGGATTTTTAAAAAATTTTAGGAAAAATTCGAGTCTCAAGATAATAATATTATTAGTAGATTCCTGGAGATTTTTCAAATTATTTGTTTAGAACAAAATTTTTAAGAGAATATTTAAAAAGACTTCAAAACAAATTTTAATGTATTTAATCGCTTTTAACTAAAAAAATTTTAATTAAAAAGTGTTAAAAGTTTCCATTTTATACGTTTAAAGAAAATTTTGTATAAATAAAAGAAAATAATGTTATGCCTACTATATCCTGTTTATTTTCTTTTCTTAGCATATTGACCCGTTTACAAAGGCTGAATTCATTAATTAATAATAATATTGCCTACATCTTATCTCTCATTTCTTATAGTTTTCATAATTCCATAAATTTATGATTCTCGTATAAATGCGAGTGAGAAGATTGAATACTAATAGACGTCGGATTCAAGGGTAATCGGGATAATCTATGTTTTTTAACATTTCTTCGACAAGCCATAAACACTACAAGTTATTAAAATATTACCCCATAAAATCAGAGAAAACATGATTTATTCATTTTTATAAACCATGAATTTGTTATTATCCTCATTATAAAAAAAAGTGGTGTAACGTTATGTCTTGAAAAGCTCGCGATCATTTCTGTTCAAAACCTGATTGGCTTTTCATTGAAGTTTTTTAATATCTTAAATTTGAAATTTTGGAAAAACATTTTTGCCTTTTAAACCCTTCTAGAAATAATCGATTGGACACGATTCATAACGATTAAGAGTGATCAAAAGTTGAATCGTTTTAAATTGTTGCTAATTGTGTCAATTGTTTCAAATCGGGTTGAATTGAGTAAATGCACTTGCTGTAGTGAAAATTTAACCTCTGATTCAGAATAATGGATACCCAATTGAAAACGATTGGAATCATTAGAACGTAGGTTGGCGCCAATATTTTGAAACTCGGACTAAATAAAGTGTAGGTAATTCATTAAATTCTTTTAATTTTTAGTAGAAAAACTTATCCAATCTTTGTAAATGTCTTGCAGCATAACAATTTTGAATTTATAAATAAGTTTGATTTGAAATTCTCGAAAATTTCGGGTTTTAAATATTTAAAATACTCAATTTTGAATATTTCAAATAATTTGGTTTGCAATGCCTAATCTTAAAATCTTTGAATTTTAAAGGTTTCAAATTTTTTATTTTATAGTATTAGATTGTTCAGAAGGCTTTGTGTAATTAAAAAGTTAAATAAATTAACAATAATTGACAGAAATGGACTTGGAGATTTAACTATTTAAATACTGTTACAGATTAAACAATTTTTAAATTTTAAAATTAAAAATTGTAATATTTACAAGTGAAATAGTTCAAAATTGTATTAAATTCGGCGGACGATTTCAAATTCCCGGTCAAGTTTTTCAATTTTCCCAGTCAACTAAAAGTAACATATTCATATTTGCCGCAAAACGCAAACATTTATTTCAATTCATGACGTTCATTCTGAACATCCTTTAAGACAACAAGCAGAACATTGCAAAATAAATAAATTTTTAAAAAATACTTAAATTTTCCACGAAAAATATCAATTTTTTACAAAAAAAATGAAATAGTTAAACTTTTAGTTGAAAAAATTAATTTTTAACAAAAAAAAAAAACGGATTTTCAACAAAAAAGTTGAATTTTTAACCAAAGTGATGAATTTTCAAATAAAATTATGAATCTTCAACTGAATAGTTGAATTAAAAAAAAAGTTTCAACTAAAATTATGAATATTTAACTGGAACACTTAAATTTTCAACCAAAAAGATGAATTTTTAAACCAGAAGATTAATTTTCGAATAAAAAGAATATTTTGTACAAAAATACAATTTTTCAACAAAATACATGAATTTTTAACAAAATAGTTGAATTGTTGATTAAAGAAGACAAATTTTCAACCAAATAGTTGAATTTTGAACCAAAAAAATAATAATTTTTAACCGAAAATGGGATAGTAACATTTTTAGTGAAAAAAAATAATTTGAAACCAAACATAAGAGTTTTCAACTGAAACAATGAATATTTAACTGAAACAGTTAAATTTTCAAGCAAAAAAATTAATTTTCACTAAAAAATATAAATTGTCAACCAAAACTTAAATAATTAAATTTCAATTTAAAAAAATTAATGTTTAACCAAACAAAAAAAGTCATGAATTTTCAAATAAAATTGTAAATATATAACTGAAATAGTTGAATTTGAAAACAGACAGATGAATTTTTTACTGAAATGATGACTCTTTAACTAGAATAATTGAATTTTGGACCAAGAAGATGAATTTCTACCAAAAGACGAATTTCCAACTAAAAAAGAGAATTTTTTCTACCAAAAATTGAGTAAATAAATTTTTAGGCAAAAAAAGAAAGTTCAAAAAAAGAGAAGAATTTTTAACTAAAATTATGGAATATTCAATTGGAATAATAGTTACATTTTCATTTTTAAAAAAATATAATTTTCATCCAAAAAACATTCAAAGAAAAAAAAAATTGAATTTTATGCCAAAAAGATGAATTTTCAGTCATAAAGATTATTTTTTTTACAAAAAAAAGTCAAATTTTCCACAAAGTACATAAATTTTCAAACAAATAGTTTAATTTTCAAATGCAAAATATCGATTTTTAACGAAATAGTTGAAGCTTCACCAAAAAAAGATGAATTTTAAATTAAAATGATGAATCTTCCAAGTGAGAGTGATAGTGGGACAGAGGGTGACGAATTAACAAGTAAAAATGGTAATATTCGTAGGATATTAGAAGATGAGAAACAATCTGAATAGCTTTATTCTCAGTTAATTTTAATTTTTCTGTACTTAAAATACTTTAAGTAATTTATTTAAAAAATTACACGTTTTTTATACAAAATTATAGACGATAAAATGAATAATTTGATGAAAAAACTTCACCACGTTGGCAAATTTGTTGATAACAGCACTCTCAGCTCGCGGAAATTATTACAAAACATTTATTCAATTTTTTTCATGATCATTTTGCTTAAAATGTGTTGTCTCGAAAAAAAGTAAATAAACGTTTTCAAATATTTCCCGCGAGACAAAAGTGCTGCCATCAAATTGCCACTTCATAACCTCGAAATCCTACTACCGATTGGCCCGATTGGGAACGATTGAAACTTTGCAACACTCAATCGTTCCCAATCGTGCACACATGACTAAGAAACACGATTAGAAACAATTCAAATTTCGTCCTATAGTTGTGAATTGTTTTCAATTAATTATTTCTAGAAAGGAATACTCTTGGCCGGTCAAATTAAAACTTTCAAATTCTATAATAAATCATTAAAACTATCATACTGGTTTTCGCTGGAAATTAGTTTTTTTTTCAAAAAAGAATTTTAATATATCATCATATATATATCATATATATATCACATCGTGGGTGTGGTGAGCCCACACTTGTAGTTATTTTACTACAAGCTATCAACCTAGAAACACTACCCGAATCGGGTAGTGTCACGCCTACCCTGAAAGGGAAATGGCTTAATGGTATCATAAAGCTTCGAAGAACACTTAAAATTTCTAAAAATTTTAGGCTATGTTAGTGTTTTCGTAGAAAATTATTGGTATTTTCAATAAAAAATAACTAGTCTTCAAAGACGTTTCATAAGTTTTGGAAAATTTTAGGTTATGTTTTTTTATGTCTTAAATTGGTATTATCAAAGATGATTATAATTTGAACAAGATTAAAAATCTTTTGACAATTTTTGGATTATCATAGTGTTTTTCCTCGGAAATTAGTATTTTTAATTTAAAAAAATTATATTTCAAGCATTCCAAAGAAAAATCACAATTTTTAACAATTTCAGGTTATGTTTGCCTGTTACACCGTAAATCGATATTTTTAGTAAAAAATCATTAGATTACAAGAATTTAATTTTTTTGTACAATTGTAGATTAAGCTAGCGCTTTTCACCAGAAATGTCGATATAAATTTCAAAGAAGACTTAAAATTTTGAAATAATTTGAGGTTATGTTAACGTTTTTCACCAGAAATCAGTCATTTTAAACAAAAATCATTATATTTCGAAGCAGATTTACAATTTGGAATAGTTTTATGTTATGTTATTGTTTTTCGTCAAAAATTGGTATTTTTAATCGAAAAATGATAAGATTTTAAGAAATTTGGCGGAAATTGCAAATTGGTATAGATTCCTAGGAATATTCACACTTTTGGAACAATTTGAGGTTATGTTAAAATTTTTTAAGAGTAATCGGTTATGTGAAACAGAAATCATTACGTTTAGAAGAAGATTCACAATCTTGCAATTTTTTTCTTTATCTTATGTTAGTATTTTTTGTCTGAGATTTCTATTCTGAATGGAAAATTCATTATATTTTAAAGAATATTTACAATGTTCGAACAATAATATGATAGCGTTTTTTACCGGAAATCGGTTATTTTAGACAAAAAACACAAGGTCATTTCCACCCCCCCCCTTGGACTCGCGAGATGATTCTGAAAGCCATGGTACGTGGGTTAGCTTTCGCAGATGACAAGATTGTTATGGAGAAACAATCGAGGATTTGCAAAGAATGTTCAATAAACTTAATATAAGAACATATCAATCTTGTATTGATATTATTAATTAATATTATTAATTAATATTATTAATTTAATTATTATTAATTTATCGTATTTATTATATTATCTATAAATTTGATATAATATAAACACATCCATCAAGCCTACCTTTTTATGATTCAATTTTGAAATTAACTGCAACAAAATTTATCCCAGACTTTTTACAGTGAAATTAACTTCATCAACCAGTTGCAGTTACGCTTTTTTTTTGTAATTTCTCTTTTATTTCTTTGACTTATTTTTTTTCTTCCTCTATCCATTTTTCTTTATCTTGATAGGAGCGAATCGACAGCAAGTCAGTAGCACACTCAGTTGCCTGGGGCCAATTACTTGATTCGGATTAATTGTGGCTAATTAAACTCCATAGATCTGATTAATCCCCGACTGTTTGTTAACTGATTTTAATTATTCCTTTTCAAATAGGTCTCGATATTTATGATAGTCGGATTGCAAAATTCGCCATCTTCATGAATCACGGTTGCATTTTGCTGTAAGATTTATTATCATTATTATACCATTAGGCCATTTTCCCTTTCCATTTCCTTTAACGAATTTCTTTCACATGTGTAAACTAGTGTCTCCTGTACATCAAATTCTTTAAGGATGATCATATTACTCACTTTGTCCATTAGTGTTTTACCACATACCATGCGCAGGAATTTCATGCTAGCGTTAATTGTGCTATTATCCTTTTCTTGGTAGGTCCAGGTCTCGCTACCGTATAATCTCTCTGTATAAATATAGAATTATATATTGTCCTTTTAACTTTACCTGATATATTTTTATTTCTGATAATGGGTCCTGATCTACCGATAACCTTTTTACCCTCGTTCTTCATTATTGTATTCAGTTTGCTCAACATTCTTTGCAAATCTTCGATTGACTCCGCCATAGCAACCTTATCATCTGCGAACGCTAACCCACGTACCTTCACTGTCCCAAGACTCACACCTTCTTCGTCGAAGCGGGCGAATATAATTACGAATATAACCTCGAAAATATTCATAAATGAAATTTTCAAGGTCAATTGAAAAAATAGTTATGAAATAGCGAAAAATTATTTTTCCCATGTTCTTCTGCATTTTGCTGTAAGATTTAAAATTATTTTATATTACTTTTCAAAAATTAAGTACGCAATAGTATATTATGCACCAAGGGCGAGAAGCGGAACTTTTTCGAAGGGTCCTATAAGAATATACGAATCGGAAAAAGTCTCCTCTCCCATGGTGCTTACGATATTTTTTATAATAAATGCATGGTTTTCGCTCATATGAGGAATTTTTGAAACTTTATTTTTGTTTTAATATGAATTTGGAAAAATTTTGAAAATCACGGAAATTTATGGTAATTTATGGTAAATTATCACTTATTTCTGATTTTTTTTAATATTCTGCGAAATCACTTCAAATTTTTAAAAAATCACTTAAAAATCAGTTAAAATCCTTGAAATTCCGTGAAATATTTCAAAATCTTAGGAGATTCCTTGAAATATTGGAAATCCCTTTAATATTCATTGAGATCTTTAAAATCCGTAAGCAAATTTCCGAATCTTTTGAAATTCCTTACAATATATTAAAATCCATTAAAATCTTTAAAAGTTATTCAAATTCCTCGAAACCCTTGAAAAATGCGATATTTTAAAATCTCTTAAAATCCCAGGAAATCATAAAAACACTTTAAATCTGTTAAAATCCGTTAAAATCCCATAAAATCCTTTGAAATATTTAAAAATGTTACGAAATCCCCTGAAATCTTTTGAAATCTCTTTAAATCCTTTCAAGACTTAGAAAGCTCATTAAAATCCTTTGATATCCTTTAGAATGCTCGAAAATACTTCAATATCACATGAAATCCTTTAAAATATCTTGAAATCCCGTAAAATATTTTGAAATCTTCTGAAATCCCTTGAATCCTTAAAAAACTGTGAAAATCCTTGAAAACGCTTGAAATCTGCAAAATCTCATTAAAATCCCTTCCAATCCCTTAAAATCTTTTGAAATCTCTTTAAATCCCTTCAAGACCTAGAAATCCCATTGAAATCCCCTTACATCCTTTAGAATTCGCGAAAATACTTAAATTTCTCATGAAATTCTTCAAATTTCTTGAAATCCCGTAAAATATTTGAAATCTTTGGAAATCCCTTAAAGTCCTTTAGAAACTGTGAAAATTTTTTGGAAATCACTTGAAATCTGTAAAATCCCTTATCATCTTTTAAAATCCACGGAAATCCCTTAAAATCTCTAAAAATCTGTTAAAATATTTGAAAATCTGTGAATTATTTTTAAAGCTTACCAAATCCCCTGAAATCTTTTTAAATCTCTTTAAATCCCTACAAGACCAAGAAATCTCACTGAAATTCCTATATATTTTTTAAAATTCGTGAAAATACTTCAATATCACATGAAATCATTTAAAATTTCTTAAAATTCCAGAAAATATTTTGAAATCTATTAAAATCCCTTAAAGTCTTTCAAAAACTGAAAATTCTTGAGATGACTTGAAATCTGCAAAATCCCTTGTAATCCTTTGAAATCCGTGGAAGTCCCTTGAAAGCTCTGAAAATCGGTTAAATTTTTGAAAATCTGTAAAATATTTCTAAATTTTACGAAATCCCCTGAAATTGTTTGAAATCTCTTTAAACCCCTTCAAGACCTAGAAATCTCGTTAAAATCCCCTTTATGTCCTTTAGAATTCGCGAAAATGCTTCAACATCACATGAAATACTTTAAAATTTCTTGAAATCCCGTAAAATATTTTGAAATCTTTTGAAATCCCTTAAATCCTTAAAAAACTGTGAAAATCCTTGAAAACGCAACATTTTATTAAAATCTCTTTCAATCCCTTCAAATCTTTTGAAATCTCTTTAAATCCCTTCAAGACCTAGAAATCTCATTGAAATCCCCTGGTTTTCCTTGAAAATTCGCGAAAATACTTCAATATCTCATGGAATTCTTCAAATTTCTTGAAATCCCGTAAAATATTTGAAATCTTTAGAAATCCCTTAAAGTCCTTTAAAAACTGTGAACATTTTTTTGAAATCACTTGAAATCTGCAAAATCCCTTACAATCTTTTAAAATCCGTGGAAATCCCTAAAAATTTCTGAAAATTGGTTAAAATCTTTGAAAATCTGTGAAATATTTCGAAATCTTACGAAATCCCCTCAAATCTGTTGAAATCTCTTCAAATCCCTTCATGACCTTGAACTGTCATTGAAATCCGCTTATATATCTTAAAATTCACGAAAATACTTCAATATCACATGAAATCATATAAAATTTCTTAAAATTCCGTAAAATATTTTGAAATCTTTCAAAATCCCTTAAAGTTTTTCAAAAACTGAAAATTCTTAAAATCACTTGAAATCTGCAAAATCCCTTATAATTCTTTAAAATCCGTGGAAATCCCTTGAAATCTTTAAGAATCAGTTAAAATCTTTGAAAATCTGTGAAATATTTCATAATCTTACGAAATTCCCTTGAATCTTTTGAAATCCCTTAAATCCATTAAAATCCCTTACAATCCCTTTAATCTCTTTAAATCCCTTCAAGACCTAGAAATCTCATTGAAATCCCCTGATATCCTTTGAAATTCGCGAAAATACTGCAATATCTCATGGAATTCTTCAAATTTCTTGAAATCCCGTGAAATATTTTGAAATATTTGGTAATCCCTTAAAGTCCTTTAAAAACTGAAAATTCTTGAAATCACTTGAAATCTGCAAAATCCCTTATAATCCTTTAAAATCCGTGTAAATCCCTTAAAATCTCTAAAAATCAATTAAAATCTTTGAAAATCCGTGAAATATTTCAAAATCTTACGAAATCCCTTAAATCCTTAAAAAACTGTGAAAATCCTTGAAAACGGTTGAAATCTGCAAAATCTCATTGAAATCCCTTACAATCCCTTAAAATATTTTTTAATCTCTTTAAATTCCCTGATATCCTTTAAAATTCGCAAAAATACTTCAATACCTCATGGAATTCTTCCTTGAAATTCCGTAAAATATTTTGAAATCTTTGGAAATCCCTTAAAGTCCTTCAAAAACTGTGAACATTCTTGAAATCACTTGAAAGCTGCAAAATCCCTTATAATTTTTTAAAATCCGTGGAAATCCCTTAAAATCTCTAAAAATCGGTTAAAATATTTGAAAATCTGTGAATTATGTTTAAATCTTACGAAATCCCCTGAAATCGTCTGAAATCTCTTTAAATCTCCTCAAGGCCTAGAAATCTCATTAAAATCCCCCGACATTCTTCAAAATTCACTTAACATAGGGATTCATTCAAAATCCCTTAAAATCCCGTAACATATTTTAAAATTTCTTAATCTGTGAAAATCCTTGAAAACGCTTAAAATCTCAAAATCTTACGAAATCCTCTTACATCCGTGGATATAGTTTGGAATATTTTGAAATCTCTTAAAATTCCACGAAATCATCGAAACCCCTTTAAATCTTTTGAAATCCGCAAAATCCATTAAAATCCTTTGAAATATTTTCAAATCTTCAACAAGGCACTTGAAATCCTTTGAAATCTCACTAAAATCTCCTTATATCCTTTAAAATTCGTGAAAATACTTCGATATCCCATTAAATCCTTTGAAATCCTTTGAAATCCCGTAAAATATTTTAAAACCTATTAAAATCACTTAAAATCCTTTAAAAGTTGTGAAAATCCTTAAAATCACTTGGCATCTGCAAAATCGCATCAAAATGACTTTTAATTCTTTAAAATCCATAGAACTCGCTTAAAATTTCTAAAAATCGGTTAAAAACGTTGAAAATCTGTGAACTATTTCGAAATCTCACGAGCTCTATTGAAATCTTTGAAATCCTTTAAAATTCATTGAAATCTTTAAAATTTATGGGAATCTTTTCGAATATTTTAAAAATCCCTAAAATATATTAAAATATATTATAATTTGTTAAAAGCCATTAAATTCTTCGAAACATTTCAAAATCTATTGTATCATTCGAAAATCCTTTAGAATTCCGTCAAATCTTTTGAAATCTTATGAAATCCTCTAAAATCCGTCGATATACTTTCGAATCTTTTTAAATCTCTTGAAATTCCGTAAAAACGTCGAAACCTCTTTAAATCTCTTAAAATTGATTATGATTTCTGAAAACCCTTTGAAATACCATGAAATCATTGAAACCTCTTTAAATCTCTTAAAATCCCTTAAAATCGTTCTTCATACCTTAAAATTCCTAAAAATCCGTTGAAATCCTTCAGTATCTGTTAAAGTCATTTGAAATCCAGTAATCTCATAAAACCCTAAAAAACTTTCGAAATTTTGTTAAATTTCATCAAAATGTTGTAGTTTTTCGAAATATTTTGTAGCGCCTTAAAAAATTTTGTAGTCCTTTGAAATACCTTAAAATCCCTTGAAATCTGTTGAAATACTTTCAAATGTAATCTTAAAAATCCTAACAATAGACATTGCTCTGGATTTTTGATTGACCATTGCTCGGGATTTTCTATTGACCATTGCTCGGGATTTCTTATTGACCATTGCTTGGACAATTTTGACTTTTTATTGAATATTGTTTTTTATCAGAGATCTGACTACTATTTCTGAAATAAAAAGTTTTAAAAATTGTTCTTAAGTAATTAATGGACGTTCCCTTATCAACTGATTTCTTTATCCGGAAAATGAAAAAAACCGAAAATGAATCCAAATTGAGACTATACGCAAACTGAAAGGAATGTGATTTAAATTTTCGCAATTTCTAACATTTCTAACTTATCAAGAATAGAAAGAGAAGCCTCACATTAAAAATAGTTGCACATCTTTGACATGAATTAACAATGGACCCTATATGCAAAGACTGACACGTCGTGTGGCGAGCGCCGTGCTATCGCGATAGATCTATAGAGAGTGATTTGAGATTCCACGAAAACGATTTCGTGTAAGTCATATTCTATTCGTATGCTGACTGAATAGCATATTCAACTATGGTCTTTGCATAGGCTCATCCTACCTCTGAAACTCATCATTCCTTATTATTTGTTCGAAAATACTTTAAAATTCCGTTAATTACTCTATCATTTTTAATTGAATATTGGTTGGCTGCCCTCATTGACCATTGCTCGGGATTTTCTATTGACCATTGCTCGGAATTTTCCATAGACCATTGCTCGGTATTCCCTATTGTCCATTGCTGCACGATTTTTATTGATTTTCACCAGAGATCTGACTACTATTTTGCGAAGGGATGGTATATCTACAAATTAACCCTACCCATCACCCTACACGGGTCATTTTATTGGACATTGCTCTGGATTTCCTATTGACCATTGCACGGGATTTTCTATTGACCATTGCTCGGGATTTCCCATTGACCATTGCTCGGAATTTTCCATTGACCATTGCTCGGGATTTCCTTTTGACCATTGCTGCACGATTTTGACTTTTAATTGAATATTGGCTGCCCTTAATGGCCCCCTCTCTAAAACTCCTCACCATCTCTTCCATCTCCACGATCTCCTATCATCACTCTCCCACTTTTCCTCAAAAAAGGAATCTCTGAAATGATCCCCGTCCTCATCGTCCCGATCCGTAAACTTTCTTAACGTTTCTTCCATCCCCACAAACCCCTCTTATCTCTGCATCCTTATTCCTCAAAAAGGAACCACTGAAATACCTTTGTTGATGTTTATTGATAGAACCCTACTCCCACCTCTATATGCCCTACTGAGTCCCCTCATCATCGCCCCGATTTCTAAATTTCATCTCCCATCCCTTCCGTCCCCACAAACACTTCTCACTCCTCTCTCTCTATTCCTCAATAAAGAACTCTACAATATCCCTTGTTGATGATTATTGATAGAACCCTACTCTCGCCTCTTTATGTCCCACTAAGTTCCCATCCTCATCGCACCGATTCGTAAACCTCCTTGCCATCTCTTTCATCCCCACAAGTTCCTATCACCTCTTTTTCTATTTCTCAAAAAGGAAAAATTCACATAAAACCCTTGTTGATGTTTAGTGATAGAACCCTGCTCCAAACTCTATATGCCCTACTGAGTACCCCTCCTCGTTGCACCAATTCCTAAATCTCCTCACAATCTCTTCCATCCTCACACACTCTTACACCTCCCCCCTCTCTCTCTCCCTACTCCTCATCAAGGAAGCTCTTTATTGAAACCCTTGTTGATGAATATTGATAGATCCCTACTTCCACCTCCATATGCTCCACTGGGTTCCTGTCATCATCGCCGGAATCCCTAAACCTCCTTATCATTTCTTCCATCCCCACAAACTCCTCTCATCCATATATCCCTTTTCCTCAAAAAGTAACATCTAAAATGGAAGACTTGTTGATAATTATTGATAAAAACCCACTCCCACCTCCATATGCCCCGCTGAGTTCCCCTCCTCATAACTTCGATTCCTAAATCTCCTCACCAATTCTTCCATCACCACAAACTCCTACACCTCCCCCCCTCTCTCTCTCTCTCTGTCTCTCTCTCCCTACCTCTTTATTGAAACCCTTCTTGATATAATTATTTATAGAAACCTACTCCCACCTCCATATGCTCCACTAAAGTTCCGTCCTCATTGTCGCAATCCCTAAACCTCCTTACTATTTCTTCCATCCCCACAAACTCTTCTCATTCCTATAACCTTTTTCTCAAACAGTAACCTCTAAAATGAAACACTTGTTGATAATTATTGATAGAATCCTACCCCCAACTCTATACGCCCCCCTGAGTTCCCGTCCTCATCACCCCGAATCCTAAATCTCCTTACCATCTGCTCCATCCCCACAAATTCCGATCACCTCTCTCTCTACTACTGAAAAAGAAACCACTCAAATGAAACTCTTGTTGATGTTCATTAATAGAACCTTACTCCCGCGTCTATATGTCCTACTAAGTTCCCATACTCATCACTCCGATTCCTAAATCTCCTCAACACCTTTTCATTCCCAAAAAACTTCTATCACACCTCTCCCACTATTTCTCAATAAGGAACCGCTTTATTGAAACCCTTGTTGATGATTATTGATAGAACTGTACTCCGACCCCAATATGATCCAATGAGTTTCTGTCTTCATCGTACTATCCCTAAACTTCCTTACCTTTTCTTCCATCTCCGCAAACACCTGTCATCCCTATATCCCTTTTCTTCAAAAGTAACTTCTAAAATGAAACCCTTGTTGATAATTATTGATAGAATCCTACGCCCACCTCCATATCCCCACTGAGGTCCCCTCCTCATTACCCCGAATCCTAAATCTCCTCCCCATCTCTTTCATCCCCACAAATTCCTATCACCTCTCTCTC
Source organism: Andricus curvator (assembly GCA_932195095.1). Lineage (NCBI taxonomy): Eukaryota > Metazoa > Arthropoda > Insecta > Hymenoptera > Cynipidae > Andricus > Andricus curvator. The sequence goes on along the minus strand of CAKNYM010051789.1, from coordinate 133,628 downwards.
TACTCCTGAAAAATAAACCACTCAAATGAAACTCTTTTTGATGTTTATTGATGGAACCTTACTTCCACCTCTATATGTCCTACTAAGTTCCCATCCTCATCGCCCCGATTTCTGAATCTTCTTACCACCTATTTCACTCCTATCCTACTATTCCTAAAAAAAAAAAAAATTAACCTGTGAAATGAAACCTTTGTTGATAATTGTTGCTGGAACCCTACTACCCCTAATACACCTCTAGATGATTCCCGCCACTCCTAAAATTCCTCTACATCTTTTCCCTCCGAGAGAAACCTTTTCACTCGTCTCCCCCTTCTAGATTTTCAATCAAACGAAACCCTCGAATATGAAAGCCTACTTTATTCAAGGTGAAGCCCTAACGACCCGTCACACCATCGCTCTCTTTAATTATAACCTATACCATATATGGCAAATATACCTCTAAGACCTCAGAACTTCTGCCCTCCGCTCAGACCCCAGACGTGACACCCCCACTCCTATCCCGCATCATGTCACTCTATTCACCCCTCCACCCCTTTCACGCACTCATGAATTCTTCCTCCTCATCCTTCCGCCCCTTTCTCACACTCATAATTTTTCTCTATTCACCCCTCCGCTCCTTCCACCCACTCATCGATTTTACTATTCACCCCTCTGCCTCTTCCACCCATTACCCCTACCCCTTACCCTACACGGGACATTTTATTGGAAATTGCTCTGGATTTCCTATTGACCATTGTTCGGGATTTTCTATTGACCATTTTTCGGGATTTTCTATTGACCATTGTTTGGATTTTTCTATTGACCATTGCTCGGAATTTTCTATTGACCATTGCTCGGGATTTCCTATTGACCATTGCTCGGGATTTTCGATTCACCATTGCTCGGAATTTTCTATTGACCATTGCTCGGAATTTTCTATTGGCCATTGCTCCGGATTTCCTATTGACCATTGCTCGGGATTTCCTATTGACCATTGCTGCACGATTTTGACTTTTTATTGAATATTGATTTTTACCAAAGATCTGACTTCTATTTTGCGAAGGGATGGTATACTACTTAATAGGGCGAATGAAAATTCTAAAATAAATCGAATCATTTTGAACCAGGGAAAAAACTTTGCTGGTTGGCATCCGAAAAAAGTGAAGACAAAAAATTTTGATATTGGTGAATATCTTCTGTTCGGTTTTTTGATTTGAAAATTGAAATTTTTGCAAATTCAAACAAAATTTCCTATTTGTTAAAAAATTATAACATGTTTCTTTGGCTCAAGCTAGAGAAATTTCAGCAACGAGATATTCAACTTCTTCTAAAATTTGTGTATATGGCTCGATTAAAAAAATGTTTTTTACACATTTTCAAAAAATTCTTAATTAGGCGAATGATGTTTTTACTCTGTATTTTTTATTATTGTTCGCTAATAAAAACTTAGCTCATAAAATTTCGCCATAATCTTTGAACTAATAGGACAATTTGTTAACTTTCAAAAATTTGAATTACCAAATCCAAAAGATGACTCTTTAACAAAATAATGGAAATTTCAACCAAATGGTCGAATTTTCAATCATGAAAGATTAAACTTCAACCAAAAAGAGTTACATTTACAACCAAAAACTTTTCTGTATAAAAAAAAATTTTGATAAAAAAAGACGAATTTTCAACAAAGCAGTTGAATTTTTAACAAAACAGTTGAATTTTCAACAAAATAGTTATATAATAGAACAGTTAAATTTTTAGTTAAAACAATTGTTTTTTAACAAACAAAAAAAAAGAATTTGTTACAAAATAGTTAGATTTTCAACAAAAGAAATGAATTTCCAACCACTCATAAATCTTCACCCAAAAAATTAATTTTTAACAATGAAGTTGAATCAAGTAGTTGAATTTCCAACCAACTAGTCGAATTTTCAACCAAAAATAAAAGTTACATTTGCAGCTAAAAAAAATTAATTCACAATAAAAAAAAAATGTTTCAACAAAACAATATTAAATTTTCAACCGAAGAGATGAATTTTCAACCCAGAATATTAATTTTATAAAAATGGAATATTCATATTTTCAACCAAAGAGATGAATCTTCAACTAAAAAAAAAATAATTTTTAACAAAGTATTTAGTTAAATTTTCAACAAAGTGTCTGAATTTAAAAAAAAAAAAGATTGTTTAACCAAATAGTTCAATTTTCTTCTACATTGTAGAATTTTAATGCCGAAAAGACGAATTTTCTACAATATAGTTGAATCATTAACCTAAACAGAAAAATTTTCAACCCTGCATTTGCATTTTTTGCGTTTTTTTTCTACCAAAAAAGGCGAATTTTCAAAATACATGAATTTCCAACCAAATAGTTGACTTTGCAACTAAAAAATATCCATTTTCAACCAAAAATGGAATAGTGACATTTTTATTAAAAAAAATTAATTCGCAATACAAAAAAAAAAACAATTTTCAACAAAACAATTAAATTTTCAACCGAAGAGATGAATTTTCAACAGAAATGACGAATCTTTAAAAAAAGTTAATTTTCAACAAAAGCATTCGACATTCAACCCAAAAGATGACTTTTCAACCCAGAATATTAATTTTATGAAAATAGAATATTTATATTTTCAACCAAAGAGATGAAATTTCAACCAAAAAAAAAAGAATTTTTAACAAAGTATTTAGTTCAATGTTCAAAAAAGTGGTTGAATTTTTTTCAAAAAAAAAATATTTTTTAACCAAATAGTTAAATTTTCTCCTAAATTGTAGAATTTTCATACCGGAAAGACGAACTTTCTACAATATAGTTGAATCTTTAACCTAAACAGAAAAATGTTCAACAATGCATTTTTAAGAAAGAAGATTAATTTTCTACCAAAAAAGACGAATTTTTAAAATAAATGAATTTCGAACCAAATATTATTATTTGAATATTATATAATTTGCAACTAAAAAATATCAATTTTGAACCAAAAATTTAATAGTGACATTTTCAGTTTAAAAAATTAATTTACAGTCAAAAACACGAATTTTCAACAAAACAATTGAATTTCCAACAAAAATGATGAATCTTAAGAAAAAATTAATTTTCAAGAAAAGAATTCATCACGAAAGATGATTTTTTAAACCAGAATATTAATTTTTTTTAATGAAATATTTAAATTTTGTTCTTTTAGATTCAAAAATTTTTTTCAACGAAGTTCAACCTCCAACCAAATAGTTGAATGTTTAACAAAAAAGATGACTTCTTAACAAAATAGTTGAAATTTCAATAAAATAATTAAATTTTCAACCAAATAGCAGAATTTTGAACCAAAGGAGATAAATTCTGGAAAAAATATAATAGTAGACACTTCAATGAAGAAGAATTAAACTGCCAAGCAAAAATAGTTGGACTTTCTTATTGGGTTCTATTAATCCTGTTCGCATTTAAGCGAGAAAGGGGTAAAAAAGGAATTCTTCAAAGGAGCGTAAAAAAAGAGGAATTCTTTTGAAAAAAGTATCTGTTGAAGTCGTTTGAAATCTCATAAAACCCTAAAAAAACTTTCGAAATTTTGTTAAATTTCATCAAAATTTTGTCGTTTTTCGAAATATTTTGTAGCCCCTTAAAATATTTTGTAGTCCTTTGAAATACCTTAAAATACCTTGAAATCTGTTGAAATACTTTCAAATGTAATCTTAAAAATCCTACCAATAGACATTGCTCTGGATTTTGTATTGACCATTGCTCGGGATTTTCTATTGACCATTGCTCGAGATTTTCTATTGACCATTGCTGCACGATTTTTACTTTTTATTGAATACTGATTTTTACCAGAGATCTGCCTATCCTCAACTAATTTCTTTATCCGGAAAGTGAAAAAAAAAACGAATTCTTTTTTAAAAAGTTGAAAAGGGGATAAAAGGGGAAAGTTGGCTTACATTCGAAGAGGCAATCCGGGAATGCAATTCTCGTGCGCGACTAATTCGGCAAAGTGAGCAAATGGTAGCGACTATCCTAGCGCGGTCGGTGCAGAATTTCAGTCCCTAAACCCGGTTCGGTCCTCTTTATTTTTTCTTCGGGGAGAGAAAAATCAATACCCACTGCTGTCAGCCCCCGTTTCTCCTAGCTAAATTACTGGGAGAGGTTTGCACAAAGTAGAGTCTAGAGGGCGAATCGGCGAAGCGTGGCCCCCTACGGATAACGTTAACTTTAACGTGCTCAGGGGCTCCCTCACTATCTTAGCATCACGCAAATATTCGCCTCAATGTCAGCAATAAGAAAATCTCTCAAAATTGCAGTCAGTTTCTTTTCAAAATTAATATTTCTCTTGATGAATAATAGTTTTGAAAAAAACTTGTATATTTTTACTTTAGTTTTGATATATCAATTTTTATTTTATTCACCCTTCGCCTACTTCTGATGTATTGTCGTCAATAAGAAAATCTCTCGAAATTACAGTCGGTCTCTTTCAAAAATTAATATTTCTCTTCATAAATAATAGTTGTGAACAAAACTTTTGTATTTTTAATTCAGTTTTAATTTATATCAATCTGATTTACCCTCCGTCTACCCAATCTCATTTTTACGTAATACGTTCTGTGAGCAATAAGAAAATCTCTCAAAATTACAGTCAGTGTATTTTAACAATTAATATTCTTCTGAATAAATAATAGTTTTTGAAAATCTGATGTATTTTGACATTAGTTTCAATATATCAATTTTATTCACCCTCCGCCTACCCAATCTCATTTTTACATAACATGTTCTGTCACCAATAAGAAAATCTCTCAAAATTACAGTCAGTCTCTTTTCATAATTAATATTTCTCTAAACAAATAATAGTTTTGAAAACATTTATTTATTTTAACTTTCGTTTTAGTATTATAAATCTTATTCACCCTCCGCTTACCCAATCTCATTTTTATATAATGCGTTCTGTCAGAAATAAGACAATCTCGCAAAATTACAGTCAGTGTCTTCCCGAAATAATTTTTTCTCTAAATAAATAACAATTTTGAAAAAACTTATGTATTTTACCTGTAGTTTTAGTATTATACATTTTATTCACCCACCGCCTACCCAATCTCATTTTTACGTAATTCGTTCTGTTAGCAATAAGAAAATCTCTCAAAATTACAGTCAGCATCTTTTAAAAATGAATTTTTCTCCAAGTAAATAATATTCTTGAAAAAAAAATATATATTTTAACTTTAGTTTTAATATTAATAATTTTCTTCAGCCTCCGCCTACCCAATCTCATTTTGATATATCAAGTTCTCTGTCAGCAATAAGAAAATCTCTCAAAATTAAAGTCAGTGTCTTTTCAAAATTAATATTTCTCTTAATGGATAATTGTTTTAAAAAAAAATTAAATATTTTTCTTCCTCATAGAGGAAGCTTTGTAATGGTAACATTTTCGAATTTTTTTAAATTAACTTAATTAAACGTTCCTCCATTTAAAAATGCCTGATACAATTTTCTAAGCAATTGTCCGGATGTGTGTGTGAATGTGTGTGGATGTGTGGATGCGTGTGTGGATGTCACACTTTTTTGTGAACACGATAACTTGAAAACGGTTGCAGATAAATTTTTGAAATTTAGAGGGCTCATTTTCACCAAAAATATCTTGAAACTGACAAGAATATAGAAGATTCCCTGGTTCAAGACGAATTGATTGACCTATAATATTAAAACATTTTATCAAAGAGTCGGGAAGTTATGGTAATTTATATATTTAAAAAATCGTTTTTTTATAGTAAAACTTTTTTCACCGACATAATTGAACGTTGATGCAAGAATTTAAAAGATTCCTTGGTTCGAGACAAATCGATTGACATACAATATTAATTCAATTTTATTCAAGAGTATGGAAGTTATGGTAATTTATATATTTTGAAAATACGGTTTTTTATAGTAAAACTTTTTTCACTAACATGATTCCAAGTTGATGCGAGAATATAAAAGATTTCTTGGTTCAAGGCAAATCGATTGACCTACAATATTAATACATTTTATTAAATAGTAGGGAAGTTATGGTAATTTATATATTTTAAAAATCGGTGTTTTATACTAAAACTTTTTTCACTAACATAATTGAAATTTGATGAAAGAATATAAAAGATTCCTTGGTTCGAGATGAAACGATTGACCTATAATATAATTCCATTTTATCAAAGAGTAGGGAAGTTATGGTGATTAATATATTTTTAAAATAAGGTTTCTTATAGTAAAACTTTTTTCTCTAACAAAATTCAAAGTTGATGCAAGTTTATAAAAGATTCCTTGGTTCGAGACGAATCGATTGACCTACAATACTGAAACATTTTATCACAGAGTAGGGAAGTTATGGTAATTTAAATATTTTAAAAATCGGTGTTTTATACTAAAACTTTTTTCACTAACATAATTGAAAGTTGATGCAAGAATATAAAAGATTCCTTGGTTCGAGATGAAACGATTGACCTGTAATATTAATCCATTTTATCAAAGAGTAGGGAAGTTATAGTAATTAATATATTTTTAAAATAATGTTTCTTATAGTCAAACTTTTTTCTCTAACAAAATTCAAAGTTGATGCAAGGATATAAAAGATTC
>CAKNYM010051789.1:56512-93943 GCA_932195095.1 Andricus curvator | reverse complement strand
ATGATAATTTAACTATTCCATTTTTGGTTGAAAAGTGATCTTTTTAGACTAAAAATTCAATTATTTGGTTGATAATTCGTCTTTTTTGGTTCAATTGAATTTTGTTGAAAATTGAAATCTTTTTTTTTAATATTAACTGTTATTTTTTTGTTAACAATTCATATTTTCATGTTGTTCATTCGAATGTTATGTAAAAAAATAGATTTTCTTGATTGGAAATTTTTTTTTAATGATAATATAAATATTCCATTTTTTGTTGAAAAGTGATCTTTTTAGACTAAAAATTCAACTATTTTGTTCATATTTCGTCGTTTTCGGTTCAATTTATTTATTTTTTTTTTTTTAAATATTTACTGTTATTTTTTCATAAAAAATTCATATTTTCATGTTGTTAATTCGACTGTTCTTTAAAAAATTAGATTTTCTTTATTGGAATTTTTAAAAATGATAATTTAACTATTCCATTTTTGGTTTAAAAGTTATCTTTTTAGACTAAAAATTCAACTAGTTGGTTGATAATTTGTCTTTTTTGGTTCAATTGAATTTTGTTGAAAATTAAAATCTTTTTTTTTAATATTCACTGCTTTTTTTTTTGTACAAAATTCATATTTTCATGTTGCTAGTTCGAATGTTCTGTATAAAAATAGATTTTCTTAATTGGAAATTATTTTTTCAATGATAATTTAAATATTCCATTTTTTGTTGAAAAGTGATCTTTTTAGAATAAAAAATCAACTATCTTGTTGATAATTCGTCTTTTTTGGTTCAATTAAATTTTTTTTTCAATTAATTTTTTTTTTATATTTACTGTAATTTTTTCATAAAAAATTCACATTTTCATGTTGTTAATTAGACTGTTTTGTAAAAAATTAGATTTTCTTTATTGGAATTTTTTTTTAATGATAATTTAACTATTCCATTTTTGATTGAAAAGTGATCTTTTTAGACTAAAAATTCAATTATTTGGTTGGTAATTCGTCTTTTTTTGTTTCAATTGAATTTTTTTTAAGTTAAAGTCTTTTTCATCTGTTTGGTTCAAAATTTGTCTCTTCGGTTAAACATTCTTTCTTTTTTTGAAAATTACATTTTTTTAACTCAAAATTTAACTACTCTATTTCAAGTTGAAGATTTATCTTTTCTAGTTCAAAATTAATGTTTTTTATTAAATCGTTTACTTTTGTTAAAAAGTAATCTCATTAATTGAAACTTTATCTTTTTGGTTGAAAATTCATTTCATTCATTTTTGGTTAAAAATTTATGTTTTTTAGTTGAAATATCTTTATTTTAGTCGAAAACCCTTCCTTTTTTTTATTGAAAATTCAATTATTTTGACAGAAAAGTCATACTTTTAGGTTGAAACTTCTACTTTTTTTTAGAAAAATCGTTGCTTTTTTTCTTTTAGAATTCAACAATTTTGTTGGAAATTAACTTTTTTGTCAAAAATTCATATTTTCGGATTAAAAGTTCAACTTCTTTGTAGTAATAACGAAAATTTAAAATTGAACTTTAGCTTGAAGATTCAACATTTGAGATGAAATTTTCTTTCTTGATTGACTGAAAAATTCTTCTTTGTTGAAAATTCGTATTTTTTGTTTAATTCAACTGTTCTCGATTGAAAATTAAAATATTATTTGGTGAAAATATGAACTATTACACTTTTTGTTGAGAATTATTTTTTTATTTTTATTTTTTGTTGTTGAAGATTTATCTCTTTGGTTTAAAATGTAACTATTTCTTAAAAATTCCTTTTTATATTATCATTCATGAGTATGTAATGGAATCGTCCAAATCTTCGACTTCGAGTTTTTAATGGATCTTTACGTTTCGGCATATTTTTTTGTTGCAAACTCAACTCTTTAGTTGCAAATTCATGTATTTTGTTGAAAAATTCGTGTTTTTTTGGTAGAAAATTAATCTTTGTGGTCAGGGAAAGTCCGGAAATTCCGAAATTGGGATTTCGTAGAAATCCTCACTAATGAAAAGTTATTAGCACGAGGCCAAATTGTTGCAGAATAGTTTTATGTATTAAAAATCATTAATATGGATTATTCATATTTTTGATTTGATTTGAAGACATAGATACAAAATGATGTATTCTTCATTCATTCAAGATCTTAGTAAGCTTCATTTTCAAATAAATTACGATAATTGGATCCTAGAGATTCCTTTGGGTCTGTGCTTCGATCTTCAATTGGTTCCAGAACCATAAAATTATAAATAGAGTCAAAGTATGCGCTTGACATACTATTTTCCAACAACGCGAAAGTTCTAAGTAACGATATTATGACTTTTATGTAACATCACTTTATTGCAACTTCGTCTCTTGACCTGGTTAACGTTTGCAATAGACAGGCGCTCAAGTTCGTCTTTGAATAGTAAAGATTCCAAGAAAGAATCATGCAATCTTCTCTCCGCTGCTTCTCACTGCTGTAATTAATTTATCTCTGCCACTCTGAAAATTGTGGATGACAGTATTCATGAAAGAAGGACAATTTGTTTATTTAGAAATTTAATAATTTTAAGCTAGATTAAAATCAAATTCGAAATCCTATTTAACGTCCAATACTCAAGTTAATGTACAGAATTCCTGAAAATAAAAGAAGGATCCAACAATAAAATTTGGACAACCACCATAAAATGCTCCTATTGCAATTCCTAAAAACAAAAAAAAAATTGTTTCTTTGGACAAAAATAAAAAAGGAAAAAAGGAAGCATCATACAATCGGCTCTGCACTGCTTCTTACTGCTGTAATTAATTTATCTATGCCACTCTGAACATTGTGGGTTAAATTCTTCATGAAAAAAGGGTAATTTATTAATTTACTTACAATTTTGCCTTAAGATATCAAATTAATTCAAACTTTCTACTTCAATCTTAGACATCGATACAATCTGAATAGTAAAGGTTGCAAGAAAGAATCATGCAACCATCTACGTACTGCTTCTTATACTATCGTAATTATTTTATCTCTGTCACCCTGAACTATGTGGGTTATATTTTTCATAAAAGAAGGGCAATTAGTTCATTTACTAAAAAATTTTGCCCAAAGATATCAAGCTAATTTAATTATCTTAGATATCACTACTATTTCAATAGTAAAGATTTCGAGAAAGCATCATGCAATCATCTCTACACAGCTTGCTACTGCTGCAATCAGTTTATTTCTGCCAGCCAGAAGATTGTGAATTAAATTTTGCATGAAAGAAGGGCAATCAGTTTATTTACTTTAATTCTGCCCAAAGATTTAAGATTCATTCAGAATTTCTAATTTAATCTGATATATCGCTACTATCTGAATAGTATAAAGGTTCCGAGAAAGAATCATGCAACCATCTCTGTACTGCTTCTTACTGCCGTAATTAATTTATCCCTGCCACCCTGAACATTGTGGGCTAGATTTTTCATGGTGGAAAAATTGTTACCAAAAAGTAAAAAAAACTAAAGCTATTTTCACAGGAATCTACAAATAAATACAATAAATTACAACCAAAATTACAGGAAAGTACAACTTTTTTCTATTATTGAGACGAACTTTGTGCTTTTTTTGTACATTGTTGTATTTTATTGTAGTCTTAATTTTCTACAAGAATCTACAGGAATTTACAGCTTTTGCAGACAAAAAGTTGTTCTTTTTCGGCCTAGATGACAAATATTTAAAATATTGCAATTAGATAACTTTAAATTAGGATGTGTCCATGATCGCTATTACAAAAAAGCTTTCTATGTTTAGATTTCAAAGTAGTGGTAGAATATTCAAAAACGAGAATGAATAATCGTTATTAAAAAAAAAAACCTCACGTTTGAAGGTTTTTGCAAATATATAGCAATCGATTGGACACCATATATTTCTTTAAAATTATATCATTGCAATATTTTTTATATTTCTTATCCTAGGTGGAAAAAGAACCACTTTTTGACTGCAAATCAAAATCGAACAATTGAGAAAGAATTGATCGCGGTCATGAAAATTAATAGATTCGAACTCTTGAAAATAAAATTGTTTCATTTGAAGTTATAAAAATCGAACAGCAAATCAAAACACTCAAAGTGGAATACATTTGAATTTTAAACTTTTCAAATTAAAACTTTAAAAAATGTGAATTCAAACGCTCAGTAATTTAGCGTATAAAATGAAAGCTTTAAAAACTTTTCAATTGAAAATTTTTTAATTAAAAGAGCCGTTAAACTGCAATTTTTCAATTTTTTAACCTTTATACATTGTACAGTTAAAAAATTTCCCAGGAATCTAATAATAATTTTATTATCTTGGAACTCGAACTTTTCCAAAATTTTTTGGAAAATCTTGCAAAAGTAGAATAATTACCTTAAAATCATCCAGATTCTTATTTGAAAATTTTGGAAATCTTATTAAATATTCTGTTAAAATTAATTTTTCAAACGAAAAAAATTATTGTTAGATTTTCTAGGGATTTTGATACAAATTTTTTATTCATTCAAAACCTTTCAAAATGCTTAAAAAGCTTATAAATTTTGTGTTCGACATCTTCAAAAATCTACATTGTGTTTTAAATATTTTGAAATCTTTTCACGTTTCCAATTATTTTGGAATCTTTTCAAAACTTCTAAATATATTTTAAACTTTCTCGATTACTTTCCAAATCAATAATTGTTCAATTGTTATTTATTATTCAAAAAAGAATTTTAATCTTTTTAAATATTCTCTTTCAAAAAATTAAAAAATTAATTTTTCAAAATAAAAAATCATTTTAAATTTTCCCAGCAAAGTTAAGAAATTTTTTTTATTTTCTCAAAACCTTTAAAGATCAATAAAAAGCTTCAGAAATTTTTTTCGAAATCTCCAAAAATCTGAATTTAGTTTTTTATTTTTCGAAATCTTTTCCAATTGTAAATTAAGTTTGGACCTTCTCAAAACCGATCTCAAAACTGTTAAATATGTCTCAAACCAACTCAAATTTTTTCCAAATTAATAATTGTTCAATTGTTATTCATACATCAAAATTCAATAATTTCACTTAAATAATACAAATTTGTTTAATATAACAATTAAAATTGTAACGTACAAAGTTTTAATTAAATACTCTGAAATATTAACGATTCAAGGCTTTCTATTTCAAATAATTCAGTTTAAAATTGTTTAGTTTTTAATATTTGATTTATAATCGCTCATTCTAAATTAAAAGTAAAATATTGAAGCAATATTTGAATAGGATTTAGAATTGAATCAGAGCACTTAATTTTTCAAATTATTTTTAAATAAAAAATAATTTATAAAGTTTCAATCGGACGTTTACATTTGTTTAACTACTGAGGCTTTCAAATTGAAAAATTGAATCGTCCTGTAAAGTCAATTATTGTTCAATTTTCAATAATCGAACTACAGTTCAGTGTGATTGATTATAATAGAAAAAGTTCTTGGTAAAAATATACAGCATAATTGTAAGTACAGTTTCCCAATATTTCAAATTTTGTGTAATATTGTATTTTTTTGCAAAGATTTGTAATTTTCTACAATAATTTACGTCAAATTAAAAGTGTTTTTATGACGTCAAACACCCAAATTAAAAGAAATTAAAGTTCTGTAGTTTTCCGTAATACCTTGTAGATTTTTACAACAAAGTAAAAAAAATAATCATAAAAAGTTATACAAATTTTCAAATTGTAGGAACTTTTACTTTATTGTTAATTTTTTTACTTTCTACGAGAAAATACAACAAAAAATTAGCTATTTGTATTTAACTGAATTTTTGTTAAGTTTCGTACATTTTTTACAAAAAAGTACATGTTTTAACAAAAAATTGCAGTTGTAGAAATGTTGTAGTTTCTCGTAAAATTTTTTTCAACCAGAGATGTTAATTTGAATAAAATTTTGCCTGAAGATATCAAATTGATTCAAACTATCAAATTATGCCGAAATATTTCAAGTTGATTCAAAATTTCTACTTTTCGAGAAAGCATCATGCAATCTTCTCTCAACTGCTTCTTACTGCTGTAATTAATTTCTCTCACCCTGAACATTGTGTGGTAAATTTTTTTCATGAAAGAAGAACAATTTGTTAATTTACTGAAAACTTTGCCTGGAGATTTCAAACTTAGTGAAAATTTCTACTCTAATCTAATCTCAAAACTCAATCTAGTCTCAAATCGTGGAGACTTGTTGAAAAACTGTGGTGTCAAATTATGGACAATTCTAATACTTTCTCAATCATAAATGATGAGAATGTAAGAATACAATAGTTAAATTTGAGGATAAAAAAATTAATTCTTACCCAAAAAAAAGAACTTTCGACAAAATAGTTGAAGTTTTCACCAAAATAGTTAAACTTTCAACCAACTAGTTAAATTTTCGACCAAAAATGGAATAGTAAAATTTTCAGTTGAAAAAGTTAATTTTACACCATAGAAAAAAATGTACAACTGAAAAGAGAAATTTCCAACCAACAGTTGAATTTTGAACAAAATAGTTTAGTTTTACACCAAAAAGATGAATTTCCAAGTAAAAATCTTAATTATCTACTGTAAAAAATACGAGAAATAAATGAATTTTTAACTTGGAAATACAAATTTTCACCAAAAATGAAATAGTTAAATTTTCAGTTAATGAAATTAATTTTCAACCAAAAGAAAAAACAAATTTTCAAGAAAATATTCAAATTTTTGACCAAACGATTTTCAACTAAAATCAAGAATCTTTAACTATAAAACTGAATTTCAAACAAAGCAGTTCAACTTTCAAGCAAGTAGTTGAATTTCCAACTAAAAAAAGAGATATTTTCAACCAAAAACGGAATAGTTAAATTTTCAGTTGAAAACATTAATTTTAAGCAACAAAAAAAACGAATTCTCAACAATATGGTTAAATTTTGTACTAAAATATTTGAATATTCAATAAAAAATTATGAATTTTCAACGAAGAAGGTCACTTTTTGAACGAGAAGAACGAATTATCAACAAAATAGATGAATATTTAGTACAAAATATTTTTAGTACAGAAACTGAAAAAGATTAATTTTTAACCAAAAATAGATTAGTAAAATTTTATGTTAAGAAACTAAATTTAAAAAAAAATTTCAAGAAAATAGTTGAAGACTATTTATATTACGTATGTAAATTATTTCAAATTGCCTGGATCACGCTAGATTACAAGTTAATTACACTGTAAAAAATTTCCGTAATTTTTCATAATAGGTCGTAGGAAATTTTTCCCAAACCATTCGGAAGTATGGAATTTCCTACAAAAAGTGGAAATATTTCGTAAATTTTCGACAAATTTGCCGATTTTTCGAAATAATTTCCGAAATGTTAGGAAATATATCAAAAAGATCAGGAGATTGCATACATTTCCGAATTTGTACGAAATTTTTCCAAGGAATAGTAGGAAATTTTTCAATCAAAATGGAAATTTTTTCACTTTTTTCGGAATTTTTTCCCTTCACATTACAAAATGTACATTTCCTACAAAATTGGCAATTTTTCCCAATGCTTGGCCAATTTTTCCTATACAGTTTTGGAAATTATTCCACCAAAATCGAAATTTATTATTTTTTTCGGCATTTTTTCCATTTATATTCCGAAATATATTTTTCCTATAAAATTGGAAATTTTCCCCAAATCTTGTCTAATTTTTCCTACAGAATTTTGGATATTATTCCAGAAATATGGCAATTTTTTCACTTTTTCGGAATTTCTTCTATTCACATTACGAAATGTACATTTCCAACAAAATTGACTATTTTTCCCAATGCTTTGCCAATTTTTCCTATACATTGTTGGTAATTATTCCACCAAATGGAGATTTATTCTTTTTTTGTGCATTTTTTGTATTTATATTGCGAAATATATTTTTCCTCTGAAATTGGAAATTTTCCCCAATTCTTGTCTAATTTTTCCTACAGAAATTTGTAAATTATTCCAGCAATATGGAAATTTTTTCACTTTTTTCGGAATTTTTTCCATTCACATTACAAAATGTATATTTCCTACAAAATTGGCAATTTTTCCCAATGCTTGGCCAATTTTTCCTATACAGTTTTGGAAATTATTCCAACAAAATGGAAATTTTCTTTTTTTTCTCGGCATTTTTTCATTTATTCTACGAAATATATTTTTCCTATAAAATTGGAAATTTTCCCCAATTCTTGTCTAATTTTTCCTACAGAATTTTTGAAATTATTCCAGAAATATGGAAATTTTTTCACTTTTTCGGAATTTTTTCTATTCACATTACGAAATGTACATTTCCAACAAAATTTACCATTTTTGCCAATGCTTTGCCAATTTTTCCTATACATTGTTGGAAATTATTCCACCAAAATGGAAATTTATTCTTTTTTTTTTGGCATTTTTTCCATTTATATTGCGAAATATATTTTTCCTCTAAAATTGGAAATTTTCCCCAATTCTTGAGATTAACTAGATAGATAGATTAATTAGATAACTTGTCTAATTTTTCCTACAGAATTTTGGAAATTATTCCAGCAATATGGAAATTTTTTCACTCTTTTCGGAATTTTTTCCATTCACATTACAAAATGTATATTTCCTACAAAATTGGCAATTTTTCCCAATGCTTGGCCAATTTTTCCTATATATACTTCGATTACTTAAATTACTTGAATTACGAGGATTATCCTGGATTACAGGTGGATTACGCTGGATTACTTGAATTACAATAGGATTACTTAGATTAATGAATCAATCTGAATTATCTAGATTACAAGTGGATTACTTTGGATTACAATTGGATTAATTGGATTACATGAATTACTCTGAATTATCTAGATTACAATTGGATTATTATGGATTACTTCAAATTGCAAGTGGATTACAAGAGATTAGGGCGGGATGACTCTATATTAGAACTGGATTACAAGTGAATTACTCTCGATTGCAATTGGATTACTTGGATCAGATGAATTACATGATTTAATCTGAATTATCTAGATTACAATTGGATTATTCTGGATTACTTCGAATTGCAAGTAGATTACACCGGATTAGAACGGGATCATGGCATATTACAACTGGATTACAAGTGGATAACTTTGGATTACAAGTGGATTACTGGGATTAAATGAATTACTCTGAATTATCTAGATTAAAATGGGATTTTTCTGGATTACTTCGAATTGCAACTGGATTACACCGGATCAGGACCGGATTACTGTATATTAGAGCTGGATTACAAGTGGATTACAATTGGATTACTGGGATTACATGAATCACTCTGAATTATCTAGATTAAAATTGGACTATTCTGGATTACTTCGAATTGCAAGTGGATGACAGCGGATTAGAACTGGATTATTCCATATTAGATCTGGATTACAAGTACATTACTCTGGAATAAAAATGAATTACTTTGGATTACAATTGGATTACTTGGATTACATGAATTACTCTGAATTATCTAGATTAAAATGGGATTATTCTGGATTACTTCGAATTGCAAGTGGATTACACCGGATCAGGACTGGATTACTCTATATTAGAACTGGATTGCAAGTGGATTACAATTGGATTACTGGGACTACATGAATCACTCTGAATTATCTAGGTTAAAATGGGATTATTCTGGATTACTTCGAATTGCAAGTGGATGACACCGGATTAGAACGAGATTATTCCATATTAGATCTGGATTACAAGTATATTATTCTGGAATAGAAGTGGATTACTGGGATTACATGCATTACACTAAATTATCTAGATTGAAATTGGATTATGCTGGATTACTTCGAATTGCAAGTGGATTACACCGGATCAGGACCGGATTACTCTATATTAGAACTAGATTACAAGTGGATTACTCTAGATTACAAGTGGATTACTTAGATCACAAGTGGATTATCCTGGATTATTGCGAATCATAAGTGGATTACATCGGATTAGAACGTGATTACTTCATGTTAGAACTGGGTTACAAGTGGATTACACTGGATTACACTAGGGGGAGGGATGGGTCGAGAGATGTTGTTACGATTTGATACTTTTTTTTTGAAAATTCTTTCTCCTGAAGATTATCTTTTTAGCTGTAAAATTGATTATTTGTTTAAAAATGTAACAGTTTTGTTAAAAAGTCATTGTTTTTGGTTTAAAATTTAACTATTTCATAGAAAATTTACTTGTTTAAAATTCAACTTTTGGTGTTAAAAAGTCAGCTGAAATCTTTCTTGGATGAAAATTCAACTATTTATTTGAAAATTTGTTTACTTAATTTAAAAATTCATCTTTTTTAGTACAAATTTCATCTTTTTTTCTAATTTAAAGTTAAAGTTAAAAAATCATCCTTTTTGGTTGAAAATTCAACTGTTTTGTTGAAATTTTTGTCTTTTTGGGTTGAAAAATCAAGTATCTTCGTAGAAAATTGACCTCTTGTTTAAAACTCATATTTTAATGTTGAATAGTCGAACTACAATCTTTTTTTGATGAAAATTCAAATTTAAAAAAAATTTTATTTAGAAATTTCATCTTTCTTGGATGAAAATGCAACTATTTAGTTGAAGATTCAATAAGTTTGTTAAAAAGTCATCCTTTTTGTTTAAAAATTCAACTGTTTTGTTGAAAATTCGTCTTTTTGGTTAAAAAAATCAGTATCTCCGTAGGAAACTGATTTCTTGTTTAAAACTCATATATTATAATATTGAATAGTAAAACTAAAATCTTTTTTTGGATGAGAATTCAATTTTTTTTTTAAATTTGATTTTGTGATTTAAAAATTCATCTGTTTTAGTAGAAACTTCACTCTTCTTGGATAAAAATGCAACTATTTGGTTAAAGATTCAATAATTTTGTTAGAAAGTCATCCTTTTTGTTTAAAAATTCAACTGTTTTGTTGAAAATTCGTCTTTTTGGTTAAAAAAATCAGTATCTCCGCAGGAAACTGATTTCTTGTTTAAAACTCATATTTTAATATTGAATAGTAAAACTAAAATCTTTTTTGGATGAGAATTCAAATTTTTTTTATATTTGATTTTGTGATTTGAAAATTCATCTGTTTTATAGAAATTTCACTCTTCTTGGATAAAAATGCAACTCTTTGGTTAAAGATTTAATAATTTTGTTAGAAAGTCATCCTTTTTGTTTGAAAATTCAACTGTTTTGTTGAAAATTCGTCTTTTTGGTTTAAAAAATCAGTATCTTCGTAGAAAACTGATTTCTTGTTGAAAACTCATATTTTAAGATTGAATACTAAAACTAAAATCTTTTTTGGATGAGAATTCAAGTTTTTTTTTAATTTGATTTTTTGATTTGAAAATTCATCTGTTTTATAGAAATTTCACTCTTCTTGGATAAAAATGCAACTGTTTTGTTGAAGATTCAATAATTTTGTTAAAAATTCTTTTTGGTTAAAAATTCAACTGTTTTGTTGAAAATTCGTCTTTTTGGTTTAAAAAATCAGTATATTCGTAGAAAATTCACTTCTTATTTAAAACTCATATTTAAATGTTGAAAAGTCAATTTAAAATCTTTTTTGGATGAAAATTCAATCTTTTTCAAATTTTTCTTTTTTATTTAAAAATTCATCTGTTTTAGTAGAAATTTCATCATTCTTTGATAAAAATGCAACGGTTTGTTTGAAAATTAATCTTGTTTGCTTGAGGATTCAACTATTTTATTTTAAAATTTTGGTTAAATGACTTTGTTGAGAAATCACTTTTTCACTTGAAGATTCATTATTTCTAGTTGAAAATTCATCTCTTTGGTTGAAAGTTGAACTATTATGTTGAAAATTGATCTTTTTTAACTGAAAATTCAACTGCGTGGGTACGAGCTGAACTACTTTGTTGATTTTTTGTTTGTTTGAAAGAATGGATTGAAAAAAAAAATTGAATTAAAAAAAAAAAATTAAAATTAAATTAAAATTACTTTGGTTGAAAATTGACCTGCTTTGGGTGAAACTTAATTTTTTCGCTGAAAATTCATATTTTCTCATTGAAAATTCAATTTTTCATAGAAAACTCGTCTTTTGGCTTGAAGGTTCAACAGTTTAGGTAAACATTATTCTTCATGGCTGAAAAATCTTTATTTGTTAAAAATTCGTCTTTGTGATTTTAAAATTCATTTTTCAAACGAAATTTCATATTTTTTGGTTGAAATATCAACTATTGCACTTTTTTGTTAAAAATTCATGTTTTTAGGTTGAAAATTCAACTTTTTGTTTTAAAATAAATAAATAAATTTGAAAATTTTACATTTGTATCTGAAATATTGTTTTATTCCGTTTATAAAAGACATTGAATTAAAAATATTACAAGAATAAAATGCTAGTATTTGAATTGTAATGATTAGGAAAAATAAAAAATTCGTCAAGGAAAAATCAGAGAAAGAAAATGAATTTTCACCCTGAAAAGCATCATTTTAAATACAAAAAATTGCCATCAGTCCCATATCTTATTATTTCGGGAAACCATAAATTACGTACTCTCATGGAATTTTTAATAGAATAATAAACAGAATATCATTAACTTAATTAGCTTGAATCTTTACGATTTTCTGCATATTAATGATAAAATAATTTTATAATATATTTTTACAAGCACACTATTTATTAAAAACAGCCTTGCTCAAGGCCCTATTTCGTAATCTTCAAGTAAACGAGTATAATAAATATATAAAATGATACAGTGATACACGTAAAGTTCGAATAAATTTTTATTTCCTTCAGGTATTTCAATACCAGAATTGCTGACGTCAATATTACGCGCAAAGCCGTGCAGGAGAAACCAGAATTTCTTTGAAGTGAAAAAAATCTGCTCCTCTCATTTTACAGTTTGCACCACAGACTCAGTCCATTCGAGCGTCAAGAGAAGTAACGGAACTTTCTTAAAAAGAAATGAGGGTCATTTGGTTAACCTTTTAAGTTTCTTCGAAAATCTTTCTAGAATAATGAGATTTCGGAAAAAGGGATTTGAATGGTACTAAGTACCTGAAGGTCCTATTTCTAAAAGCATAAAAGGGTCCAAGGACCCGTTCAAAAACTACGTAACACTAAGTGACTAGGGTGGTCTTTTATACCTGTAAAAATTCGACTTTCGATTTTTGGTGAACGACCCCCCCCCCCCCCCCAATTTTTTCATTTTCTGGAGAAAGAAATTTCCTATTTTTTTCAAATCGGTCAAATCGATGTTTACACATTAAAAAAACGAAATTAAAAAGTGAAAGGGAGAGATGTAAAAAAAATGTATGGTTTTTAATTTGCGAAGCATTATAGAGAAGAGTCATTGGAAAGACGTTGAAACATAGCCAAACTTTAAATATGCGTATGGAAATTGTTTGCATAATTAATTATTCTTTTTAATTTGCAAATTATCATATCAAAGAGTCACCGGAAAAACCTTCTTAGTTGATTTCGTGAAAAAAATTGAGCCTATTCCCTGAAAAATAGCCAAACTCGGAATTTGTCCATTTGCCGGAGAAAGAAATTCCCTAATTTTTTCAAATCGGTCAACATTGTGTCCCCGGGCTTTTTAAATTGTATTGTGTCCCGGAAATATCCCAAAAATGCCAAATACCAGTTTTATGACAAATTCATGCAAAGATCCTTATCGCCGTCTGAGATGTTTACACATTAAAAAAACGAAATCAAAAAGTGAAAGGGAGAGATGTAAAAAAATATGGTTTTCAATTTGCAAAGCATTATAGAAAAGAATCATTGGAAAGACGTTGAAAAATAGCCAAACTTTAAATATGCGTATGGAAATTGTTTGCAAAAATAATTATTCTTTTTAATTTGCAAATTATCATATCAAAGAGTCACCGGGAAAACATTTTCAGTTGATTCCGTGAAACAAATTGAGCGTATGCATTGAAAAACAGCCAAACTCGGAATTTGTTCATGAAAATGGTTTAAATAATGAATATTTCTTATGAAATTAAAAAGCATCATATCAAAGAGTAATCGGAAAGACATTCTTCGTTGATTCCGTGAAAAAAATTGAGCCTCTTCATTGAAAAATAACCAAACTGTGAATTTATTTATAAAGATTGTTTAGACAATTGCCAAATAGCATCTATTTTCAATTAATAGTAATTGCACCACAGACTCAGGCCATTCGAGCGTCAAAAGAGAGTGTCATTTGGTTAACCTTTTAAGTTTCTTCGAAAATCTTCCTAGAATAATGGAATTTCGGAGAAAGGGATTTGAATGGTACTAAGTACCTGAAGGTCCTATTCCTAAAAACATAAAAGGGTCCAAGGACCCGTTCAAAAAATACGTAACACTAGGATCAGGTGACCAGGGTGGTCCTTTATACCTGTTAAAATTCGACTTTTGATTTTTGGTGAACGACCCCCCCCCCCCCCAATTTGTTCATCTTCCGGAGAAAGAAATTCCCTAATTTTTTCAAATCGGTCAACATTAGCCCGTATTCCCGAGCTTCTGAAATTGTATTGTGTCCCGGAAATGCCTCAAAAATGCAAAAGACCAGTTTTATGCCAAATTCATGTAAAGATCCTTATCGCTGTCTGAGATGTTTACACATTTAAAAAACGAAATCAAAACGTGAAAGGGAGAGATGTTGAAAAAATTATGGTTTTTAATTTTCAAAGCATTATAGAAAATAATCATTGAAAAGACGTTGAAGAATAGCCAAACTTTAAATATGCATATGAAAATTGTTTGCATAATTAATTATTGTTTTAAATTTGCAAATTATCATATCAAAAAGTCACCGGAAAAACATTCTCAGTTGATTCCGGGGAAAAAATTGAGCGTATTCATTAGAAAATAGCCAAACTCGGAATTTGTTCATGAAAATTGTTTAAATAATAACTATTTCTTATAAAATTACAAAGCATCATATCAAAGAGTAATCGGAAAGACATTCTTAGTTGATTCCGTGACAAAAATTGAGCGCATTCATTGAAAAATAGCCAATCTCGGAATTTGTTCATTTTCCGGAGAAAGAAATTCCCTATTTTTTCAAATCGGTCAACATTAGCCCGTGTCCCCAGGATTTTGAAATTGTATTGTGCTTTGGAAATGCCCCAAAAATGCAAAATACCAGTTTTATGTCAAATTCATGCAAAGATCCATATCGCTCTCTGAGACGTTTACACATTAAAAAAATTAAATCAAAAAGTGAAAGAGAGAGATGTAAAAAAAATTTATGATTTTTCATTTGTCAAGCATTATAGAAAAGAGTCATTGGAAAGACGTTGACAAATAAACAAACTTTAAATATACGTATGAAAATTGTGTGCATAATTAATTATTCTTTTAAATTTGCAAATTATCATATCAAAGAGTCACCGGAAAAACATTCTTAGTTGATTGCGTGACAAAAATTGAGTGTATTCATTGAAAAATAGCCAAACTCGGTATTTGTTCATTTTCCGGAGAAAGAAGTTCCCTAATTTTTTCAAATCGGTCAACATTAGCCCGTGTCCCCGGGCTTTTGAAATTGTATTGTGTCCCGGAAATACTTCAAAAATGAAAAATACCAATTTTATGTAAAATTCATGCAAAGATCATTATCGCCGTCTGAGATGTTTACACATTAAAAAACGAAATCAAAAAGTGAAAGGGAGAGATGTAGAAAAAATATGGTTTTTAATTTGCAAAGCATTATAGAAAAGAACCATTGGAGAGACGTTGAAAAATAGCCAAACTTTAAATATGCGTATGAAAATTGTTTACAAAATTATTCTTTTAAATTTGCAAATTATCATATCAAAGAGTCACCGGAAAAACATTCTTAGTTGATTCCGTGAAAAAAAAATTGAGCGCATTCATTGAAAAATAGCCAAACTCGGAATTTGTTCATTTTCCGGAGAAAGAAATTCCCTAATTTCTTCAAATCGGTCAACATTGGCCCGTGTCCCCAGGATTTTGAAATTGTATTGTGTCCCGGGAATACTTCACAAATGCAAAATACCAGTTTTATGTCAAATTCATGCAAAGGTCATTATCGCCGTCTGAGATGTTTACACATTAAAAAAACGAAATCAAAAAGTGGAGATGTAAAAAAAAATATGGTTTTTAATTTGCAAAGCATTATAGAAAAGAGTCATTGGAAAGGCGTTGAAAAATAGCTAAACTTTAAATATGCATATGAAAATTTTTTGCATAATTAATTATTGTTTTATATTTGCAAATTATTATATCAAAGAGTCACCGGAAAAACATTCTTATAGTTGATCCCGTGAGAAAAATTGAGCGTATTCATTGAAAAATAGCCAAACTCGGAATTTGTTCATTTTCCGGAGAAAGAAATTCCCTAATTTTTTCAAATCGGTCAACATTAGCCCATTTTCCCAGGCTTTTGAAATTGTATTGTGTCCCGGAAATTTCCAAAAATGCAAAATACCAGTTTTATGTCAAATTCATGCAAAGATCCTTATCGCCGTCTGAGATATTTACACTTTAAAAAAACTAAATTCAAAAGTGAAAGAGAGAGATGTAAAAAAAATTATGGTTTTTAATTTGCAAAGCGTTATAGAAAAAAATCATTGGAAAGACGTTGAAAAATAGCCAAACTTTAAATATGCGTATAAAAATTATTTGCATAATTGATTATTCTTTTAAATTTGCAAATTATCATATCAAAGAGTCACCGGAAAAACATTCTTAGTTTAATCCGGGAAAAAAATTGAGCATGTTCATTGAAAAAAAGCCCAACTCAAAATTTGTTCATGAAAATTGTTTAAATAATAAATATTTCTCATGAAATTACAAAGCATCATATCAAAGAGTCACCGGAAAAACATTCTTAGTTGATTCGGGGGAAAAAATTGAGCGTATTCATTGAAAAATAGCCAAACTCGGAATTTGTTCATTTTCCGGGGAAAGAAATTCCCTAATTTTTTCGAATCGGTTAACATTAGCCTGTATTCCCGGGCTTTTGAAATTGCATTGTGTCCCGGAAATGCCCCAAAAGTGCAAAATACCATTTTAATGTCAAATTCATGCAAAGATCCTTATCGCTGTCTAAGATGTTCACACATTAAAAAAACGAAATCAAAAAGTGAAAGGGAGAGATGTAAAAAAAATATATGGTTTTTAATTTGCAAAGAATTATAGAAAACAGTCGTTGGAAAGACGTTGATAAATAGCCAAACTTTAAATATGCGTATGAAAATTTTTTGCATAATTTATTATTCTTTTAAATTTGCTAATTATCATATCAAAGAGTCACCGGAAAAACATTCTTAGTTGAATCCGGGGAAAAAATTGAGCGTATTCAATGAAAAATAGCCAAACTCGGAATTTATTCGTGAAAATTGTTTAAATAATGAATATTTTTCATGAAATTACAAAGCATCATATCAAAGAGTAATCGGAAAGACATTCTTAGTTGATTCCATCAAAAAATTGAGCCTATTTATTAAAAAATAACCAAACTGTGAATTTATTTAAAAAGATTGTTTAGACAATTGCCAAATAGCATCTATTTTCAATTAATAGTAATAAAACTTTTATTTCTCTGACATTTTATACAAAAACTCCGGATTTCAATGTGCTAAACATTTTCAATCTCGAAAATAACGTTTGTTCATTAATTTGGTTATAACGATACATTTTTTTTTTTTTTTGACAAATAATAGACAACTCTTAGTCAATTACGTAAACAAAAATTGAGCCTAATCATTCAAAAATAACTAAACTCCAAATTAGTTTATGAACATTTTTTAAATAATTAATAATTCTTGGGAATTTGTGAAGTATCATAGAAAAGATACATCGGAAAGACATAATAGTTAATTCTGTTAAAAATTGAGCCATTTCGTTGAAAAATAGCCAAACTTCAAATATGCGTATGAAAATTGTTTGAAAGTTGATTCCGTGAAAAAAATTGAGCGTATTCATTGAAAAATAGCCAAACTGGGAATTTCTTCATGGAAATTGTTTAAATAATAAATATTCCTTATGAAATTACAAATCATCATATCAAAGAGTAATGGGAAAGACATTGTTAGTTGATGCCGTGAAAAAATTGAGCGTATTGATTCAAAAATAAGAAACTGTGAATTTATTTATAAAGATTGTTTAGACATTTGCCAAATAGCATCTATTTTCAATTAATAGTAATTAACCTTTTCTTTCTCTGACATTTTAGACAAAAACTCCGGATTTCAATGTGCTAAACATTTCCAATCCCGAAAATAACGTTTGTTCATTAGTTTGGTTAGAACGAAATAAACAATTTTTTTTAACAAATAATAAACAACTCTTAATGAATTACGTAGACAAAAGTTGAGCCTAATCATTCAAAAATAGCTAAACTCCAAATTTGTGTATGAAAATTTTTAAAATAATTAATAATTCTGGGGAATTTGCAAAGCATCATAGAAAAGAGTCATCGGAAAGAAATTCTTGGTTAATCATGTAAAAAAAACTTGTCTATTCGTTGAAAAATAGCCAAACTTTAAATTTGTTTATGAAAATTTTTTGAATAATTAATTATTTCTTGTTTAACAGATTTGGTAATTATTCAAACAGTTTTCGTTTTCTAAACAATTTTCCTTCTGTAACTCGTAAAAAGTTATTATTTTCTGGAATTAATGACACAATCATTCTTATCTCTGATGAAAAATGAGTATTATTATTTTAATTAATTTATCATCAGAGATACGAAAGACGACACTTCTTGAAGTACACTCAACTCCCGATATAAGAAGAGTTTCGGACAGTTGTGGCCCTCATGCTGTTTGTCACGCTTGAATGAGCACCGCCTCCCTTTCGGCTCCGCGGCTCCCCTGATCACGAAACTGCGGAAGAAATCAGTTCTAGAAATACCGTAAACAGGGGGTTCTTAAACCGGGAGTTGAATGTAGAAGTTTTTTCAGGTAAATAATACGGAAAAAATTGTACAATAGTTTAAAGTCTATGGTGTCATCCACAAATTATGTAAGGTGTATTTCTGAAATTTTAAACACCCCCTCCCCCCATGTAAGACACCAAAATATCCCTCCCCCCAGTGGGGGGAGGGCCAAATCTTACTTAGGGTTTATAACCTTAGGGAAAGAACAAATATATAAATTCTGTTAATTAAATTAACGTGGAACCATAAAAAGATTAGATTAAAAACATAGAATCTGTCAATAACAAGTAAGTCTTACAAACCTCTTTTTTTATTTAAAATTTTGTTTGGTTTAAAATATGATTAAGTTAATAAGAATTCAATAATTTTGTTTCCAAAGTTTTCGTTTTGAGTTGAAAACAATTTTGTTGAAAATCCGTCTTTTTTACTTGAAAATTCAACAAATTGCTAGAAAATTAAACTATTTGGTTGAAAATGAACTTTTTGTTGAAAATTCATTTTTTGGTGTAAGAAATTCCTCTTTTGAGCATGAAAATTCAAATATTTGCATGAAATTTTTTTTCTTAATTGATTGAAAAAACGTTGTGGTTTGAAAATTCAACTCTTTCTTTGAAAATTTATCTTTTTGGTTTGAAAATTCACCTATTTTGGCTGAAGATTCAACTATTTTGTTGAAAATTAGTCTTTTTCGGTCGAAATATCAAATAATTTCTTTCCTGGTTGAAGGTTCCTAATTTTTATTGAAAATTTAATTATATTGTTGAAAATTTGTTCTTTTTTGGTAAAAAATTATCTTTAATAATAAAAATTGAACTAATTCACTTTTGGTTAAAAATTTATCTTTTTTAGTGGAAAATTTAACTGTTGGTAAATTCATGTATTTTATTGAAAATTCGACTTTTTTTATAGAAAATTAATTTTCTTGGTTGAAAATTCATGTTTTTGTTTGAAAATTTTTTTGTGAAAATTAATTCCCTTAATTAAAGACATTGCTATTTAATTTTTGGTTAATAATAAATTTTTTTTTCAGTTAAACATTTAACTATTTGGTTGAAAATTCATGTATATCGTTAAAAATTCTTCTTTTTTAGTATAAAATAAATTTCCTTGCTTAAAAATCCATCTTGTTGGTTAAAAATTTAAATATTTGGTTAAAAATTAATTTTTCACCTGAAAATTTCACTGTTCCATTTTTGCTGAAAAATTTTTTTTTAGTCGAAAATGTATGTGAAAAATTAATCTCCTTACTTGAAAATTTCTTTTTTTGGTTGAAAATTAAAGTATTTGCGAAATATGAGTTAAAAATTTATTTCTTAAATCGAAAATTACTTGTTTTAACTGAAAATGTAACTAGTTAATTCTTGGTTGGAAATTTATATTTTTTAGTTTAAAATTCAACTATTTGGTTTAAAATTCGTCTTTTCTGGCAGGAAGATAATCTTGTTGGTTTACAATAAATATTTTTGGTTGAAAATATAAGTACTTAGTTGAAAGTTGAACTATTTATAAAAACTCGTTTTCTGGTCAATGATACATAATTTTAGTTGAAAATTTAACTATTTTGTTAAAAAAAAATTTTGTTTGAAAATTCATTTTCTCATTTGATGAAAAATTAACTGTTACGTTTCTGGTTTAACATTTACTGTTTTTAATTCAAAATTCTATTTTTTTGAAAAATCATTTATTTGTTTGAAAATGTGTGTTTCTTGGCAGACAATTAATCTTCTTGTTTAAAAATTCATAATTTTCTTTGAAAATTTATATTTATCTTTTTCAGTTAACAATTGAACTGTTTCGTCAAAAATTAATCTATTTGGTTAAAAAATTTTCTACTTTTTGAAAATGAAATACTTTAATTGAATACATTACATTTCTGATGGACTTACCTCTAAGTTGCAATATCTTTGAATTTTTTTTTTTTTAATAACAATTTTTCTTTTGTAAGATCTTCTAAATCGTTAAATAATTTTTGTTTAAAGAAACGAAATTTGTTCTAATAAAAAACAATTCTCAGTATAAACAAATTTTCATTTGGAATGAAGATATTTTACTTTTGACACGACTTTTTTTACGTTATACGTCTGGATAAGTGTTATCTTATCTTGTTCTAGCTTTTATGTTTAGTATTCAATTTAACAAAGGAATTCACCTGGGAAAAGTGTGTTATGTACACAAAGTTAATGTGAGGCAACTTTGGAAGGTTTCAAAATATATTATATCTACAGTTTGAAAAATTGCTTCATTTCAGGTTTGATATAAATTTTTTATAAAAATTTGATATAAATATCATGGAAAGCAGTAATTTATAAATACTCAAATATTGTGCGCGCCATGCGCGCACTAATTACTCTTTCTTTGAAAGAAAATCGTTTCATTTTTTAAACATTTTGTTAGGATTTACAGAAGTTTATTATTTTTTATTTATTATTCTTTAAAATTAGCAGATTATTTTTCTCATTAACAAAATATATGTCTCACCCCGTGTGGAATTATCTGTCACCGTATTTTTAAGATTTTTTCAATATTTAAAAAACATAAAAATTTTCAAGGTATTTTCGGATTAACAATTAATCAAAGTAGAATTATGTTCGACTAATTTAATTTGATTCATGAATTTGATCACATGAAAATGATTAAAAATTCTTTTTTTTTCGTTGGTTATTCATCATTTTAGTTGGAAACCTTTTTTTTTTTTTGTTCCAAATTTGACTATTTTGTTGAAAATTTGTTGTTGTAAATTATTTTTTGAACTTGAAATTTAACTATTCTATGTTTGGTTTAACATTCATCTTCTTCAGTTGAAAATTTTTTTATTTTGTTGAAACTTTGTCTTTTTTGGTAGAATATTCACCTTTTTGTTTGAAAAGTCATCTATTTTGTTAAAAATTAATCTTTTGGGTTGAAAATTCAAGAATTTGTTGACGAATTAATTTTGTTGGTTGAACATTTCTTCTTGCAGTTGAAAATTCTTTTTCTTTTTTTGTGAAAAAATTTAACTATTTTTTTTTTAATTTGTTGTTGTTGTAAATTAATTATTCTATGTTTGGTTTACCATTTATCTTCTTCAGTTGAAAAATTTTGTATTATGTTGAAATATTGATCTTTTTTGGTAGAATATTAATCTTCTTGGTGACTAATTCACCTTTTTGATTGAATATTCATGTATTTTGTTAAAAATTAATCTTTTTGGTAGAAAATTAATATTTTTCGTTGAAAATTAATTTTTTAAATTGAAAATTAGTTTTTTATTGAAAATTAATTTTTTTTTAACTCAAAATGTAAATTCTTTTTTGTTCATCTATTTTATTGAAATTTTGTTTGTTTGTAGGAAATCCATCTTTTGATTTGAAAATTCAAGTATTTGGTGAAGAATTAATTTTTTTGGTTGAATATTTCTCCTTGCAGATGAAAATTCTTTTTCTTTTGTATGAAAAAATTTAACTATTTTGTTGAAAATTCGTTTTTCTTTTTGTTGAAACAGAATTTTTCAAATTGAAAAGTTAACTATTTTATTTTTTTGTTAAAAATTCATCTTCTTTTGTTAGATATTTAATCTTTTTGGTTAAAAATTCATTTTTTAGGTCGAAAATTTAACTATTAGGTTGAAAATCCCTTCAAAACTTCAAAATTTAGTAGAAAATTCGTGTATTTTTTTTTAATTAATCTTTGTGGTAGAAAATCAATCCTTTTCTTTTAAAACTCATTTTTTTCAATTTTTTTCCAACTCAAAATGTAACTATGCCATTTTGTCGAAAATGTATCTTTTTTGATAGACATTTAATCTTGATAATTGATAAATAATTCATCTATTTTATTCAAAATTCTTATTTTTTGGTAGGAAATTGATCTTTTGTGTTGATAATTCAAGTATCGGGAAAAAAACTAAATTTTTTTGTTTAAGATTCACAATTGCAGTTAAAAATTCTTTTTTTTTGTTTGAAAATTTAACTATTTTGTTGAAAATTTGTTTTTTCAACTAAAAATTTAACTATTCCATTTTTGTCCAAAATTTATCTTTTTTGATAGACATTTAATCTTTTTGGTTGAAAATTCATTTCTTTGGTTGAAAATTTAACTATTAGGTTGAAAATTCCTTTCAAAATTCAAAATTTGGTTGAAAATTCCTTTGAAACTTTTAAATTTAAATGAAAAATCATGCATTTTTTTTAAATTAATCTTTTTGGTAGGAAATTAATCCTTTTCGTTTAAAATTCATTTTTTTTTTTATAGAAAATTAGTTTTTGATTAAAAATTATTTTTTTAACTCAAAATGTAACTATTCCATTTTGTGTCGAAAATGTATCTTTTTTGATAGATTGATGAAAAAATTGAAAAAATTGATTCTTGATGATTGATAATAATTCATCTATTTTATTGAAAATTTGTCTTTTTCGGTAGGAAATTGATCTTTTGGGTTGAAAATTCAAGTATTGGCTAAAAACTAATTTTTGTTGTTGAAGATTCACAATTGCAGTTATTAATTCTTTTTTTTCGAAAATTTAACTATTTTGTTGAAAATTCGTTTGTACAACTAAAAATGTAACTATTCCATTTTTTTCGAAAATTTATCTTTTTTGATAGACATTTCATCTTTTTGGTTGAAAATTCATTTCTTTGGCTGAAAATTTAACTATTAGGTTGAAACTTCCTTAACAAATTCAAAATTTTGTTGAAATTTCATGTATTTTGTTAAAAATTAATCTTTTTGGTAGAAAATTAATCTTCTTCGTTGAAAATTCATTTTTTAAATTCAAAATAATTTTTTTTTAATGAGAATTAATTTTTTCAACTCAAAATGTAACTATGCCTTTTTATTAACCTATTTCATTGAATTTTTTTTTGGTAGGAAATTCATCTTTTAGGTTCAAAATTCAAGTATTTGGTAAAGAATTAATTTTTTTGGTTGAATATTTCTGATTGCAGTTAAAAATTCTGTTTTTTCTTTTTGTTAAAAAATTTAACTATTTTGTTGAAAATTCGTGTTTTCAGCTAAAAATTTAACTATTCCATTTCTTTCGAAAATTTATCTTTTTTGATAGAGATTTAATCTTTTTGGTTGAAAATTCATTTCTTTGGCTGAAAATTTAACCATTAGGTTGAAAATTCCTTCTCAAAATTCAAAATTTCGTTGAAAATTCATCTATTTTTTTATTAAAAATTAATCTTTTTGGTAGAAAATTAATCTTCGTTGTTGAAAATTTATTTTTTAAATTGAAAATTAGGTTTTTTATTGAAAATTAATTTTTCTAACTCAAAATGTAAAATGTTTGTTTGAAAATTCAACTATTTTGTTGAAGATTCATTTTTTCAACTAAAAATGTAACTGTTCCATTTTTTTCTCTCGAAATTTATCGTTTTTCATAGATATTTAATCTTTTTGGTTGAAAATTCACGTATTTTGTAAAAAATTAATCTTTTTGGTAGAAAATTAATCTTTATCGTTGAAAATTAATTTTTTAAATTGAAAATTAGTTTTTTTATTGAAAATTAATTTTTTTAACTCAAAATGTAACTATGCCTTTTTTCATCTATTTTATTGAACAAAAATTTTTGTAGGAAACTTATCTTTTGGGTTGAAAATTCAAGTCTTTCGTGAAGAATTAATTTTTTTGGTTGAATATTTCTCCTTGCAGTTGAAAATTCTTTTTCTTTTTTGTGAAGAAATTTAACTATTTTGTTGAAAATTCGTTTTTCTTTTGGTTGAAAATGAATTTTTCAAACTGAAAAGTTAACTATTTCATTTTTTGTCAAAAATTTATCTTTTTTGATACACATTTAATCTTTTTGGTTAAAAATTCATTTCTTTGGTTGAAAATTTAACTATTAGGTTGAAAATTCCTCTGAAACTTTAAAATTTTAATGAACATTCATGCATTTTTTAAAAAAATATTCTTTTCGGTAGGAAATTAGTCCTTTTCGTTTAAAAATAATTTGTTTAAATAGAAAATTAGTTTTTTGATTATACATTTTTTTTAACTCAAAATGTAACTATGCCATTTTGTGTCAAAAATTTATCTTTTTTGATAGACATTTATTCTTGATTTATTCTTCTTTTATGGTAGGAAATTGATCTTTTGGGTTGAAAATTCAAGTATTGGGTAAAAAACCCATTTTTTGTTGAAGATTCACAATTGCAGTTAAAAATTTTTTGTTTTTTTTGTTTGTTTGAAAATTCAACTATTTTGTTGAAGATTCATTTTTTCAACTAAAAATTTAACTTTTCCATTTTTTTCTCTCGAAATTTATCGTTTTTGATAGATATTCAATCTTTTTGGTTAAAAATTCATGTATTTGGTAAAAAATTAATCTTTTTGGTAGAAAATTAATCTTTTTCGTTGAAAATTAATTTTTTAAATTGAAAATTAGTTTTTTTTTAATTGAAAATTAATTTTTTCAACTCAAAATGTAACTATGCCTTTTTTTATCTATTTTATTGAACACAAATTTTTGTAGGAAATTTATCTTTTGGATTGAAAATTCAAGTATTTGGTGAAGAATTAATTTTTTTGGTTGAATATTTCTCCTTGCAGTTGAAAACTCTTTTTCTTTTTTGTGAAAAAATTTAACTATTTTGTTGATAATTCGTTTTTTTATTGTTGAAAATGAATTTTTCAAAATGAAAAGTTAACTTTTTCATGTTTTGTCAAAAATGTATCTTTTTAAGACATTTAATCTTTTTGATTAAAAATTCATTTCTATGGTCGAAAATTTAACTTATAGGTTAAAAATTCCTTCAAAACTTTAAAATTTGAATGAAAATTCATGTATTCTTTTAAAAATTAATCCTTTTGGTAAGAAATTAACCCTTTCCGTTTAAAATTAATTTTTTTTAATAGAAATTTAGTTTTTTGATTGAAAAATATTTTTTTAACTCAAAATGTAATTATGCCATTTTGTGTCGAAAATGTATCTTTTCTGCAAGACATTCAATCTTGATGATTGATAATTCATCTGTTTTATTGAAAATCCGTCTTTTTGGTAGGAAATTGATCTTTTGGATTGAAAATTCAAGTTTTGGGTAAGAAACTGATTTTTTTGTTGAAGATTCACAATTGCAGTTAAAAATTATTATTTTTTTGTTTGAAAACTTAACTATTTTGTTGAAATTTTGTTTTTTCAACTAAAAATTTAACTATTCCATTTTTTTCGAAAATTGATCTTTTATGATAAATATTTGATCTTTTTGGTTGAAAATGCATTTATAAATTCAAAATTTAGTTGCAAATTCATGTATATTGTTAAAAATTAATCTTTTTGGTAGAAAATTAATCTTTTTTAAAAATTTTAATATTTTGTTGAAAATTCGTGTTTTCAACTAAAAATTTAACTATTCCATTTTTTTAGAAAATTTATCTTTTTTGATAGACATTTAATCTATTTGGTTGAAAATTCATTTCTTGGGTTGAAAATTTAACTATTAGGCTGAAAATTCCTTTATAAATTCAAAATTTATTTGAAAATTCATGTATTTTGTTAAAAATGAATCTTTTTGGTAGACAATTAATCTTCTTCGTTGAAAATTCTTTTTTTTTTAATTGAAAATTAGTTTTTTTATCGAAAATTAATTTTTAAACTGAAAATGTAATTATGCCATTTTTTGTCGAAAATGTATCTTTTGGATAGACATTCAATCTTGATGATTGATAATTCATCTATTTTACTAAAAATTCATCATTTTTGGTAGGAAATTGATCTTTTGGGTTGAAAATTCAAGTATTGGGTAAAAAACTAA
The DNA here is from genome assembly GCA_932195095.1 of Andricus curvator. Classification (NCBI taxonomy): domain Eukaryota; kingdom Metazoa; phylum Arthropoda; class Insecta; order Hymenoptera; family Cynipidae; genus Andricus; species Andricus curvator. The sequence continues at coordinate 67,467 of CAKNYM010051789.1, read as the reverse complement.
TTTTTTTTGTTGAAGATTCACAATTGCAGCTATGAATTCTTTTTTTTGTTTTTGTTTGAAAATTAAACTATTTTGTTGAAAATTCGCTTTTCAACTAAAAAAACTATTCCATTTTTTTCGAAAAGTTATCTTTTTTGATAGGCATTCAATCTTTTTGGATTAAAATTCATTTCTTTGGTTGAAAATTTAACTATTAGCTTCAAAGTTCATTAAAAAATTTAAAATTTCTTTGAAAATTCATGTATTTTGTTAAAAACTAATCTTTTTGGTAGAAAATTAATCTTCTTCGTTGAAAATTCATCTTTTGGGTTGAAAATTCAAGTATTTGGTGAAATCTTAATTTTTTGATTGAAGATTCCTCATTGCAGTTAAAAATTTTTTTTTTCGGTTCAAAAATTTAACTAGTTTGTTGAAAATTCGTCTTTTTTTTAATGAATTTTTTCAACTGAAAATTTAACTATTCCATTTTTTGTCGTAAATTTATCTTTTCTGACAAACATTTACCCTTTTTGGTTGCAAATTCATTTCTTTGGTTGAAAATTTAACTATTAGTTTGAAAATTGCTTAAAAAATTAAAACTTTATAGTTGAAAATTCATGTATTTTGTTAAAAATTAATCTTTTTGGTAGAAAATTAATTTTTTAACTGAAAATTTAACTATGCCATTTTTTGTCGTAAAATCTTTTTTAATAGATATTCAATCTTCTTGGTTGAAAATTAATCTGTTTTGTTGAAAATTCAACTATTTTGTTGAAAATTCATCTATTTTGTTAAAATATGTCCTTCCTGGTAGAAAATTTATCTTTTATGAAATTTTTAGAAAATTGATATTTTTACTTGGAAATTCACTTCTCGTCAATTTTGGGTTATAAATTCAATTACTTTTCTAGATAATGCATTTTTTTTTGTTGCAAATTCAATTTTATTGTCAAAAATTCGTATCTTTTGGTTTAAACCAACTATTTTTGATTAAAAATTAAAATATTTTTTTATGGAAATATCAGCTGTTAAACTTTTTGTCGAGAATTCATTTTTTTATCGAAGATTCATCACTGGTTGAAAATTTTACTATTTTCATGAAAAGACCCTTTTTCTTGGTTGAAAATTGATTACTTTAACTGAAAATGTAATTCTTCCATTCTTTCTTCAAATTTGATCTTTTTGTGTAAATTTTGTTTTTCAAAAATAATTATTTCAATTTAAACAATGCAAGGAAAAAATTGAAAAATGGTCATTTTTCACCTATTACAAAAATATAACTTTTGATTTATATTTGACAATAAAAAAATAATACTTCCATCGAACTGCGTTTCCAAGGTTATTTTTTTATATATCGTGTCATAAGTGTATTACAATAATGCATTATTCAAAAAAAAATTTTTTGACGAGCCAAGCAAGAACCTCGTCTGCTTGAATAATCAGTTTTTTCATTAATTTTTTTAGTGAAAAGTCTGTAACTTATTACCGTGGTTCAAATTAGTCATAATTCCTAATCAGATATAAAAATGACGCACATCTCTCGATAAATTCTAATTTTTTATCAATCAAATCATTTTCCATACGATGAAAAATAGATTATTTTGTAATTAATTAATTAATTAATTAATTTTATAATTAATTTTCTACGAAGTGGAAAAAAATGAATAATCAGCAACAATGATAAATCTGCAGCTAAAAAATATTTTAATTTAAAATAATTACAGGTGATCTCACCCAAAAAGACGAATTTTTTACAGAATAGTTAAATCTCAACCAAGAAGATTAATTTTCGACTGAAAAAAGTTGAATTTTCAACGAAATAATTATTTTCCACCGAAGAGATAAATTTTCCACTAAAATGATGTATCTTCAATCAAGAAAACTAATTTTTACAAAGCAGTTCCATTCTTAACCAAGTAGCTAAAATTTCAACCAAAAAAGATGAATTATTAACGAAAAATGTAAGAAATAAAATAAAAATAAATAAAATAAAAATATAAGAGAGAATTTTTAACCAAATGGTTGAATCCTAAACCAAAATAATTAATTTTCAACAAAAAAGATTAATTTTGAACGAAGATTAATTTTTTGCAAAAAGACGAATTTTCAAAGAAAAATAAATTTTCAACAAAATACTTATATTTTCAATCGAAAAAATGAATTTTTTATTAAAATTTTGAATTTTTAACCTGAAAGGTTGAATTCTCTACGAAAAATGTAATAGTTGATATTTCAGTCAAAAAAATTTAATTTTAAATAAAAAAGAGCTGAACTGAGCTAAAGAAGACAAATTTTTCAAAAAATTAATTGAATTTTTGACCAAACAGTTGCATTTTTAACCAAATAGGATGAAATCTTGACAAAAGCGATGAATTTTCAGACCAAGAGGACGAATTTTCAACTAAAAGAGATCAATTTTCTACCAAAACTGAAATAGTTAAATTTTTTGTTCAAAAAGTTAATTTTCAATGAAAAAAGAAATTTGAACAAAATAATTTCTGCCACAAAAGATGAATTTTCAACCAAATAGTTGAACTTTCTACTAAAAAGTATGAATTTTTAACCGAAAATAGAATAGTAACTTTTTTAATTTAAATAAATTAGTTTTCAGCAAACAAAAAAAAAAGAATATAAAAATGAATTCTTAGCCAAATAGTTGAATTTTCAACTAAAAAAGTTAAATTTTTGTACAAGAAAGAAATAATTACATTTTCAGTTGAAATAATTAATTTTCGACTAATGAAATAAATTTTCAACTAATATAAAAAATCTTCAAACAAAAAATGATTTTTTTTGCAAATAGTTGAATTTATCCAAACAGATTAATTTTCAATCAAAAAGTCGAATTTATAACTAAATAGGTAAATTTTCAACTAAATAGATGATTTTTCAAGTAAAGTGATCAATCTTCAACTGAAATTTTTTTTTTTTAACTAAGTAGTTAAATATTTAACCAAGTATTTGCATTTTTTACCAAAATATTTTTAACACAAAAAGACAAATTATCAACAAAGCAGTCGAATTTGCAACCAAAAAACGATAGCTTTTAGGTAACATTATTTAACTTTTATTGAAATAATTAAATTTGTAAGCAAATAGTTGTATTTTTAACCAAAAAAGATTAATTTTCTAACAAAAAAGATAAATTTGTATCTTAATGCATGAATGTTTAACTAGACAAAAATTAATTATCGAGAAAAACTGAAATAATACATTTTTCAGGTAAAAAAAACTAATTAAAAAAAAATGAATTTCAAACAAATTAGTTAAATTTTCAGTCAAGTATAGTTTAATTTTTTACACAAAAACACGAATTTTCAACAAAATAGTTGAATTTGCAACCAAAAAGGATAACTTTTCGGTAACATTATTTAATTTTTATTGAAATAATGAAATTTGCATACAAATAGTTGTATTTTTAACCAAAAAAGATTAATTTTCTAACAAAGAAGATAAATTTTTATCTCAATGCATGAATTTTTAACTAGAAAAAAAGAAATTAAACAAAACTGAAATAATACATTTTTCAGGTAAAAAAAACTAATTCAAACAGAAAATGAATTTTAAACAATTTTGTTAAATTTGCAACTAAATATTCAACCAAGTAGTTTAATTTTTTACTAAAATATTTTTAACATAAAAAGACGAATTTTCAACAAAACTGTTGAATTTGCAACCCAAAAGGATAGCTTTTAGGTAACATTATTTCATTTGTATTGAAATAATTAAATTTGTAAGCAAATAGTTGCATTTTTAACCAAAAAAGATCAAATTTCTACCCACAGGGGTCAATTTTTATCTCAATGCATGAATTCTTAACTATAAAAAAAGAAATTATCGAACAAAACTGAAATAATGCATTTTTCAGGTAAAAAAACTAATTTAATTAAATTTAAATTTAAATTTAATTAAATCTGCAAACAAAATAGTTGTATTTAAAAAAAAAAAGATTAATTTTCGAACAAAAAAGATAAATTTGTATCTCAATGCATGAATTTTTAACTAGAAAAAAAGAAATTGTCGAGGAAAACTGAAATAATACATTTTTCAGGTAAAAAAACTAATTTGAACAGAAAATTAATTTTAAACAATTCCGTTAAATTTTAAACAATTTAGTTAAATTTTCAATCAAAAAGATTAATTTTCAACCAAAAAAGTCGAATTTATAACTAAAAAGGTGAATTTTCAACTGAATTGATGAATTTTCAACTACAGTGATCAATCTTCAACCGGAAAAGTTTTTTTAACAAAGAAGTTAAATATTCAACCAAGTAGTTTAATTTTTTACCAAAATATTTTCAAGACAAAAAGACGAATTTTCAACAGAATAGTTGAATTTTGAACCAAAAAGGATAACTTTTATGTAACATTATTCAATTTTTATTGAAATAATTAAATTTGAAAACAAATAGTTGCATTTTTACACAAAAAAGATTAATTTTCTAACACAAAAGATAAATTTTTATCTCAATGCATGAATTTTTAACTAAAAAAAGAGAAATTATCGAACAAAACTGAAATAATACATTTTTCAGGTAAATAAACTAATTTAAAAAAAATGAATTTTAAATAATTTAGTTAAATTTTCAACCAAAAAGATTAGTTTTCAACGAAAAAAGTCGAATTTATAAATAAAAAGGTAAATTTTCAACTGAATTGATGCATTTTCAACTAAAGTGATCAATCTTCAACCGAAAAATTTTTGTTTAAAAAGTAGTTGAATATTCAACCAAGTAGTTTAATTTTTTATCAAAATATTTTTAACACAAAAAGACGAATTTTCAACAAAATAGTTGAATTCGCAATCAAAAAGGATAACTTTTAGGTAACATTATTTAATTTTTCTTGAAATAATTAAATTTGCAAACAAATAGTTGCATTTTTATTCAAAAAGGATTAATTTAAAAAAAAAAAAAAATTTTTATCTCAATGCATGAATTTTTAATTAGAAAAAAAGAAATTATCGAGCAAAACTGAAAGAATAAATTTTTCAGGTAAAAAAACTAATTTGAAAAAAAAAATTAATTTTAAACAATTTAGTTAAATTTTCAACCAACAAGATTAATTTTCAACTAAAGTGATCAATCTTCAACCGAAATTTTTTTTTTAGCAAAGTAGTTTAAGTTTTACCAAAATATTTTTAACACAAAAAGACGAATTTTCAACAAAATAGTTGAATTTGTAACCAAAAAGGATAACTTTTAGGTAACATTATTCAATTTTTAATGAAATAATTAAATTTGCAAACAAATAGTTGCATTTTTAACAACAACAAAAAAACAAATTTCTATCAAAAGAGATTAATTTTAAACAAACGAGTTTAATTGTCAGCCAAGAAACATTTTTCTATCAAAAATAAAATAAAATTTAATCAAGCAAGATTTTTCAGTCAAGAATAAACCAAAATGTCAACCAAATTGTTGAATTTTCTACAAAACAGTTTAGTTTTCAAAACGAAGACATGAATTTTCAACCAATAGTTAAATTTTCTATCAAAATAGTTGAATTTTTAAAACCCAAAAAATAATAATTTTCAACAGAACAGTTGATTGCACATTTAAAAAGGATAACAAATTATTGAATTTTCAACAAAAAAGTTAATTTTGTATCAAAAAGATCCATTTCGAACCAAAAAAGACGAATTCTCAACAAAATCTCAACAAAGCTCAACAAAAGATAGTTGGATTTTCTTGTTGGACTTTATTAATTCAAATCGCATTTAAATAAAAAAAAGGAAAAGGGAAAAAGATTCAAATAGGGAAAAAATTAAGCCTGCGATAAAGAAATAAAATTTTTGATAATTTATAGATTAAAGAATAATAGTTAAAATAAACATTAAAATTCATTTTTCATACTTTTAAAATATTTGGTTAAAAAACTGAAGACTTTGTTAAGAAAAAAAAATAAAAAAAATTGGAATTGGACGATAGTTTATAAAGAAAAAATTTTGTGGATGGAACACATATTTACCAAGGGGAAGGGTCAGAAATTGGGGTCAAAATGAAATTTGAGTTTTTAAAAATTAAGGGCTCTTTTTTTCTTTTTTATCTACTGAAAGGAAAGTTTAGGTTTCCTGAAAAATCAAGATTTTATTATTTATTCGCAAAAATAAGAATTTATTAGCATTTGATTATATACTATCTTTAATCAATGATTTATGACTCTTTTAGTATCAATTAGCATCATTAATGAGCTCGAAAAAGGTTTGATAACCGTGAAAACACCAGAATTTTTTTTTTTTTTGCTTTTAGAGGCCACCCTGAAATATTTTAAATTTATAATTAAAATTTGATTGCTAATATTTTACAATAAAAATTGAAAAATATTTCATTGGAAGATTTTAAGAATGAGTAATAATTCAAAATAAAGTGTTAAAAATTATACTATTTGAACTTTAAAATTTAAAAGTTGTGTTGTTTAAAATAAAAATAGAAAAAAATTGAACTATGTTGAATTTTTAAATTTTTTTCTTTCATAAGTCTTAATTTTGCAAGCGAATTTTGAACGGTTGAAATTAGAAAGTATAATTAACAATTTGAAAATTTTTAATTTTTGTACAATTTAAATTTAGTTTAAAGAATTGAAATTTTAAAGGTTTTGGGTATAACAAAGTTTCAATAACACAATTCTTGGATTAATTTTTTTTTAAATTGTTAAATGAAGTTCAAATGCATTCACTTTTCAACTTTCCGTAGTAGAAATTTTATTTTTTTATTTTTCATGCAATAACATTTTTAAACTCTAAAATTTCAGATGCTTTAACTTTGAAACATTCAATTTAGTTTTCAATTTAAAATTGTTCAGATTTTAATATCTTCGATTTGAAAATAATAATTTAAATTCATTGAATATTAATATTAATGAATATTAATAATTTATTTGCAAAATTATAATTTGAATATATATTCAACTTTTATTTTTTTGAAATTGTTCTATTTTCGAAATTTAAATCTGAAATTATTCAATTTTGAGATGTTGCAATTCAAAATAAAATTGCTCAATTGTGAACGCTTTGAATTAGAAATGATACAATTTAAACACATTGCAATTTTCAATTTTTAACTTTTTGAAATTGGTCCACTTCTGAAATTTTAATCTGAGATAATTCAATTTCGAGATTCTTCAGTTTAGAATAAAATTGTTTATTTTGAACGCTTTTAATTAAAAATGATACAGTTTAAGCTTTTTTCTGCAGAAATTGTTAAATTTTCCAAATTTAGTCCAAAATTTTTCAATTTTGAAATCTTCTTTTCCAAAATTTTTCAATTTCAAACGCTTCTATTTAGAAATGTTACAAGTTCAGTTTCTTTTCATTCGATTCAAAATATCTTTTTTTCAGAATTTTATCTAATCTAAATTTTTATATTTTGGAACGTTTTCAATTCAAAATTGTTAAATATATATTTTTTTTTTAAATTTAGAACGCTTTCAATTCGAAATTATTAATTATTGTCTCAAAAAATGTTGAAACATAATATTCAAAAAAAATTTAACAATGTATATAAAACACCTTAGAATTTGTTGTTTTTGATAGGTTGTGAATAAAATTTTGTATTCGTTATAATTTATATTTCAAATATTTTTTAAACTATGATTCTTCAGCATTTAATGTTGATGTAAACACGCTTCTGGCCACATAATTGCATAAAATTTACATAAAATTAAAATTTCCATACGCAGAACACGTATAGCTAAATAGTAGTAAACCTTGAATTTGACAGAACAATCGATATTTTAACGTACGATTATAGTAACACCCATTTTTTTCCTTCTTATTTGCAATTTTAAAAAACTTTTAAGTTAGGGAAAATTATCTTCCTTCGGGACGATTTAAAAATCCCGAAAAAATAAAATTACCAAAAAAGAAAATATTCGCAATCGAAAATTCCCGAAATTATAAAATTGCTAAAATATAAAAATCCCAAATTGGAAAATTCCCGAATAATAAAATTCCCGCCCAGACTATAATATTACCGAATTTGAAAATTCCAGAATAATACAATTCCCAACAGAAAGTTTCCGCAATATAAAATATCCGATTTGGAAAAATTAAAGAAATCGTTTGCTAATGAATAACATATTTATTTATTGAAAATACAATAATAAAATATTTTCATCCAAGAAACTGTTTTAAAAACATTTAACGTTTTTTAAAATTATTGTTTAAATTAAAAATAAAAACAATTTTTTTCAAATACATTGAATTTTTTAAAATTCTTCTATCAAAATATTTCATTATTTTTTGTTCAATAAATAAATAATATTCATTGGAAAACCATTTTTTTAATGCTTAAATTCGGGAGTTTTAAAATTCGGGATTTTGATACTCCGGTCATTTTATGATTTTGGGAATTCTCTATTTCAAATATTTATATTTTTCTGTTTTTTGTTTTTTTTCTTCATATAAATGTGACGTTCTTTTCTTAAACAATTAGAAAATAATTATGTTCTTACGATTCTGCTATTGTCCTATTCATATTATTTTTATAGTTTTTTATTCATATTTCAATCATATTCATATTTTATAAAATTGTTTATAAATGATTTTAAATTGAAAATAAAATGTAGATTTTCAAAGATTCAGAAAAAAAGAAACTTCTTTAGAATTTCGAAAGGTTTCAAGATATTAACAATTTTCTTGAAATTCCTGGAAAAATGTCAAATTCAATTTTTAAAGATTACGAAATTTTAAAAAAAATTCGAGTAAGTTTAAGATATATGTAGAACTTTCGAAAAGATTTTAAAATAATTTTAAACTTGAAAATATTTAAGAACATTTTTTAAAAATATAGATTTTTGAAGATTTCGAACAAAAAATTTAAAAACTTTTCAAAAATTATGAAAGGTTTCAAGAGAATAAATTTTTTTTTCTAAGTTTCCTAAGCTAGTTTCAAATGATTTAGAAGTATTAAAAAAAATTCAAAAATAATTTAAAATTTGGAACAAAAACAAAGATATTGAAAACAAATTTCGAAGCTTTTTAAGAATTTTGATAGGTTTCAAGAAAATAAAAAAAAATTCTTAAGATTCCTGGGAGAATTTGAAATGATTTTTTAATCTGAGAAAATAATTTGTGAAGAAAATTTTCAAAAATTTCAAAAGATTTTTAAAAATTTCGTAAAAAATCTGGAACATTTGAAGGCAATTTTTCATTTTGAAAGATTTTTCAAAAGTTTAGGCATAATTCGAGTAATTTTGAAAGATGTTTGAAATTCATCTCTTTTGGTGGAAATTTAATCTTTTTTTGTTAAAAATGCATCTGTTTAGTTGAAAGTGGTTAAGGAGTGAACCATTGTGTTGAAAATTAATTTGTTTGGATGAATTGAACTGCTTTTATTTAAAATTCTATTCTTTTTTACTTGAAATATCAACTATTACAATTTTCGTTAAAAATTCATTCTTTTTGGCTGAAAATTAAAAATTAATCTTCTCTGGTTGAAAATTCATTTATTTTCTTGAAAATTCGTCTTTTTTCGTAGAAAATTAATCTATTTGGTTGCTCGTCTCTTTTTGATAAATTCAACTGTTTATATTTAAAATAAAAATATTTTTGGTTTAAATATCAATTACGCATTACATTTTCCGTTAAGAACTCATCTTTTTTGGTTAAAAATGAAGGATTTTATTGCAATTTTGATTTGACTAATCTGAAATCTTCAAAAATATTGTTGAATTATCTCAACAATCTTAGGAAAATTATATTTATATAACTTTAAAAACAAACTAATAATACTCATTTCCTCGTTCTCAGAGCTCAGAATTTAATTTTAGATCGAATTTAAGTGTTCAAAAACTTTGAACAAACAAATAGTTCTTCGAATTTTTTATTTTTTATTAAACACGATTTTTCTCTCAAATCGAAAAACAACATCCGCGCATGTTTGAAGAAATTTTTTATAAGAAATCTGATTGAATAACTGGAAAACAAAACTGAAAATAAGTATGATTTCAAAACATAGTTGGGTCCATCTATCCGTCCGTCGTATTTTTTTCCAAGAAGGGGAAATAAGGAAAAGAAATGGGAAAGGAAATGGAAAAGGAAATGGTACTTTTTTCCAAGAAGGGGAAATAGGGAAAGGAAATTGTACTTTTTTCGAAGAAGGGGAAATCGAGAAAGGAAATGGGAAAGGAAATGGTACTTTTTTCCAATAAGGGGAAATGGGGAAAGGAAATTGGGAGAGGAGAATTAGGGTTGTGGAAGTAGTGGAAGTAATCGGGAAGAAGGGAAAATGAGGGGAGTGAAAGCTGGAGGAGTAAGGGGAAATGAAGGGAATCGAAGTAAGGGAAATTAGGAGAAATTAGAGGTGGGGAAGTAGGGAGAGCGAAAGTAGGGAAAATAAGGGAATGGGAAATGAAGGGATGTGTGTCAAAAGGGAGTAGGGGAACTCGGGAAAATATACAAGGGGAAGTAGGGGGAAAAAAGGAAAGGAGGAGGAAGTGAGGGAAAATGAGGGGTAGTGAGGGGAAATTAAGGGAGGGAAACTAGGAAAAATTAGGGTAGGTTTTGGGAGGGGAAGCAAGGGAAGTCACAGAAATAAGGGATGGAAAATTGGGAAAAATTAGGAGGGGAAGTAGGGAAAATGAAGGGACGAGAAATGAGGGGATAGAAATAAAGGGAGGTGAAAGGAGGGTGAATAGAGAAAGTCGGGGAAGTGAGAGGAAAGCAGGAAAGGCGAAGGAGGAAAAGTAGGAAAAATTAGGGAAGGGGTAGTAGGGGACTTGAAGGAAGGGGAACGTAGGGAAAACGAGAGGATGAGAAATGAAGGGAGGTGAGGGAAGGGCGAGTAGTTGAACTCGAGGAAATGGGGGACGGAGAGCTGGGTAAATGAAAGGAAAGGAGGAGGAAGTGAGGGGAAAGGAGTGCTAGTGAGGGGAAACGAAGAAAGGGAAAGTGAGGAAAATGGGGGTAGGTTTTGGTAGGGGAAGCACGGGAAGTCGCAGAAATGAGGGAAGGAAAAGTGGGGAAAATTAGGGAA
>CAKNYM010051789.1:39487-56502 GCA_932195095.1 Andricus curvator | reverse complement strand
AGGGAAATGAGAGAAAAGGAGGAAAGGCGAAGAAGGAAAAGTAGGGGGAATCAGGGGAGGGAAAGTAGGCGAAATGAAGAAAGGGTGGAGTGGGGAAAATGGGGGATGTCAATTGAGGGGATAGTAATGAAGAGATGTGAGGGGACGGGGAGTAGCGGGAAATTAGGGGGTAGTGGGGGTGAGGGGTAATAGGGAGAAGTAGGGGAAATGAGGGTAGGTGTGGGAAGGGGAAGTAGGGGATGTCGCAGAAATCAGGGGAGGGAAAGTAGGAGAAAGTCGGGAAAATTAGGGGAGGGTAAATAGGGAAATCGTAGACGGGGAAAGTAGGGAAAATGAGGGGATGCAAAATGAAGGGTGGTGAGGGGTGGGAGGTAGAAGAAGACAGGGAAATTAGGTGAAATGAGAGGAGGGGAAGTAGTGGAAATGAGCGGAAATTAGGTGAAGGGAAGTAGACGAAGTGAGGGGAAATGAGGGGGAGTGAGGTAAAATGAAGGAGGAAAAGTAGGGGAAATGAAGGAAGTGGGAGCAGGGAAAATAAAGGGGGTGTAAGTGGGGGAAGTAAGGGAAAATGAAGAGAGAGAAAGTAGGGGAAATAAGGGGTGAAAGTGTGGAAAGTGAGGGGAAATGAAGGGAGGTAAAGTAGGGGAAAATAAGTGTAGGTGTAAGGAGGGGAAGTAGGAGAAATCACATAAATGAGGGAAGGGAAAGTAGAGGAACTTAGGGAAAATTGGGGGGGAAGTAGGGGAAAGGAGAACACTAATTTTATAATATTAACTTTTTCTTTCCTTTTTTCATAAGATGCTGAAAATGCGAAACACGTGAGCCTCAACGAAGTGATGTAAGAATATAAGAGAAGTGATTTCGGACGATGAATCATCCTGAATGAAATAATAAGTCAATATCGATAACTGAGAGTCACGAGCAGGTCGACTATAAATTGCGAACCGATAATTATGAATGAAATTTCTAAGAACTCGTTAGAGGCTGGTACTACGCATAACGTTACTACAGAATATTACATATTACTACAGCCGGGTCGTACGATCTTTCAATTTCTACGAAAAACTTTATGAATGAATGCAGGCACTTACTGCCTACTCACCTTCCACAGGTGACTGCAATATGCATATATATGAAGATAAATACACGTTTCTGAAAAATGCAAAAAAAAATTATTATACATGTTTCCGACAGGAAGCATATTTTACTTTTAAATAATTGTTAATCGTACGTGGAAATGTTACTATGGTAAAAAATTGTCCTTTTCTAGTTGCAACTGCTTGGTTGAAAATAATTCTGTTTTGGTTGAGGATTCAACTACTTTATTGAAAATTCGTCTTGGTTGGTTAAATTCAACTGTTCTTGAATTCAAATTAAAACCTTTTTTAATTAAAATATTAGCTACTAAATGTTTCATTGAGAATTCATTTTTTTCTTTTTTATGAAAAATCAACTTAATTGATTAAAAGTTGAACTACTTTAAAAAAAAAAAAATTTTTGTTGAAGATTCATCATTTTAGTTGAAAATTAAACTGTTTGGTTAAAAAATAAACTAGTTATTTGAAAATTTATCTATTTTGCTAAAAATTCATTTGTTAATCTTGTTTGTTACAAATTCATCATTTTGGATGAGGATTTAACTATTTTCTTAAAAATTCATCTTTTTTCTTTGAATTCAAATGGTTAAAAATTTCTGTTTTAATTAGTTTTTCAAACTAAACATTTCACGATTTCATTTTTGATTCAAAATTTCAAATAAAACCTTTTTTAATTAAAATATTAGGTACGAAATGTTTCATTTAAAATTCATTTTTTTTCTTTTTGATGAAAAATTAACTACTGAACTACTTTGTAAAAAGACTAATTTTTTTGGTTGATGATTCATCATTCATTTTCTTCTTTTTTATGAAAAATTACTTAATTGATTGAAAGTTGATCTACTTTAAAAAAAAAATTTTTGTTTGTTGAAGATTCATTATTTTAGTTGAAAATTAAAGTGTTTGGTTAAAAATTAAACTAGTTATTTGAAAATTTATCTATTTTGCTAAAAATTCGTTGGTAATCTTGTTTGTTAAAAATTCATCATTTTTGATGAGAATTCAACGTTTTTGTTGAAAATTCATCTTTTTTCTTTGAATTCAAATGGTTAAAAATTTATTTTTTAATTAGTTTTCTAAACTAAAAATTTCACGATTTCATTTTTGATTCAAAATTTCAAATAAAAAATTTTTCAATTAAAATTTTAGCTACTAAATGTTTCATTGAGAATTCATTTTTTTTTCTTTTTGTTGAAAAATCAACTACTGAACTACTTTCTAAAAAGAATAATTTTTTTTGGTTGAAGATTCATCTTCATTTCTTTCTTTTTTATGAAAAATCAACTAATTGATTGAAAGTTGAACTACTTTCTAACAAAAATATTTTTTTGTTGAAGATTCATCATTTTAGTTGAAAATTGAACTGTTTGGTTAAAAATTAAACTAGTTATTTGAAAATTTAACTATTTTGTTAATAATTCGTTTTTTAATCTTGTTTGTTAAAAATTCATTATTTTTTATGAGGATTCAACTATTATGTTGAAAATTCATCTTTTTTCTTTGAATTCAAATGGTTAAAAATTTCTTTTTTAATTAGCTTTTCAAACTAAAAATTTCACGATTTCATTTTTTATCCAAAATTTCAAATAAAACCTTTTTTAATTGAAATATTAACTACTAAATGTTTCATTAAAAATTCTTTTTTTTTTTGTTTTTGATGAAGAATCAACTACTGAACTACTTTGTAAAAAGACTAATTTTTTTGGTTGATGATTCATCATTCATTTTCTTCTTTTTTATGAAAAATTACTTAATTGATTGAAAGTTGATCTACTTTAAAAAAAAAATTTTTGTTTGTTGAAGATTCATTATTTTAGTTGAAAATTAAACTGTTTGGTTAAAAATTAAACTAGTTATTTGAAAATTTATCTATTTTGCTAAAAATTCGTTGGTAATTTTGTTTGTTAAAAATTCATCATTTTTGATGAGAATTCAACTTTTTTGTTGAAAATTCTTTTTTTTTTTCTTTGAATTAAAATGGTTAAAAATTTATTTTTTAATTAGTTTTCTAAACTAAAAATTTCACGATTTCATTTTTGATTCAAAATTTCAAATAAAAAATTTTTCAATTAAAATTTTAGCTATTAAATGTTTCATTGAGAATTCATTTTTTTTCTTTTTGTTGAAAAATCAACTACTGAACTACTTTCTAAAAAGAATCATTTTTTTTGGTTGAAGATTCATCTTCATTTCTTTCTTTTTTATGAAAAATCAACTAATTGATTGAAAGTTGAACTACTTTAAAAAAAAAAAAATTTTTTTTTTGGTTGAAGATTCATCATTTTAGTTGGAAATTAAACTGCTTGGTTAAAAATTAAACTAGTTATTTGAAAATTTATCTATTTTGCTAAAAATTCATTTGTTAATCTTGTTTGTTACAAATTCATCATTTTGGGTGAGGATTTAACTATTTTGTTAAAAATTCATCTTTTTTCTTTGAATTCAAATGGTTAAAAAATTCTGTTTTAATTAGTTTTTTAAACTAAAAATTTCAGGATTTCATTTTTGATTCAAAATTTATCTCCTTTAGTTGAAAATTCAACTATTTTTTCGCAAATTTATCTTTACTGATAGAAAATTAATTTTTCTGTTAAACATTCTTCTTTTTCAAATTTTCGGTTTAAAAGTGAATTGTTTTTATAACATTCGACTTTTTAGCTTCAAAACTTAACTATTTTATTGAAAATTCGTCTTTTTGGGTAAAAAATTAATCTTGTTTGTTGAAAATTCATCTATTTGGTTAAGGATTGCATTATTTTGTTAAAAATTGGTCTTTTCTAGTTGCATTCTACTGGTTGGTAATTTGTTCGTTTTGTTTCTTTGGTTGAAAATTAGTTTTTTTCATCTGTGAATTCATGTGTTCCATTTTTGGGTAAAGACTCATCTTTTTAGTTGAAAATTCAACTCTTAGAAAATTTATATTTTGGTTAAAAATGTAACTACTTTCGTAGAAAATTGAACTGTTTGGTTAAAATTAAACTACTTTTATTTAAAAACTTAACTTTTCTTCTGGAAATTTGTTTTATAATCTTATTTGTTGAAAATTCATCATTTTGGATGAGGATTCAACTATATTGTTGAAAATATGTCTTTCTTAGTTAAATTGAAACGTTTGAAATTTTTTTTTTTAAATTATTTTTTTAAACAAAATTTTACGATTCCATATTTGGTTGAAAATTGATCTCTCTTAGTTAAAAATTCAACTATTTCGTTGCAAATTCATATTTACTGATAGAAAATTAAATTTTTGGTTATAAATTCTTCTTTTCCGGTTTTTGTTGAAAATTCGTCTTTCTTGGTACGAAATTAATATTTTTGGTTAAAAAATCAACTTTTTGGTTGAGAAGCCAAGTATTTGTATTTGTTTCTTTGAAGTGAATTCAACTCCTTCTGATTTAAAAATAAAATATTTTTTTGTGGTCAAAAATTAATCTTTTTGGTTGGAAGTTCATACTTTTTGGTTAAAACTGCAACTGCTTGGTTGCAAAACAATCTGTTTTCTTTAGGGATTCAACTTTTTTGTTTGAAATTCGTCTTTTTTGGTAGAACATTAATTTTCTTGGCTGAAAATTTTTTTTTGGTTGAGGATTCAACTACTTTATTGAAAATTCGTCTTGTTTGGTTGAATTCAACTGTTCTTGATTTCAAATTAGAACCTTTTTTAATTAAAATATTAATAAATGTTTCGTTGAGAATTCATTTTTTTCTTTTTGATGAAAAATCAACTACTGAACTACTTTGTAAAAATACTAATTTTTTTTGGTTGAAGATTCATCACTTTATTTGAAAATTAAAATGTTTGGTTAAAAATTAAACTATTTATTTGAAAATTTAACTATTCGGTTTTAAATTCGTTTGTTAATCTTGCTTGTTAAAAATTCATCATTTTCGATGAGGATTCAACTATTTTGTTGAAAATTCGTCTTTCTTATTTGAATTCAAACGGTTAACATTTTTTTTTAAATTAGTTTTTTAAACTAAAAATTTTACAATTCCATTTTTGTTTGAGAATTTATCACTTTTAGACGAAAATTTAACTATTTCCTTGGAATTTCATCTTTGCTGATAGAAAATTAACTTTTTTGTTAAAAATTCATCTTTTATGGTGAAAAAGTGAATTGTTTTCAAAAATATTCGAATTTTTAGCTTGAAAAGTAAGCTATTTTGTTAAAAATTCGTATTTTTTAATTGCATCCAACTGGTTGGTTTTTTTTTAATTAGTTTTTTTAAATGCGAATTCAACTGTTCCGCTTTTGGTCAAACTTATCTTTTTACTTGAAAATTCAATTATTCATTAGAAAATTTATATTTTGGTTAAAAATTAAGCTACTTTCGTAAAATATTGAACTATAAAAATTCAACAATTCTGCTGGAAATTTATTTGATCATCTTGTTTGTTAAAAATTCATAATTTTGGATGAAAATTTAACTATTTTGTTAAAAAATATTCTTCTTCAGTTGAATTCAAACGTTTAAAAATTGTTTTTTTTTCGTTGAAAAATTTTTTTTTT
Organism: Andricus curvator; assembly: GCA_932195095.1. Classification (NCBI taxonomy): domain Eukaryota; kingdom Metazoa; phylum Arthropoda; class Insecta; order Hymenoptera; family Cynipidae; genus Andricus; species Andricus curvator. Next base: position 50,894 of record CAKNYM010051789.1, on the reverse strand, counting down.
ACAGAAAATTTTATGATTCCATTTTTGGTTGAAAATTTATCTCTGTTAGTTGAAAATTCAACTATTTCATTACAAATTCATCTTTCTGGATAGAAAATTCATATTTTTTATTTGAAAATTCATGTGTATTGTTGAAAATTCGTCTTCTTCGGTAGAAAATCATTATTTTTGGTTAAAAAATCAACTTTTTGGTTGAAAAGTCAAATATTTGGTTGAATGCTGAACTATTTTTTTTAAATTCATTTTTTTTAAGATTCATACTTTTGATTGAAAATTCTTCTCTTTTGGTTGAAAATTTAACTAGGTTGCTGAAAATTTGTTTCTTTGAAGTGAATTCAATTCCCTCTGATTCAAAAATAAAATATTTTTACGTGGACAAAAATTAATTTTTTTGGTTGAAAATTCATCGTTTTTCGTTAAAAATGCAACTGCTTGGTTTAAAAATAATCTCTTTTGGTTCAGGATTCAACTATTTTGTTGAAAATTAACTTTTTTGTTGAGAATTCACATTTTTTGTTGAAAATTAAACTATTTTATTGCAAAAATGAACTGTTTGGATAGAAATTAAACTATATTTATTTGGAAATTGAACTATTGTCTTGGAAATTTATCTTTTTTTTTGTTTGTTAAAAATCAATTTTTTATCTGAAATTGCACTATTCTAATTTTTGTTGAAAATTTAGCATTTTTAAGTTGCAAATTACACTCTTTGGTAGAAAATTGTTGAATTTTTAAAAAAATTTGTCTACTTGGGTAGAAATTAAATCTTGTTTGTTGAAAATTCATCATTTGGTTGAAGATTCAACTATTTGGTTGAATTTATATTTTTTTTAATCCAAAAACCGGACAGAAGATATTAACCGATTTCAAATTTTTTTCAACTTTTTTGGAATGCCAACGCCACACATTTTTTCACTAGGCCAAAACGATTCAATTAATTTTAGCATTCTCACTCCGCCCTACTGAGTAGTTTCTTCGAAAAGGTAATTAATTACATTTTGCGATAAAGTCAGCTCTACACGCACGTGAGAAAAAGTATATTATAACAAGGCAATAATGAATTATATTTAATCAAAATAATTGTTTAAATCATTTATTTTTATTTATAACAATATTCTCTTAGAAAAATGCCAGAAAGTTGCGAATTTCTTTAAAATTTTCTACTTTTTAACCACTTTTCTATTAGATTGAGGTTAAAATTATTAAAATTAACCAATATATTTGTTTAAATAATTTTTTATTGTATAAACTGTCTTCTCTTAGATTATTGCTAGAAAGTTACGTTTTTTTTCTGAAATTTGCAGCTTTTCTGTGACTTTTTAGTTATGACCAAAAAATAAATGAACATCAAGAAGAATCATTTTTTGAATAGCATTCCATTTTTTCGGAATGAAGCATTTTTGCATTTTACTATTGTTTTAAAAATATTAATTTAAACAAAAAAGGATCTCAGTGACTATATGATCAATATAGAAAATTTATAGAATATTTCAAATATCTGGTTCTATTTAGCATTATTCTGAAAAAATATAATTGAAAATTATAATAAATTGTTTAAACAATTATTTTTGTTACCCTAATTAATTATTACCTCACTATAGTTAAAAATTGGACAAAAAGTGGAAAATTGTAGAAAAACTGAAACTTTCGAAAATTATCCTGGAAGAAGATTGTTATAAATAATAATAAAACATTGTTTGAACAATTATTTTTGGTTAAGTCTAATTGATTATTGCTTCACTCTAACTGAAAAGTTGAAAGCAATTTAAAAATTCGGAAAAACTCGCGACTATCTAACTCTATTCAAAGAGAAAATTGCTAAAAACAATAATAAATTGTTCAAAAATAGATGTCAACATCCAATTAGCATTAAAATGTAGTATTTTATGTATTAGGAACGATTTGTATTTTAAAAACCGCAACAAAAAAATTAGTGTCAAAAACTCGCAAAATCCAATTTATGCCTTATGGTTTTTTTTGAGACCCTATAAAACAGACTGATGGGGGTGATATTTGAAAAGTAATTATTTATTTGTATTTTATAGCTAATTGTGAAGAGAATTGTTGAGTTTCAACTCGATTCACCTAAAATTGACGATTCTGGATCAAATTTACAAAAACGTATTTTTTTTTCTTATGGGGGCGATCGAGGGGCCAATATGCATAACAATTTAAAATCAAATGGACAAAGCTAATGTACATCTACAAAAAATAAATCCATTTTGTTTTTGTTTTTAAATGATGTTCAGAGGTAGTAGAGCAAGCCCCATGAAGTTTAACACGTATTTCCTATAAGAAAAAGAGACGGTTTTGTAAATTTAATTCAGAATCGTCAATATTAGGTGAATCGAGTTGAAACTCATCATTTCTCTTTACAATTAGCCATAGAATACGAAAAGAATGTTACTTTTTAATCATCACTCACATAAGTTTGTTTTATTGGGTCCCAAAAAACCCCATAAGTGAAAAAATGGGTTTTGCGAGTTTTTGGCGCTAATTATGATTTTTTGCGGTTTTTTAATGCAAAATGTTTCCTATACATAAAATACTACTTTATACCGATAATTAGATGTTTACATAAATTATTTAAACAATTTATTATTACTTTTAGCAATTTTCTCTTGGAATAATGCTAGAAAATTTCAGTTTTTTCAACAATTTTCCAATTTTCGTCCAATTTTCAATTAGAGTAAGATAATACTTAATTGATGTTGACAAACGCAATTGTCTGAAAAATTTATTATTATTTTTAATTATATTCTCTTAGAATAATGCTAAAAAATTGCAGTTGTTCACAAATTTTTCACTTTTTGTCCAATTTTTAATTAGGTAGAGGCAAATAATTAATAAAGTTAACAAGATTGATTGTTCAGACCATTTATTATAATTGTTCATAATTTTCACTTATGGAGTTTTTTTGGGACCCTATAAAACAGACTTATGGTGTGGTATGATATTTATTATAAGAAAGCAATAATAAATACACTTTTATAATTTAAATTTTATCATGACTTTCATGATTTATTGAGTAATGCACCAAAGAAGATGTAAACCATCCATACTCAATTTAAAGGAAATTTGAAAAAAAAACAATAATTAATTGTATAAACAATAACATAAAGTTTTTAGCAGAATTTATTAGTCCAAGAAATCATTCAATATTATTTTTAATTCAGAAAATACGATTTAAAAAATATGTTTGGAAAAATAATTGTTTAAACAAATTATATTCGTTTAAACAATTAAAAAATGGTTAATATATTCTTTCTGTACACTATAGACTATACAGTCAGAAAAATAATTATATGTATTTTATTTAATTTTTTTAAAGTTATCGAAAAAAACTGCTTAAGCAAATCAAAATTGTTTAAACAAATAGAAATTTATTAAAAATTATGAGAAATGTATCAAAATTATATAATTATTCAACAAAAAGTAGCATAGGATACCAATTTGAGAAAAAAGTGGACATCTCTGGGTCAATTTTTAGAAATGTTGAGAATAAACAATAAGTAATTGTTTAAATAATTACATAATGTAAAAAAAATCACTACTCCAAACAATGACAAACCATTACATTTCAATAAGAAACTACGATTATTTTTTTCATTTTTTTTTTAATAAATAATTGTTTAAATAAGTTACATTTGCTTAAACAATTAAACATTGTTTAAAAATTCATGGAAAATATTGAAATTGTCCATTAGTAGTTATTTGTATGAAAAATACGACGGAAATGGCGAAAAAGTAACAATAATACGTAAAAATTTTATTTTTTTTATTTTTGGGTCATATTTGGGGCGCTGTGGGAAGGGTAAGGGTGGGTTAGAAATAAAAGTTATCAGTATGCTTTTATTTCATAGGTACTCCTCTTCAATCCCTAAAAAGTTTCGCACGTTTCGATCAAACCCTGAAGTATGAGTTCAATTTTTCGAAAATCCAATATTTCCCCATGTTAATTAAATGGGATTTTGAAGTGCCCGATGGCACGTGTTAATATTCGAATTTCGAAAAAAAAAATTAGGGATTTTTTTTTCTCCGCAAATGTAAACTTTTTTTTGTGGGCAAATTTTTAACGAAAATATATATTTTTAATGAAATAGAATAATTTTCTCGCAAAAAATACGAATTTTCAACGAAATAGTTGGAAGAAAAAAAATCACCCAAATTATTATTTTTTGGGGATAAATAATTTAAAATACAGAATATAAAATCGCAACCAAACATTCCTTTTTAAGTTTATTTGTCCACTTATTTTTAAACCTAAATAAATATATAATTTTCCTGAGATTCTTAAGAATATTCAAAATTTTTTTGAACCTTCCAGATATGTCAAAAAGTAGAATTTATTATTTTTCAGGATATTTAAAAATTGTAGGAAAAATTCGAGTTTAGAAGTTTCGGAGATAAATATCTCTTAAACTGACTCGAAATACTCCTAAAATTTTGAAAAATCTTTCAAAATGAAAAAAACTGCCTTTAAATCTTCCAGATATTTTCAAAATTTGTAGAAATATTTTTAAACTTTTTCAAATGTTCATGAAAGATTAATTTTTCGAAATAAAAAGTAATTAAAAGTTTTCCCAGGAATCTCAAGAAATTTTTTTTTATGTTTTTGAAACCTCTCAAACTTCTTAAAAAGCTTCGAAATTCTTTTCGAAATCTTCAAAAATTTACATTTTGTTTAAAATTGTTGGAAATCTTTTCAAACTTAAAATCATTTTTTAACCATTTTCAAAACTTTTAAACCTTCTAAATATCTTTTAAAATTCTTCGAATTCTTCCAAAATTTTTCTTCAAATTATGAAAAATTAAAAAATTTGCCTCCAAAATCTTCCAGATTCTGTTTTGACAATTTTGGAAATCTTTTGAAATATACATTTTTTTTTAAAAATATTATCTTAAAATTAATCATTCGAAATAAAAAATCAGTTTAAATTATCCCATGAATTGTGAGAAATATTTTTTATCATCGTGAAACCTTTTTAATTTTTTTTTTTCAAATTTTGTATAAAATTTTGCCATCTTGCTAATGGAAAGATTTTGCTTGAAAATCTTTTCCATTCTTGTTCGAAACTTTAGAAAATAATTGAAAATCATTTGAAATCTCTGTCAATTTTCTCTTAAAATTAATTTTCAAAATAAAAAATCAGTTTAGATTTTCCCAGGTATTTTAAGAAAGCTTTTTTATTTTCTTGAAGCCTTTTAAACTTCTTAAGAAGCTTCGAGGTTTTTTTCGAAATATTCAAAAAATTACATTTTGTTTTCAATTTTTTGAAATATTTTAAAATGATATTATCTTTTAAAATAATTAGAATTTTTCCAAAAATGTTCTTAAAATTCTGAAAAATTGCCTTGAAGTCTTCCTGAATCTATTATGACGAATTTAGAAATCTTCTGCAATCTTTTAAAATATTTTTTCCTCTTTTAAAAAGTTTTAAATATTCTCTTTAAATTATTTATTCAAAACAAAGAATCAGTTCAAATTTTCCCATGAATTTTAAGAAAATTTTTTTATTATCGTGAATCCTTTCAGAATCCTTAAGAAGCTACAACATTTTTTTCCAAATATTCAAAAATGTACACTTTTTAAAAGTTTTGATATATTTTCAACTTTCAAATAAATTTTGAATCTTTTTAAAATTTCGAAATGTCATAAACTTACTCGCATTTTTTATAAATCTTTGTAATCTTGCTAACTGAAAGATTTTGCCTGAAAATCTTTCTCATTCTTCTTCGAAATTTTAGAAAACTATTTAAAATCTTTTGAAATCTCTGTCAATTTTCTCTTAAAAATGTTCAAAATAAAAAATCAGTTTATATTCTTGAGAAAATTGATTTTTTGTTACCATTTCAGATATGTCGAAGAAGTATAATTTTTTTATTTTTCAGGATTTTACAAAATTTTAGAAAAAATTCGAGTCTGTTGAAAAGATATTTAGGACTTTTAGAAGTATTGAAGTTCTCTTTAAAAATTGGTTTTTAAAATAAAAAGTCATTAACAGTTTTTCTAGAAATCTCTTTTTGAAATTTTTGAAAATTTACTTTTCATTTTAAGTTTTTAGAAATATCTTCAAATTACAATTTTTTTTATAATTTCCAAAACTTTTAAACGTTTTAAATATCTTTTAAAATTATTCGAATTCTTCTAAAATTTTTCTGAACATTCTGAAAATTAAAAAAAAAATGTCTTCAAAACTTACAGATTCTGTTAAATATTTCTAATTATCGCGAAACCTTTCAAAAAGCCTGAGAAGTTTTTAAATTTTTATTTCCAAATATTCAAAAATGTACGTTTTCTTCTACCCCCCCCCCCCCCCCCAAAAAAAATTTACATTTGCGGAAAAAAAAAAAAAATCGTTTTTTTTTTTTCCCGAAATTTAAACTTTTTTTTGGGGGGGGGGGGGGACTTGCCCTCTAGGGTGAAAAAAAATTTTGCAATGCATTTTTGGACCACCAAGCATACATATTGAGGAAAGCAGTGTGGCGTTAGAACAATCGAAGAGTTCGATAGCCGTATAAAACGTTTCGCAGTTTGTATTGTGCCAGGCAGACGACCTAGATCCTATAAAGTGGAAGCAACAGGTGGGAACAGGTAAGGCAAGGCGGTAAGGCGGTAAGGCGGTAAGGCGGTAAGCAACGGGGGATGACGACCTGGGTGACTCATGGGGTTGCTCCAAGAATGTTGATCGTTACCTCCCCCTTTCAGGCTTTTCGCTCTCTCGCTTCCTTCCGTGCCCTCTCCCCTCTCCTCTCCTCTCCTCACCGTCCCGCTCTCGGGAGTTACCTGAGGATGACTCACATTCCACACACGCCTGAACCTGCATTTCACGTCTGGACTTGTCTCGTCTCGTCTAGACCAGTGGTCGGCAAACTTTTTGCTCACTTTTCAGGTATGGTCAGGCCCGTCCCGGCTTAATTTTTTCTACTACTTTTCGTTCTATTCACGGACCTCAGTGTGGGTGAGCTTTCTCCAGCAAGGGTCTTTTGTCCACAGGCAGGTCAAAGTAAAGAAATTTAAAAACTTTTAATTTTTCAACTAGAGATTTGAAAATAGCATAATCAGCATCTACGAATTTTTCCGATTCCAATGATATATTACTTGCATGAGAAAGCTGAAAATTTGAAGGAGTTTAATATCAAAAAACTTTAGCTTAATATTCAATTTTATACTAAATACTTCTTAAATTTTGAACCTTTATAGACAAATTTCATATCGTTGAAATCGGAAAAATTCGCAGATTCCAAAAATATCACTTTCAAGTCGCTAATTACAAAATTAACGATTTTTAAATTTTGTCAATTTGTTCTACTTTCCAACAAAGGACCCCTGAGGAAAGGGTCGGTCTGCCCAAGCTCGCAGGTACCTGCCCAGAAAGTAGGTCGTTGGGCAGCCCGGGCAGGGTAGCCTGCCCTGGGCAAGAGCGTGCCGACCACTGGTCTAGACTAGACTCTATAGTAGTCAATGAAAAGGTTTAGGGCGGTATGGAAAAAAAAGATTTCTATAGGAGATTTAGGGTCAAGACCCCTGCGGATCACCCTCTGCTCTTAAATATTGGACCCAAGGTACCAGTTTACCCCTGCCTGGCTGTCACCTGTGGCCTATCGATTTTCGAAATCTCTTAATCGGTTTCTGAACATCGAAGGTCTAAAAGTCTAAAAAGAGGATTTCCGTGACTGGTCAATTTTATATTGAGTTGTGGATAAAAGACAAGATGTTGATTTTTGATCTGGGGTCAAGTGAGGGCATTTCGATTGAGACGTCTTTTTAGGGTTGATTTCCGATTGTCCATTTTATATTCATTCTTTAGCGATCCTCTTTTGTCAGAAGGATGCTTCTTGACACCAATGGAATTTCCTTTTACATTTAATGTTTAAAGGAATTTTATTGTTCTCAAAAAGAAACTTTTTGCAGCAAACATTATCTTTTTGCGACAAATTTCAACTAATCTTGCAGACAAACAATTGTTTCCTATCCTATCCTATATTAAAAAGCGCATGGCGCCATTTTCGATTATTTCTCGAAATAACTCGAAACAATTTGAAACTATTGTTGTCCGGAAACTCGTATTTATGATTGGTTGGAGCTGTCGTTCCTTTTTCCCATTTTAAATAAAAAGGTTTGCAAACTTCAGGTTTATGAGAAATGTAAGGTTATATAAATAATATATTCAATAATAATAATAATAATCAATGTAAGAAACGTGTCCAGGATTTATATACAAAATGCAATTTGTAGATTTTTGACGATTTTAAAACTGAAGAAGCTTTTTAAGAATTTTAAAAGGTTTCAATATAATAAAAAAAATTTAATTCCTGGGGAATTTTTAACTGATTCTTAATTTTTCTTTAATTTTAAGAGAAAATTGACAAATATTTCAAAACATTTTGAATTATTTCTTAAAATTTCGAAAAAGAATATAGACGACTTTAAAGGCAAATTTGTCTATTAACAAGATTATAAAGTTTAATAAAAAATCCGTTCAACTTTAACAAACATTTAGAAGTTTTAAAAAGTATCAATATTAATTTAAAACTTCAAAACATTTCAAAAAAGTTAGAAAAAATGCACATTTTTTAATATTTTGAAATAAACATTTCTTAAAATTCCTGGCAAAATTTAAACTCAATTTTTATTTTGAAAAATAAATTTTAAGAGATTTAATTTGATTTTAAAGCAAAAAGGTTCATTTAGCAAGATTACAAAGTTTTATACAAAATTCGAGTAAGTTTAAGAAATATTTAGGAGTTTTAAAAAGATTCAAAATTAATTTAGAACTCAAAAAGATTGTTTAAAACTTGAAAAATGCACATTTTTGAATATTTGTAAATAAAAATTTGGAAGCTTCTTAAGCATTTGGAAGAGTTTCACGATAATAAAACATATTTCTTAAAATTCGTTGAATAAATTAAACTGATTTTTTTATTTTGAAAAATTTATTTCAAAACAATATTCAAAAAGACTTAAAAACATTTCAAAAGATTTCCAAATTTGTCTAAGCAGAACCTGGAAGACTTGAAGGCATCTTTTTTATTTTTCAGAATTTTGAGAACTTTTTTTCGAAAAATTCAAATAATTTCAAAAGATATTTAGAAAATTTAAATATTTTGGACAGGATTTATAAAATAATTTGAAATTCGAAAAGATCACAAATTTAAAAAAAAATTTAATTTTGGAAGATTTCAAAAAAAATGGTAAGCTTTTTAAGAAGTTTCAAAGGCTTCACGAAAATGGAAGAACCTTTCTTGAGATTCCTGAGAAAATGTGTAATGACTTTTTGTTTTGAAAAATGAATTTTTAAGGAAAATTTGAAAAGTTTTCAAAACATTTCAAAAGATTGCTACAAATCTCGAATATCGACATATCTGAAATCTTCAAAAATCTTTTTTAATTTTCTCAAGAATCCTACAAAAATTATATTTCTATAACCATAAAAACAAATGAACAAATAAACCTAAAAAAGAAATATTTATTCAAAATTTTTATTTTGTATTCAAAATCATTTAATTTGTTTTGGTTGAGAATTCCACTATTCTGTTGAAGATTCGTCTTTTTCGGTTAAAAATTAAACTAATTGAAAATTAATATTTTTTCGCCGAGGATTCAATAATTTTCTAAAATTTCGAAGAAGAATGGGAAAGATTTTAAAGCAAAATCTTTCAATTAGCAAATTACAAATATTCGTAAAAAATTCGATCAAGTTCAAGAGACATTTAGAAGTTTTTAAAATATTAAAAATTAATTTAAATCTTGAAAACATTTCAAACAAGATTTAAAAAACTTACATTTTTAAATATTTGGATATAGCAATTTTAAAGCTTCTTAAAGATTTTGAAAGGTTTTACCATATTAAAAAAATGTCTTGAAATTCCTGGGAAAATTCAAACTGATTTTTTATTTTGAAAAATTAATTTCAAGACAATATTAAAAAAGAATTTAACATTTCAAAAGATTTCCAAAATTGTCAAAACAGAATCTGGAAGATTTGAAGGCAAGTTTTTTAATTTTTCAGAATTTCAAGAAAAATTTTGGAAGAATTCGAAGAATTTTAAATGATATTCAGAGTTTGAAAAGATTTTCAAAATTTTGAAACAAAATGTAAATTTTTAAGATTTTAAAACAAATTTCAAAGCTTTTTAAGAAGTTTAAAAGGCTTCAAGAAAATAAAAAAACTTTTTTAAATTCCTGGAAAAATTTAAACTGATTCTTTATTTTGAAATTAAATTTTAAGAGAAAATTGACTAATGTTTTAGATTATTTTCTAAAATTTCGAAAAAAATGTTAAAGATTGCAAAATTTTATGAAATTTTTTTTCAATTTCAAAAGGTTTCACGATAATAAAAAATGTTTCTTATAATTCATGGGATAATTTAAACTGATATTTTATTTTTAAAAGTTAATTTTAATATAATATTAAACAAAAATTTAATATTTCCAAAGATTTCCTTAATTGTCAAAACAGAATATGGAAGATTTGAAGGCAAGTTTTTTAATTTTTCAGAATTTCAAGAAAAATTTTGGAAGAATTCAAAGAATTTTAAAAGATATTTGGAAAGTTCAAAAGTTTTGAAAATGGTTAAAAAATAAATTTAAGTTTGAAAAGATTTCCAAGAATTGTAAACAAAATGTCAATTTTTGAAGATTCGACCAAAATTTCGAAGCTTTTTAAGAAATTTCAGAAGTTTAAAGAAAATAAAAAAATTTCTTGAGATTCCTGGGAAATTTTTTTATTACTTTTTATTTTGAAAAATTAATTTTTAAAGAAAATTTAAAAAAGTTTCAAAATATTTCAAAATATTATTATAATTTCAAAATATTTCCACAAATTTTGACAATATCTGGAAGATTTCAGGGCAATTTTTTTAATTCTGAAAGATTTTTCAGAATTTTAGGATATTTAGCGTCAAAACTTCCAAACGTCTGAATATCTTTCAAACTTACTCGAACTATTCCTAACATTTTTCAAAATCCGGATAAATGAAAAATTATACTTTTGCGACATATCTGGAAGCTTCAAGAAATCTTTCGAATTTTCTTAAGAAATCTTAGAAAAATTAGACATTTTTTTAACTTTGAAAACAAATGAACAAAGAAACTCAAAAAAGAAATTTTTTGCAGAGATTTTTATTTTGTATTTTAAATTATTTATCCCCCAAAAATAATAATTTGGGTGAATTTTGCTTTGTTTCATGAGTGAAAAATTTTGTTTACTAAAAATTCGTAATATTAGTCAGAAATTTTCATTTCTTTGGTTGACAATGTCACGATCTCGTTGAAAATTCATCTTTTTTTGGTAGAAAATTCATCTATTTCATCAAAAATTCATATTTTCGTGTTAAAAAATTGAACTATTTTCTGAAAAATTGGTCATATCTTTTTAAAAACTTAATCTTTTTTGGTTTAAAA
>CAKNYM010051789.1:8609-20589 GCA_932195095.1 Andricus curvator | reverse complement strand
ATTATGCATTGCCATAGCTTCCTTACTCTTCAATAAAATGTATCAATATTATAGGTCAATCGATTCGTCTCGAATCAACACATCTTGTCTGTTCTTGCATCAACTTCGAATTAAATTCATGAAAAAAGTTTTACTATAAAACCCCGATTTTCAAAATATATAAATTGCCATAACTTCCCTACACTTTAATCAAATGTATTAATATTATAGGTCAATCGATTCGTCTCGAACCAAGGAATCTTTTATATTGTTGCATCAACTTTGAATTATGCTAATGAAAAAAGCTTTACTATAAAAAACCGATTTTTAATATATTATTGAGTGCTAAAAGAAATGCAATTAATATTTTTATAAATCCTTCGCTCAGTTTCAAGATATTAGTAATGAAAATAAGCCCTCCAAATTTCATCAATTGATCTGAAACCGTTTTCAAGTTATCGTGTTCACAAAAAAGTGTGACATTTTTAAATTGAGGAAGGTTTAATTAAATGAATTTAAAATTTTTGGAAAATGTTACCATTACAAAGCTTTCTCTATGAGGAAGCAAAAATATTAATATTTAAAGATTGCAAAAGATCATTTGTAATAATATTCAAATTTATTCATTCACATAGTACAACTGTCAATTTTGACAGTTTATTATATGATAAGTCAGTTTTTACATCATCATTCACAATTTGAAAAATATTAATTTTTAACGACTTTGTTTCCCGATTCTAATTCAAGAATACCTTAATTTTACATGAATTTCAGAATTATTCAATTTTTAATGGTTAAACTAAGCCAATTTCGAAATTCTTTAACTTTCCCTGATTTTTCCCTGACCAATTTTTCATTTTCCCTGGCCATTTAAATTTTTTAGGTTAAATTTCCAAGCAAAAGAATCAATTTTCAACCAAACTAGAGCCTCATACGCGCGCTCCGCGCGCGACCAATTTATTCACATGTATTTATTTTATTTGGAAATGAATTTCAATGAAATACCATGAAATTAATTTTTACTTCAATAATTTTGATTTGTGCACGGCTTCGTATGGATACCATCTCACAATGCAGAATAAATAATTCTGTAAAAAATTGAGCCTATTCTTTAAAAAATAGCCAAACTCTTGATTTGTTAATTAAAATTGTTTAAATAATTATTCGTTCTTTGACATTTGCAGAGCATTATAGCAAAAAGTCACTAAAAAGATATTCTTACTTAATTCTATAAAAAATGGAGCCTATTCGTTAAAAAATAGCCAAACTCTCAGTTTTTAAATTAAAATTGTTTAAATAATTGAAAATTATTGTAAGTTTAGAAAGCAACATAGATAACAGTCATCGAAAAGATATTCTCAGTTGAATTCGTAAACAAAGTGAGCCTATTTGTTGAAAAACAGCCAAACACTGAATATGTGTATGAAAATTGTTAAAATAATTAAGAATTATTGTAAATTTGCAAAGTAACATAGGAAAGACTTATTTTTAATACATTATTTTTGGTTCTGTAAACCAATTGAGCCAATTCGTTAAAAATAATGATATTACAAATAATAATTCTTGTAAATTTACAAAGCAGCATATAAAATAGTCATCGAAAAGACATTCCTAGTTGACTCCGTAAATAAATTCTGCCTATTTCTTGAAAAATAGACAAACTCTGAATATTTTTAGAAAAATTGTTAAAATAATTAATGATTCTGGTATATTTGCAAAGTATCGTAGAAAAGATTTATTGACAATACATTCTTTCTTGATTCCCTAAACTAATTGATCCTATTCGTTGAAAAATGACCGGGCTCTTAATTTGTTTATGAAAATTCTTTAAATAATTAATAATTCTTGAAAATTTGCAAATCATTAAAGAAAAAAGTAATCTGAAAGATATTCTTACTTAATTCTGTATAAAAATTGAGCCTTTTCGTTGAGAAATAGCCAAACTCTTAATTTTTTAATCAAAATTGTTTAAATAATTAATAATTCTTCTAAATTTATAAAGCAACATAGAAAAGAGTTATCGGAAAGATATTTTTAGTTGACTCCGTAAACAAATTGTGCCTATTCCTTGAAAAATACCCAAACTCTGAATATGTTTATGAAGACTGTTTAAATAATTAATAATTATTGTAGCTGTACGAAGTATCGTAGAAAAGAGTTATTAGCAATACATTATTGGTGATTCCGTAAACAAATTGGGCTTATTCGATGGATTTGCAAAGCTTCGTAGAAAAGAGTCATCGGAAGGTTATTCTTCGTGAATTCTGTAAAAGAAATTTAGCCTATTCGTTAAAAAAAAGCCAAACTCTTTGTTTATGCAAATTGTTTCAATTATTAATAATTATTGTAAATTTACGAAGCAACATAGAAAATTTTCATCAGTAAGACATTCGTAGTTGACTTTGTAAACAAACTGTACCTATTCCTTGAAAAATAGCCAAACTCTAAATATGTTTATGAAAATTGTTAAAATAATTAATAATTATTATATATTTGCAAGCTATCGTAGAAACGAATTATTGGAAATACATTCTTTCTTGATACCCTAAACTAATTTATCCTATTCATTGAAAAAAGGCCAAGGTCCTTCTGAAACGTTAAACAAAAATGTAAAGTTGGTTTTTAAATAAAAAAAATTAACAAAATTTATTATAAAAAATCCAAACACAATTAAAAAATAAATGGTACTCAAAATTTCGAAAGTTTCAAACATTTTGAAATATAAATGAACTATGACTAAAACGTTAAATCGAAAATGAATCTTTCAAAATACGAATAAAATATTTAAAATGTTAATTAAAAGCCTTATTTTTAAAAAATGCGTGAAAGGAATCGTATATATACCGAAGTATAAATGCATATACTTCCGATAAGTTTCTTAGAAAAACAAACATCTCGAGTTCAAATTAACACAGATCGCCCATCGTCGATGAGATCGCCTTATGGTTAACTAAGTAACGGTAACGGTAACTAAACGACGAATACCAATTTTCAAAGATAGGAAAGATCAATTTTCAACCATTGAGATTAATTTTCTACCAAAAAAGATAAATTTTCATCAAAATAGTACCATTTTTAACCAAAGAAATAAATTGTCAACCAAAAAGATGAATTTTTCACCAAGAAAAATTATATTCTACCATAAAAGACGAATTTCCAATGAGGAATCTTTAACCAATAAAATGAAATTCTAAAAACAAAAACAATAATTTTCTAACAAAAAAGACGAATTTTCAAAAAAGGTCATGAGTTTTCTACCAAGAAAGATCAATTTTCAACCAAAAATGTAATAATTATTTTTACAGTTCAAAAATAATTTTTAACAGTAAAAAATTGAATTTTGAATGAAACAGTTAAATTTTCAACCAAGAAAATGAATTGTTAACCAAAAAGATTAATTTTTTATCAAGAAAAATAATATTCTTCCACAAAACACACATTTTCAACAAAATGCATGAATTTTCAAGCAATAATTAATTGTTAAAATAATTATATAATGTTTTTAAAAAATCTTTCTACTCCAAATAATGACCAGCTATTACAATTCATTTAGAAAATACGAATATTTTTTACATTTTTTGGGAATAAATAATTTTTTGAGTAGTTTCTTTTATTTTTGGGTCATACTGTAAGGGTGGTTTAAAAATAAAAGTCAGTAGTATGGTTTTATTTCGTAGACACTCTTCTTAAATCCCCAAAAAATTTTGCACGTTTCGATCAAACCCTGAAATATGAGTTCAATTTTCCGAAAAACCAAAATTTCCCCATGTTAATTAAATAAGATTTTGAAGTGCCCGGTGGCACGAGTTAATATTTGAATTTTGAAAAAAAAAATTATGGATTTTCTTTCTCCGGAAATTGAGACTTTGGGGGGGGGGGGGGGGGTATTTTTCCCTCGAAAGTGAAAAAAATTTTGCAATTCATTTTTGGACCACCCTAAGGTGAACGCTCCTCTACTGGAGCCACGCCTGAATGCTAAACAGTTAAGGCCATGTGACGAGTGGGTCACGTGACCAGATTTCTACCTTACCGACACTTTTTTTCTTTGTCAACTTATTTTCACACGAATAGCCACATCGAATTGAAAATTTGGGATAATAAATAAGAAGCACTAAGAAACGCGGCTCTGGTCCTAAATTTCAATAATTATGAAAAAAGCAAAAAAAATTATTTACAAAAAAAAAACTTTTTTCATAATTATAAAAATTTAGGACCAGAGCCGTGTTTCTCAGTGCTTATTTATTATCCCAAAATTTCAACTCGATGTGGCTATTTGTGTGAAAATAAGTTGACAAATAAAAAAAGAGTCGGTAAGGTAGGAATCCGGTCACGTGACCCACTCGTCACATCGCCTTAACCGAAAAAAATATAATTCCTCGCGGATATGTTATGATCGAGGGGGAGGCAAAAATCGAGGAAAAAATGGTTACAAAATAGTTTCGTGGGCGAATAATTGACCTTGGATCTTGAGAGTGGGTGAATCATTCAGCGGATTTCCAGGAAAGTTTTTCCGGTAGTGATCGAAGTAGGTTGTTTTGCCTCGCGGCGATTTGGTCTCACAGAATGATAATGTGTCGGATGAGTCACATTCGCATCGACTTTTTAAACCCGTTTGGTGGCAATTCTCTATACTCTCTATGCTCTATATATGTATTTAATGTAAACATGTATTATAGCGGATTTAATAAGAAGTGGATAAGTGCCAAGAGCAGAGATAAGAATTGCATGGAATTTCAGGGCAAACCGGAAGTGACGCGGATTCTTGCGATACAGGAAACCGAAGTCGTTAAGACTAATTAAGTGGATGTGTGAAATTTCTGAGAGTTGGAAAAAAATTATCATTTTTAGTCTTATTGTAATTTGACTATTTTTCTGAGAATGGTTTAGGTGAATTGATGGAAGATTAGGAGATTGAGGATTTCAAGGGTTCTGGTTCAAGTGGGATAAAATCATTTTGCCGAATTTTTAAAATACGGAAAAAATAATTAAGGAAACTCAAATTTAGCGAAAAATAAAAATTCCCGAAAGAAAGTAAATTGTCGAATTTTCGAATTCTCGCAAAAAAATTTAATCGCTTCTTTTCTGTTGGAATAATTTTTAATTTTATATGGGGTTATATTTTCAGAAATTTGAAAATTCTGAAATTTACTAATTTTGGGAATATGATATTTGGGGAATTTACTATTTTCGAGAATTCGATAACTTCGGAAAACGAATTTTAAACAAAACTGTTATATTTTCGACCAAAAAAAGATGAATTTACCAAAAAATTTGAATTTTAAACAAAATAATTAAACTTTCAACCAAACAGTTGAACTTTGTACCAAATAACTCAATTTTTAATCTACAAAGATGAATTTTCAACGAAGAAGAATTATTTTCCACCAAGAAAATTAATTGTATATCAAAAGACGAATTTTCAACAGAATACAATACTTTTCAAACGAATAATTGATTTTTAAACTAAAAATAATAATTTTCAACCAAAAATGGAAGAATTAAATTTGCAATTGCAAAAGTTAAATTTCAACAAAAAAAAACAATAAATTACCCACCAGTTGAATTCAACAAAAAAAGATGAATCATTAACAAAATAGTTATATTTTCAAGATAAAAAATAAAATATTTTAGAAAAAGTTTACTTTCAAACCGAAAAAAAAGAATTTTCAGGAAGAAAGTGAATTTTCAATAGTAAAAAATGAATTTTCAACGAAATAGTTGAATTTTCAAAAAAAAATTTAACCAATAATGGAAGTAAATAATGGAAACTGAAAAGAATGCATTTTTGAAAAAATACTTGAATCCTCAACCCAGAAATATGAACTTTCCACAAAAAAGTTAATTTTTAACCAAACAGTTTAATTTTCTACCGATTTGTTAAATTGCCAAGCCAAAAAGATGAATTTTTTACAAAACAGGTGAATTTTTCAACTCAAAAAAGATTTTAATTTTAAATGAAAACTATTTAATTTAACCAAAAAAGAGACATTTATAACAAAACACATGAAGTTTTAAACACAAAGAATCAATTTTCAACAAAAAATGTAATAGTTACATTTTCAGTGAAGATAATTAATTCTAAAAAAAAAAGTCACTAAATTAGTTAAATTTTCAACCAAAAAGTTTAATTTTCAACCAAAAATATGAATTTTCAATAAAAAAGTTAATTTTCAACCAACCAGTTCAATTTTCTATTAAATTATTTAATTGTCAAGCCAAAAAGACGAATATTCTACAAAACAGTTGAATTTTCAACCCAAAAAAGATTTCAATTTTAAATAAAAACTATTAAATTTAACAAACAATCAAAAATTTTCAACAAAATACATGAAGCTTTGATCACAAAGAATTAATTTTCAACAAAAAATGGAATAGTTACATTTTCATTGAAGATATCTAATTATTTCTCAAAAAAAAATTCAGTCAATTAGTTAAATTTCCAACCAAAAAGTTTAATTTTAACCAAAAATATGAATTTTCAACAAAGAAGGTTACTTTCAACCAACTAGTTTAATGTTCTACAAAATTGTTAAATTTTCAAGCCAAAAAAACGAATTTTCAACAAAACAGTTGAATTTTCAACCCAAAAAATATTTTTATTTTAAATCAAAACTGTTGAATTCAACCAAAAAAAAAAAAAAAAAAAATTTGAACAAAATACATGATTATTCAACCAAATAGTTGAATTTTAAAGTAAAAAATATAGTTTTCAATCAAAAATGGAAGAATTCAATTTGCGATTGCACAAATTAATTTTAAAAAACACGAATTATCCACCAGTTGAATTCAACAAAAAAAAACGAATTTTTAACTAAATAGTTAATTTTTCAGGATAAATAGTCAAATATTTTAGAAACATTTGACTTTTAAACCGAAAAAGAATAATTTTCAACAAGAAAGTGAATTTTCAATAGTAAAAGATGAATTATTAACGAAATAGTTAAATTTTGAATGAAAAAAATGTCAAACAATAATGGAATCGTTAAATTTTTAATAAAATTTTTTAAACAATTTAAAAAAACTCGAATTCTCAACCAGTGAAATTTAGCTAAAAAATACGAGTTTTTGACAAAATAGTTGAATCCTCTACCCAAATGATGAATTTTCAACAAACAAGATAATTTTTTAATAAAAAAAAGAAACGAATTGCCAACAGAATAGTGGAAGTTTCAAATAAATAGTTCAATTTTTAAACAAAAAGTATAATTTTCTACAAAAATATTTAAAATTTTTATTTTTCGTGTTAATGTTTTGGACTAGGTTATGTCATCAATAATTTTGATGTTAATTTTGTTGTTTACTGGTCCAGAATCAATATTTTTTTAATATTGATTTTTAAATTGTGCAGAAACCTGGGCTCGGATTTTTTTCACAATTTAAAAATTAATATTAAACAAATATTGATTCTGGACCAGGAGACAAAAAAATTAACATCAAAATTATAACCAAAAATATGAATTTTTAACAAAAAAGTTAATTTTCAACCAGTTTGATTTTCTACCAAATTTTTTAATTTTTGAGATAAAAACACGAATTTTCTACAAAACAGTTGAATTTTAAATCCGAAAATATGAATTTTCAACAAAAAAGTTAATTTACGACCAAATTGTAGAATTTTCATCTAAAATGATGAATCTTCAACAACAAAAATGAATTTTTTACAAATAGTTCAACTTTGAATCAAGTAGTTGATTAAAAAAAAAAGATCTCGAAGAAAAATGTTAATACGTCAACAAAAAAATTTTAACTCTAATTTAAAACTTTTTAATTCAACCAAAAAATAAATTTTTAACCAGAAAGGATCAATTTTCAACCAGAAAATGGAATAGTTACATATTCAGTGAAGAAAATTAATTCTCAACAAAAAAAAAACGAATTTTCAGTAAAATAGATAAAATTTCAACCAAAAAGATGAATTTTCAACTTATTGTAAGAAGATTAATTTTCCGCACGAAAAAAAAAAAACAAATTCCAACAGAACAGTTAAATTTTCAAATAAATAGTTTAATTTCCAACCAAAAATATGAATTTTCAACAAAAAAGTTAATTTTCAACTAAACAATTTAATTTTCTACCAAATTGTTAAATTATCAAGTCAAAAAGACGAATTTTCTACAAAGCAGCGGCATTTTCCACCCCAAAAATAAGAATTTAAAAAAAGGAGTTGAATCATCAACCAAAACAAAATTTTTAACAAAATACATGAATTTTTAACCCAAAAGGATCAATTTTCAACCAAAAATGGAATAGTTACATTTTTTATTTTATAGAAATTTATAGAATTTATAGAATTTTTGGCAAAAAAATATGACTTCAACAAATAGTTGCATTTTCAACAAAATAAATGAATTTTTAACCAAAAAGGATCAATTTTCAACAAAAAATGGAATAATTACAGTTTCAGTAAAAAAAATTAATTTTCATACAAAAAACAAAACAAAAAAAGATTTTTCACCAAAACAGTTCTATTTTCAACAAAAAGATTAATTTTCCACTAAAAAAAATGAATTTTCAAGAAATGTGAATTATCAGCAAAATATATGAATTTTCAACTTAACAAGATGAATTTTCAACCAGATAGTTGGATTTCAAACCAAAAACGACTAATTTTTAACGACAAATGGAATAGTTAAATTTTTAATTCAAAAATTAATTTTCAACCAAAAATGAAACGAATTTTCAACAAAATAGTTAAATTTTCAACCAAAGAAATGAATCTTCAACAACAACAAAATTAATTTTTAACTAAGTCAGTGAAGAAAATTAATTATCAACAAAAAAAACAACGAATTTTCAGTCAAATAGATAAGATTCCAATAAACCAAAAAAATTTTCAACTTATTGTAAGAAGATTAATTTTCCGCACAAAAAAAAACAAGTTCCAACAGAATAGTTAAATTTTCAAATAAATAGTTTAATTTTCAACCAAAAATATAAATTTTCAACAAAATAGTTCATTCTCAACCAAACAGTTTAATTTTCTACCAAATTGTTAAATTCTCAAGTCAAAAAGACGAATTTTTTACAAAGCAGCGGCATTTTTCACCCCGAAAATAAGAATTTAAAAAAAAGGAGTTGAATCCTCAACCAAAACAGATTAATTTTCAACCAAGCAGTTGCATTTTTAGCCAAAAAGGTGTATTTTTAAACAAAATTTTCAAAAAAATATATGAATTTTTAACCAAAAAGGATCAATTTCCAACAAAAATGGATTAGTTACAGTTTCAGTAAATAAAATTAATTTTCATACAAAAAACAAGCAAAAAAAAAAGATTTTTCAGCAAAATAGTTCTATTTTCAATAAAAAGATTAATTTTCAACTAAAATAATTAATTTTTAAGAAATGTTAATTATCAGCAAAATATATGAATTTTCAACTGAAAAAGATAAATTTTTAACCAAATAGTTGGATTTCAAACTAAAAACGACTAATTTTTAACCACAAATGGAATAGTTAAATTTTTTATTTAAAAATTAATTTTCAACCAAAAATGAAACGAATTTTCAACAATATAGTTCAATTTTTCACCAAAGAAATGAATTTTCAACAATAAAAAATTAATTTTTAACTAACTAGTTCAACTTTCAACCAAGTAGTTTAATTTTTGACTAAAAAATATGACTTTTCAACAAAATAGTTGCATTTTCCACAAAATATATGAATTTTTAACCAAAAAGGATCAATTTTCTACCAAAAATGGAATAGTTACAGTTTCAGTAAATAAAATTAATTTTCATAAAAAAAAAACAAAAAAAAACAAAGATTTTTCAGCAAAATAGTTCTATTTTCAACAAAAAGATTAATTTTCAACTATAAAAATGTGTTTTCAAGAAAAGTGAATTATCAGCAAAGTATATGAATTTTCAACCAAATAGTTGGATTTCAAACCAAAACGACTAATTTTCAATCACAAATGGAATAGTTACATTTTCAATTCAAAAATTAATTTTCAACCAAAAGTGAAACGAATTATCAACAAAATAGTTAAATTTTCAACCAAAAAAATGAATTTTCAAGAAATGTGAATTATCAGCAAAATATATGAATTTTCAACTAAAAAAGATGAATTTTCAACCAAATAGTTGGATTTAAAACTAAAAACGACTAATTTTCAACCACAAATGGAATAATTAAATTTTTAATTCAAAAATTAATTTTTAACCAAAAATGAAACGAATTTTCAACAAAATAGTTAAATTTTCAACCAAAAAAATTAATTTTTGGCTAAGTAGTTCAACTTTCAACCAAGTGGTTTAATTTTTGACCAAAAAAATATGACTTTTCAACAAAATAGTTGCATTTTCAACAAAAAACATGAAGTTTTAACCAAAAAGGATCAATTTTCAACGAAAAATGGAATAGTTACAGTTTCAGTAAAGAAAATTAATTCGCGTACAAAAAAAAAAAGATTTTTTAGCAAAACAGTTCTATTTTCAACAAAAAGATGAATTTTCAACTAAAAAAAAAATTATTTTCAAGATATGTGAATGCTCAGCAAAATATATGAATTTTCAACTCAAAAATATGAATTTTCAACCAAATAGTTGGATTTCAAACTAAAAACGACTAATTTTCAACCACAAATGGAATAATTAAATTTTTAATTCAAACATTAATTTTCAACCAAAAATGAAACGAATTTTCAACAAAATAGTTAAATTTTCAACCAAAAAAAATTAATTTTTGGCTAAGTAGTTCAACTTTCAACAAATTAGTTTAATTTTTGACCAAAAAATATGGCTTTTCAACAAAATACATGCATTTTTAAACAAAAAGGATCAATTTTCAACCAAAAATGGAATAGTTACAGTTTTAGTATAGAAAATTAATTTTCATACAAAAAACAAAACAAAAAAAGATTTTTCAGCAAAATAGTTCTATTTTCAACAAAAGGATTAATTTTCAACTATAAAAATGTGTTTTCAAGAAAAGTGAATTATCAGCAAAGTATATGAATTTTGAACTAAAAAAGATGAATCTTCAACCAAATAGTTGGATTTTCAACCAAAAATGAAACGAATTTTATACAAAATAGTTGAATTTTCAACCAAAGAAATGAATCTTCAAAAAAAAAATTAATTTTTAACTAAGTAGTTCATCTTTCAACCAAGTAGTTCAATTTATGACCAAAAAATATGGCTTTTCTACAAAATAGTTGCATTTTCAACAAAATAAATGAATTTTTAACCAAAAAGGATCAATTTTCAACCAAAAATGGAATAGTTACAGTTTCAGTAGAGAAAATTAATTTTCATACAAAAAACAAACAAAAATGTATTTTGCAGAAAAATAGTTCTATTTTCAACAAAAAGATTAATTTTCAACTAAAAAAATGAATTTTCAAGAAATGTGAATTATCAGCAAAATATATGAATTTTCAACTAAAAAAGACGAATCTTCAACGAAATAGTTGGATTTTCAACGAAAAATGAAACGAATTTTCAACAAAATAGTTAAATTTTCAACCAAAGAAATGAATCTTCAACGAAAAAAATAATTAATTTTTAAATAAGTAGTTCATCTTTCAACCAAGTAGTTTAATTTTTGACCAAAAAATATGGCTTTTCAACAAAATAGTTGCATTTTCAACAAAATAAATGAATTTTTAACCAAAAAGGATCAATTTTCAACCACAAATGGAATAGTTACAGTTTCAGTAAAGAAAATTAATTTTCATACAAAAAACAAACAAAAATATATTTTGCAGAAAAATAGTTCTATTTTCAACAAAAACATTAATTTTCAACTAAAAAAATGAATTTTCAAGAAATGTGAATTATCAGCAAAATATATGAATTTTCAACTAAAAAAGATGAATCTTCAACCAAATAGTTGGATTTTCAACCAAAAATGAAACAAATTTTCAACAAAATAGTTGCATTTTCAACTAAATAAATAAATTTTCAGCCAAATAGTAGAATTTTAAACCAAAAGAAATAAATATTGAACCAAAAATATAATGGTAGACTTTTCAACTAAAAGAATTTACTTTCAACCAAA
>CAKNYM010051786.1:0-10994 GCA_932195095.1 Andricus curvator | reverse complement strand
CATAAACTGGTATGCTAAAAATGATGTAACACACACAACTGCAAGTATTTTTTACTAACTATGTAGGAACTATAACAAGTTTTTCGACTCTGGCGTTAGCAGATGGCTTACAATTAAATATGGTTAAATTTTTGCTCGAAACAATTTTATACTACCTATTAAAAACAGTGTTATAGTTAACGTCGTGATTGTATCTTTCACTGTTTTCTGCGAACTTCATAAATTTTAGATCTCATGTAACTCCAAATTTTTCGCATTCTGCTCTCTCGTTGTTTACCGGTGACGCCAGCGTCTGTTAGTTTTTTGTATAGACAATCTGTAAAAAGGAAGAAAACAGTAACAAATTTCAAGGAGGAAATAGAAAGAATCTATTAAACTTTAAGTACTTTCGCTAATTTTAACCCCGAATAAAAATTTGCCAATAAAAATGTATGGGTTTATTTTTTAGTAGAATATATTCAAAATAGTTTTGTAAGAAAATCATGTTTACTTTTCACTGTTTCATATTTTTCAGGCGTTAAAGGTAGTCTATGTTCTTCGACTGGCTTTCCTTTATTCGCTCTTTCTGGTTGCAAGCACCTCTGTTGAAGAGCTTCTGTTCCCCAAAGTTTCAAAGCAATTTCCCTTACAAACCTAGAGTCTGTGTCGGATTTGATTGTTTCCCAAATATCCGAGTGCATCGATGTATTTTCGTCAAGATAAGTCTGCGATGAAATAGTATATTATGCACCTAGGGGGAAAAGTTCCTCTCCCCCTTGGAGCATACGATATTTTTTATAACAAATGGATAATTTCAGACCTTTCTCGAAATACAGTCATGATTTCAGTCCATAATAGATTTTGTATAATAAAGCATGAAATTAATGTTAACCTAATTTTTGGTAATTTTAGAGGTGATTTGTAACTTTCCATAAATTATCCAAAATTCATTTTGAAAAATTTCCATAAATTACCGGAAATTTATTAAAAATGTCGGTCATTCATGGTAATTTTACAGGCAAATATGGTAACTTACCACAAATTATCCAAAATTAATTTTGAAAAATTTCCCTAAATTACCGGAAATTTATGAAAAATTTCGGTCATTCATGGTAATTTTACAGGTAAATATGGTAACTTACCATAAATTACCCAAAATTCAGTTTTAAAAATTTCCATAAATTACCGTAAATTTATGAAAAATTTCGGTCATTCATGGTAATTTTACAGGCAAATATGGTAAATTACCACAAATTATCCAACATTCATTTTGAAAAACTTTCCCTAAATTACCGGAAATGTATGAAAAATTTCGGTCATTTATGGTAATTTTACAGGTAAATATGGTAATTTAGCCAAAATTCAATTTTTAAAAATTTCCGGAAATTTATGAAAAATTTCGGTCATTCAT
Source organism: Andricus curvator (assembly GCA_932195095.1). Lineage (NCBI taxonomy): Eukaryota > Metazoa > Arthropoda > Insecta > Hymenoptera > Cynipidae > Andricus > Andricus curvator. Next base: position 9,604 of record CAKNYM010051786.1, on the reverse strand, counting down.
GGTAATTTTACAGGTAAATATGGTAACTTATCCAAAATTCATTTTAAAAAATTTCCATAAATTTCCGGAAATTTATGACAAATTTCGGTCATTTATGGTAATTTTACAGGTAAATATGGTAATTTAGCCAAAATTCATTTTCAAAAATTTCCATAAATTTCCGGAAATTCATGAAAATTTTTGGTCATTAATGGTAATTTCACAGGTAAATATGGTAACTTATCCAAAATTCATTTTAAAAATTTCCATAAATTTCCGGAAATTTATGAAAAATTCCGGTCATTAATGGTAATTTTACAGGTAAATATGGTAATTTAGCCAAAATTCATTTTCAAAAATTTCCATAAATTTCCGGAAATTTATGAACATTTTCGGTCATTAATGGTAATTTTACAGGTAAATATGGTAACTTACCATGGATTGCCCAAAATTCATTTGTAGAAATTTCCATAAATTTCCGGAAATTTATGAAAAATTTCGGTCATTTATGGTAATTTTACAGGTATATATGGTAACTTTCCATAAATAACCGCAAAATTCTATTATCTGCAACCAAAATTTCCTCACAGTTTTTACGGTGAGTGGGCTGATAACCATAAAATGCGAGCTCATAGATGCATAATTTTCATTATTCACCTCTGACGTTACTTTTTGGTCCCTAGGGAGTAAAAAGTAGAGCTTTAGCCCCGCTTCATAGGCGTCGAAAAGGGCTGAAATCATGCATGTGTCATAAAAATACGTTTGTCTTATTTCTTCTTAAATTATTAATCTATTACAATAAAATCTATGGAACTAAAAAGCAGCATTAGTGACTTGTAAAAAGTTGCTTTATCCATAAAGTCATAAACATACCCAGTCTTGGGTTTCCTCAAAGCGATTCTCTATATATTAAACACCTCTTCTGTTTTCCGAGCTGGCAGCACGAGGATGTTCAGTCATCGGTTGGCTTCATATAAATCGCTGAGTCGTTGTAAATGCAGCTGGGGTGGGTCTTACTTGTATACGTGCTGGAGGAGCTGATTTTCTTCGGGGTGTTGTGACTCGTGAAGTTTCAGTAGTGAGAATGACTGGTTCTGATTGTCTTCTGTAATTCAGGTCCCTATCCTGTTCGAAAGTTAGTGCCGCCTCTTGCCTGTCTCTTGTAGAAGCAGCTATATGAAATAATAAATTATTCAATGTTAAAAATCTTACAGCGACTTAAAATGTCTTCGAAAAATATTAAAACATTGAAGTATCACCCTAGTGACTCAAAAAATAACACTATTGGAAATATCTCCATTGATTTAGTACTTTCAAAGAGCAGGCGCGGATCCAGAGGGGGCCACGGCAGCTTCCCCCCCCCCCCAAGCCCAGACTCGAATTTTTCAAATAAGATAATTGAAGTTTACTATCTCAGTAAAAAGAAACTTAATTCGGGAGGATCGCGGCGAATTGAATGCGTTTCGATCAATTCGCCTTAATTCGTGGTTAAGGTAATTTCGGAAAAAAACATCAGGTGCGTCCTAAACTACGACCCAAGAAAGATTTATGTGTAAACATCTTCGGTAAACGTTAACTGAAATTGAAATCTATCAAATTTTCACTTCATGAAGAAGAATAATAAAAATTGAAATTTCATTATGGAAAATTATTATAAGCCAACAGCCATACCACGCTGAAAAAACCAGTTCTCGTCAGATCACTGAAGTTAAGCAGCGTTGGGCGCGGTTAGTACTTGGACGGGTGACCATTCGAGAAAACTGAGTGCTGTTGGCACATCGTGGGTCTGGTGAGCCCACACTTGTAGTTATTTACTACAAGTTATCCACCTAGAAACACTACCCGAATCGGGTAGTGTCACGCCTACCCCGAATTACCCGCTTAATGGTATACATTATGACACTTATCATTATTATTACACATCTAAGTACTCAAAAATTATAAGAAAAATATTGAAAATTGTTCCTTTTTTCAAATTAGACACAGCATGTTTTCCTCCTGTTAGACTTTAAATACTTGGCGGGAATTCTCAAAACCGAATGAAAAAGAAACCAAAAAAATGCAAAAAAGCAGTTTTCTAATGAATTCATACTACAAACGGTATTTCTTGTGTTTTTTCAACATGAATTATTTTTAATCGATAAATGACGAGTTTCCAAATATTTTTTAAACATTTTACAATTGTGTAAGCAATTATTATTTGTTTAAAAAATATATTTTTCTCTGTAGGACGTGGAAAATTATTATTTTCGAGATATAAATTCCAGAGAATAATAACTTGTTACAATTTGAGGGAGAAAAGATTGTTTAAAAAAATGTAAGTGGTTTAAATAATGACCAATTATGTAAAAAACAAAACATATTCTTACCATAAAAAAAATCTATCACTTATATCCCGAAAAAAATAATTTTCCACGATTTGAAGAAAGATATCATTTTTAAACAAATAATAATTGTTTGAATAATTAAAAATTATTCACAAAATACTTGGAAACTCGTCCCTTACCAATTAAAAATAATTCTTGTCAAAAAAATCCAAAGAATACCGTTTTTAGTATGAATTTAATAGAAAAATGCTATTTTCAGTTTTTGGGTCACTTTCCAAGCACAATAACAATGGCTTGAAAGGGGGGTGGGTAGTCAAAATTAAAACTTACTGGGTGGAAATTATTCTTTGAACATCTTGTCGCATGTTCAAAGAATAATTTTAATACTTTTTTGATACTTTAATTCACAAAAAGTTTATAACAAGTAACTCTTTTTTCCATTTTTTTCTCAATCTAGCTTTTCCCATTTAAAACCCCATGTTGATTTCAAAGGCTCGGGGGCACGGGTTGACGTTGACAAAAAAATAAAACAAGAAAAATGTTAAGTTGATAAACTGTAAATATTAATTAAGTTTTTAATTTTAAAATTGAACTATAGTTCGACTGTTAACAATAGAATAATAATAAAATTGATTTTATAACACGATTCTGAATCTGTTCATAATTAAATAATTGATAGATCTTTACGCTAAAAATTGAACTATTTCAATTCGAAAGCCTTAGTAATTAATGAAATGTATGCATCCGATTGAAACTTCAAAATCTTTTTTCAATTTTCAAAAACATTTAAATTCATATATTCATCATCAAATGTTTTTATTTAATTTCAAATTCTATTAAAATATTATTGCATTCTAAAATACTCCATTTTTTAAGCATACAGATTGAAAATTTTTAATAAAAAAATTTTTGTTTCAATATTTAACAATATTTGACTGTTTATTTAAAATAAGAAATTATAAATCAAATATTCAAAAATAAACTAAATAAAATCGAATTATTTAAAATAAAATCAACCTTGAATCGTTCGAATTTCAGGGTGCTGCATTTAAACTTTAAAATTTGCATTGTTTCATTTTTTTAAATTTTTAATTTGTAAATTACATTTTTCAATTTAGATTTTTCAAGAAACAACTTATAATCACTAAATTGTGCTGTTTTTAAGTTGAAATTGTTTGAAAATGATATAATTTTAAACACTTACAAATTTTTTGATTGATTGTTCAAACTATTTTCCTTTTCTAAAAAGGACATGCATTTCAGACAACTTCATATTGCGTTCCTCATTACGCGTTACCTGTTAGCTAACTTCATGCGTAGTGCGTAAACCTTATTGGTTAATCATTTGGCGCGGATTTCGAATTTGAGATTGAGTCAATATAGGCACTACCACAAACGCACTACGCAAACTCCGCCTTAGCGCAGTCTGGCAGGTCTGATCTTAATCGATTAATTCAATCAATGAATCTCGAAAGCGAATGCGATTAATTGTAGTGGCATGATCCAACCCATTCATGATCTAGCCGAAAAACGTTCCATTTCCGCCCAACTCGCGCATACCAGCTCCACGGCCATCTTGGTTAACAGTCAACACAAACGCTAGGTGTACATTTATTCAATATGGCGGTGTAGCTGGTATCGTTGCTGATTAGCTGCATTTTTTTTTACTTGCGCGTGGATCAGTGATGCTAATAGACCGCGACTTTTTCAACTGCGCAAGCGTTGCGTTGGAAGGGGAAAGCCACGTTATTGGCCGTAATACGCGCGCTTATTTTAAATGCTTCAAATGTACACAAATATGGTGACGGACTAAAAATAAGGAATAATGGTACTTCTATTTTTAAGTCGAGAAATTATATTAATTTTTGTTAATATGGTTCATATATATTATTATTACTGCAATAACTATAAGTTATTGCATTAAGTTATATATAATAGTATATACATATATTTTATGCAATTTTTAGGTCCAAAAATATATATCCTGCTGATCTTTTTTTATTTTTCACTTTAGGGAAGAATATTAGATTTTATTCTTTATCTTTTATATTATTTGACTTCTAGATTTTTAAAATATTTGGGGGGGGGGTAAGTGTCTGATTGAAAAAAATATTTTTGACGCTCTTTGACCCAGAGTTGACTATAGCGGAACTGATAGCTTCTAATCAACTAATACCGCGATATATCCTGTTATCGCAGAAAATCACGGATCTAGAGGACAAAACCATTTACGATTTTTAGACAACTTTGATATTTTAATAGCATATCAAGTACATGACATTTTCTATAATAATAATAATAAAATACTGTATTATCATGGATCTTATAGTTATTGCAGTAACATATATGAACCATATTAACATAAATTATTATAATTTCTCGACTTGAAAATAAAAATGAATGTGTGTGGCTTTCCCCTTCCAACGCAACGAGTGCGCAGTTGACTGGTGTGAATTGGATCATGTGTAGTGTGATCAAGTGTGGTTACATTCAGTGTAGTGTGGTTACACTGTGTTACACCTTCAATAAGGCGATTCTAATGCAACAATTATTCTAATCCAATATTCATGATGACATCGAGTACATACGAGTTTACTTCAGATGAGGAAATAGCAGCATTCAAAAAAATACATGCATTTCGGCTAACTTCATGCGTAGTCCCTAAACCCTATTGGTAAATTCAGTTAGCCATTTACATCTAATGTCAATCATAATAGAATCAGCCAATCAGCTGTCGAGAATCGAAAGCAAGATTCGATAAGTCAATAATGTAAAAAAGATTCGATAACTCGACAATTCAAGTAGGCGCAAATTTCAAAAGAGTCTACATTTCTGGCTTAATTATTATAATGAATTAATACAGTAGTTTGAAAATTTGATTACAAGGGATCGACGCGTTTTTCTTTTGTTTATATCGTTGTATCCTTTTTAACTTAACAGAAATTATATTCTCATCTTTATTTAAACAAAAGAAAAACGCGTAACGTAGTTTATGAATGATCGCTAAGTGTGTTTAAGTCGAATTAGTTATAATTTATTGTTAGTTTCTCTAAACATAGGAGAAAGGGAAGAAAGTGTTTTCAAAATTCAAAACAAAATCCAAATTTTGAGGTATCTCGAAAACGTTTAGAGATACACGAAAACTGACAAAATTTTCAGGGTTCTCTAAAGGGGGATGGTCCTCAACCATACCTCGACCCAAACCAGTAAACAAATTTTCAAAATTCGAAAAAAATCCAAAATCTTAAATGATCTCTAAAAGGGTCACAGATACGTGAAAACTGACAAAATTTTAAGGATTCTACAGAGGGGGTTTGTTTTTGACAAATTCAAACTAATCTAATAATAAGATTTTTTAAATACAAACAAAAAAAATTAAACTTTTGAGTTATTTTGAAAACGGGGAAAGAGACGCGAAAACTGACAGCATTTCCAGGCTTTTCTAAAGCGGGATGGTCTCTGGCCACCCCGACGTAAAAAATTAAACAGATTGTCGGAATTAAAAAAAAATTAATTTTGAATCATCTCGAAAACGGTCAGAGATACGTGAAAACTAAGTAAATCTTTAGGTTTTTGTGGAGGATGTTTATTTTCTACCAATTTGAACTAACCCAATTAAAAGATTTTTTAAATTAAAAAAAAAGTTGAGTTACCTAGATAGAACGCGGTGAGAGATACGCGTAAACTCATAACATTTTCAGGAGTTTCTAAAGCGGTATGGTCCTCGGCAACCCCGATCTAAACCAGTAAACAAAATTTCAGAATGAAAAAAAATCAACATTTTGAATCTCGAAAATGGTCATTAAACGTGAAAACTAAGTCAATTTTAAGGTTTTTATAGAGGGGGTTTGTTTTTGACCAATTTGAACTAACTCAATTAAACGATTTTCAAAATTTTTAAAAATGCAATTTTTGAGTTATCTTGAAAACGGTGAGAGATACGCGAAAACTGAAAACATTTTCAGGCACTGAGTTAGTTCGAGTTTTCGACAAACTCGAACAAACCCAATAGAAAGATTTAAAATTTAGGAACATATTCAACAATTTTATTTATCTCGAAAACGGTAAGAGATACGCGAAAACTAACCAAATTTTCACGGCTTGATGAAGGTCCTCAACCACCCCGAACTAACAGTAAAGTAGAGTAAAGTAGTCATACGCGAAAACTGACCAAATTTTCAGGATATTCCTGACCGGAATTGTCCTCGGGCGCCCAGAATCAGCCCAGTAGAGTGATTTCCAAAATAAAAATGTTGAGTTATCTAAAAACGATAAGATACATTAAAACTGAAAAACGTTCGGGATTTTGTAAAGGCTGATAGTCCTCGGCCACCATGAATAAACCCAGTAAAAGTCTTCAAAATTATTAAAAAAAAATGTTGAATGATCTCGCAATCAGTGAGATACGTGAAACTGACCAAATTTTCAGGTTATTATACAAGGGCTGGTCTTCGGCCACCACAAATTAGCCCAATAAAAAGATTTTCAAAAGGAAAAAATCCAAATTTTGAATTATGTCAAAAACGATGAGACATATGCGAAAACTTGATAAATTAATAATAAATAACAAATAGTATTAATATTTACGAAATCTGATACATTTTCAGATTTTCGAACAACGTTAAAAAATACGTGAAAACTGTCAAAATTTCAGAAATTTTTTAGAAGGGGATAGATTTATTCGGACTGGAAATTATTGAATGGCGAGTTCGGATTGATTTGGATTGAGTCGGATTGAAGTTGTTGTACTTGTACGTGCAAGAATTGAGAAGGATTGAAAAGACATTTTGGATGAGCCACGGATTCATTGGATTGGGCGCACGGACTTGCCAGCATTAAAAATATTAAAACTGGCTTGGGATATGGGATGTGTCTTGGATTTATTCGGATTGGGCATCGGACTGAGAAGGAGTGAAAATTTGTTTCAGATTGGTGCGTTATTCATTCGGATTGGTTTTGGATTCACATTTATCCACTCGGACTGGTGTCAGATTCAGTCGGATTCATTCTGGTTGAATTCAAGAAGTCCCACGTATTCAAAAGGATTGGAGGCACGGATTGAAAAATTGATTCGGTATGGGTTTGAGTTGAAGTTGGTGCTGATACATCAGTGGAGAAGGATTGATAAGTGAGCCTCGGATCCATTTATGTATTGACATTGGGTTTTAATTTGGGATTGAAAGATGGATTGAGAAGGGTTGAAGGGGATTGAAAAGTTGCTTCGAATTGTTTCGGATTAAATCGAATTGGTTCGAAGTGCAACATAAATTAAAAAGATAATTACAAAATATTTCAAATCACGAAAACACGCGCGCTCCAGCGCGCGATCATCGGCCTCGTAGATCTTAAAACGCAGTCTCTTCCAGGTCTGCTTAGTCAAGCTTTGTTTATAAAATACCGATGCGGACCGATATGAGTTCTCTGAAAGAACAAATTGTGTCGCACTTATATCACGCATCTACATTTAGAATTAGGCTAATTATATTTCATGAAGAAGAATAATAAAAATTGAAATTTCATTATGAAAAATTCATTATTATGACACTTATCATCATTATTACACATGTAAGTACTAAAAAATTATGAGAAAAATATTGAAAATTGTTTCTTTTTTTCAAATTAGACACAGCATATTTTCTTCCTGTTTGTAAATGATTTACAATTTCTTAAACAATTATTATTCGTTTAAGATATATATCTTTCTCTGTAAGTCGTGGAAAATTATTATTTTCGAGATATAAATTCCAGAGAATAATAACTTGTTACAATTTGAGAGAGAAAGATTGTTTAAACAAATGGAAATTGTTTGAATAATAAACAAATAATAAACACATAATAATTGTTTGAATATTAAAATTTTTTTACAAAATACTTGGAAACTCGTCCCTTATCAATTAAAAATAATTCTTGTCAAAAAAATCCAAAGAATACCGTTTTTAGTATGAATTTAATAGAAAAATGCTATTTTCAGTTTTTGGGTCACTTTCCAAGCACAATAACAATGGCTTGAAAGGGGGGTGGGTAGTCAAAATTAAAACTTGGAGAGGGGGGGGGGGAGAGAGAGGGAGAGAGCTCGTTTAGTGTCTCTGATACGCGACACAACGCTTATGTCAGAGGCCTGCGTTACACTTTCGAGTCGTGGTTTCACTCGACTCAGGCGCTACTCCCCATATCGAGGTCTAAGATGTTTACACATCAAAATTAATAAAAATTGCATGCCACGAGTCTCGCACCAGCGATTCCAAGTGTATAAGTCCAGATGATGACCACTGAGCTACGGGAATCATTAATATATATTTACAGCAGATCCTACATGCCCCTGCGCGTTAGTTACACCTTAAGGGGATTTATCAGCGTTATAAAAAGGAATTACAGTTTCCGGCCGCACGGTTGAATATTTTGGTCTGATATTTTGCATACCTCATCTAAATATTGGTCTCTTTTCCTGTGAAGTCTCGGTTTTTTGAAAAAATGTTTATATTTGACGTTATAAACAAAAAGAAAAGAACAATAGAAAAAAAATGCAGTGACGCTCAGTACTAGCTGAGTGTGTATTTTCGAGGCCTGAGCTTCGACCCTCGTCAAAGCTACGAGGAAGACACGCGTAGCGCGAGTGGAGACTCTGGAGCGCCTCGAATTACCCGAAACGAATCACCCTCCTTATTGTTATGAGATGCAGGCCGGTTCAAAAAACTGAAATTATGAAAGCATCGCGTGATTCAATTTTAATTAGCAGAAATAGTTTATTCATATAATTTCAAGAAAGTGAAAAAAAGATTCATGAAAATCGGTTAATATTTGCAGTAATAATCGAAATGTTGAAGTGCACACGATAGTATATGCAAAGATACACCGCACTGTGGGAGGAAACGCATTTTTTTCGTTCAAAAGGTCTACAGCCTTCAATTTTACCACAATCTGCAATTATTATTTTTTTTTTATTTGATGAGCGCTAAAGTTCCAAGAGCACCTTAGATAGAGATTGTTGCATTTTCATTTGTTTATTTATTATATGATTACTCGAAGTATGAGAAAATCGAGATTTTTCACAAAATCATTATTTACTCTTCAATAGTGGTTTGCATATAATGAAAATCATCATAAATCGACGCAAGAGTACTCCCAGAATGCAAATAATTTGATTATTATCTGTTTTAATTGTTATAAACAAAAGAAATTAACAAATAGCCAAATATCGTCATTGTGGTTGAAAAAGATTTGTTCTTAGCTAAAAATGCTTTAACTTATTGTGAGAGTGATTGTTAGTCAGAATATCCATAAATTATTAACAATTAGAA
>CAKNYM010051785.1:0-12083 GCA_932195095.1 Andricus curvator | reverse complement strand
GTTCTTCTGTTTTTTCCTTTGTAAAATGATTTCAGTATTCAGGGTGACCCGGTACGGTTCAGTCGCTCTAGATGAAAGTTTAAATTTTCATAATAACCATTTTTTAAGAAGTATGTGCAAAATAAAATATTACTAAAAAAATACTGTTAGATTATAAAGTGAAGCTAAACTGGAATTTTGAAATAGCAATAAATAAATAAAAAAATAAAATTTTGAATTAACTTTCCTGAATTTTCAATGAAATTTCTCTTCATTTGATGAATTTGATTTTCGAAATTTTGAAGTACTTTCAAAATAAAAATAGTTTTTAATTTTCAATTTTAATAAAAATATATTTGAAACAATTCTTTTGTTATCATCCATAAACATTCGTATTGTGATTGTGACTATATAAATTGGTGTTGTGCCGATGGATTCCTTATTAGCATTCTGAAGGATAAGAAATGGAATATAGGACATAACAGCAGAAGGATAAGTCTTTGTTCTCTTTTATTGTTTTTATACTTGTAGCATAAAAGATGTCCGAAATATTACGGATTGACACGTATACCGAAAATTTAAAGTTTAAAATTCGTCCAAGAGGAATAAATTAAAATAATGTAAATAACATTATGACAAGAAATTTCAGTCTCATATGAACATACATTACTAATATTAAGCAAAAAATAGATCAATGTTTTCGTAGTATCCTATAAAACTATACCCTGATGAGGAGATCTAAAAGGTCTCGAAACATGTTGGTTCCCAAAAGTAGTATAAAGAAGACGGAATAAGAGAAAGTTAATGAGAGTTTAATGCCGTTCTGAGGGAATAGGTTTCTGGGTCAACCTTCATATTTCGATTTATTAAATGAATTTTGCATGAAAGTTACAGTTCCATGCTTCTTATTTTCTGAACTGATGGATTAATTATTTTTTTAAATTGTTTGATACGTTGTGAAGTGACTATATATGAATTAAATTTTCAAAATGATATGTACATATTTATTTTAATTTTTGTTAAAATTAGTTTTAAAGATTACTGTTGAATTAAATGTAGAGAAATGCAATTTCAAACAAAAAACACACACACACATATATATATATATATATATATATATATATATATATATATATATATATTAATTAATTATTAACTGATTCTATTGAAACTTATATTTTCTGGAATTAGTTTAAAAGGTTATTATTTAATCAAATATTCAGAAATGAAATCTCAATAAAAAAAATATATAAAGTAACAATTATTTGAATGTTTTATTGAAAGTTATAGTTTAATGCTTCTTATTTTTTGAACTGATTGATTATTTTTCAGCTGGTTAATTTTTTTCAAAATATTAAATTACATGAAGATTGAATTTTATTTGTTTCAATTAAGTACATAAATTTATTATTTACTTTAAGGTTATGTCATTTAATATTGGCTATAATTTGTATAATAAAAGTTCATTTACATTTAAAATACCTCTATTCCAATGAAGTAATTTCTGTCAATGTTTGTGATGTTGTGAAATGATTATCTGAATTTAATTTTCAAAATTATATGTAAATAGGTTTTACTTTTTCTCAAATTACTAGAAAAGGTTACTCATAAATCAAATTTTCAGAAATGAAAGTGAAAATTTAAAAGAAATGTAAAGTAAAAATTGTTTGAATGCCAGAATGAAAATTATAGTTTAATCCTTTTTATGTTGTGAACATATTAATTAATTATTAGCTGATTAATTTTCTTAACATTATTAAATTACATAAATATTAAATTTTGATTAATTTAAATTAAGTATATAAATTTATTATTTACTTCAAGGCTATGTAATTGAATATTGGCTATTATTTTTATAATAAAAGATTATTTATGTTTAAAATACCTCTATTCCAATAGTATCATTTTTGTAAATTTTTGTGATATTGTGAAATAAGTACCTGAATTAGGCTTTCCATATCATATTTACATATATATATTTTACTTTTCTATGGAATTAGTTTCAAAGATTATTATTAATTCAAATTTTCAGAAAAATAGAAAGTAAAAATTATTTGAATGTTTTAATGAAAATAACTGTTTATTGATTTTTATGTTGTGAAATGATTAATTATTTTTGGACATATATTTTAATTTTTTTGGAATGAGTTTTGAAGGTCATTAATAAATTAAATGTATAGAAATGCAATTTCAAACGACAAAAATATATACAATGCAAAAATTATTCGAATGTTTCAATAAAAATAATTGTTTAATGTATGTATGTATATTTAATCTCTCCCTTTCACGGGTTTGAGGGCCTCCGCTCCCTGTACATATATTTACATTTCATCCTTAACCTAACTTAACCGCTGCTTATATTCTAATATTTCGCCTTACTTAAAATAACAATAATATTAATACTATTGGTTCTTAATCTTCTAAAAATGAGCGATCTTCCAGGGCTTCCGAGTTCTCTTACTATCAAATAAATTTTCACCGATTTAAAAATTTAAAATTTTTGCTAGTTACTTTCCTTTAGACAGGATTACCCGTTTGGCTCTGCCGTGCTCCCTTGCTTTCTCTTACTTCTTCCAGTTTTTTCATCCACGTCACTCCCTGTCCATTACCATCCAAAATCCATCTTACACACTCATCCACACTCAACTGTCCATCTTCCTCTCCTGTACACCTCTCTAACGCATGTGCCCAAGACTCCATTTCGTATCCACATACTCTGCACAGATTGTCCTCTTCATCCATCCAATATCTACAAGATCTCACTCCTTCTCCCATTCTAAACCGTACCACCCTATTCCATTTGTCTTCCTTTTTATTGTTTGCAAATATTCTGGTTCCGCCAACCCTTTGACCATCATATACCATCTATTGTACCTCGAAACCATAATCTTTATCCATCTCCCTTCTCCTTGTTTTACTACTAGCTCTAACTCTATGTCCTCCCATTCCAGTACCCCCTCTTGTATATCACAAGCCCTCCTCATTTTTTTCCTTTCTTCGTCCCATTTCGAATTTCCCAAATAGCCTCTCGTCTCCTTGTTCCGAACTTCGTCCAACCTTTTCTTTCCTATACCCCATACTTGGCCCATTACTTTAATCGCACATTCGATTCTTTTCCTCGCCTGCACCGCATTTCCCCCCTCTTGCCACAAACCAAAAATCTAAGTAACATAACCCGTCCACACTTTCCACTGTTTTTCCGTTCATCTTCCAAACGTAACCTATTTTGGTCTTTCTATTTCTGAAGCACATCACCTTGGCCTTCCCTACGTTCACCGTCAGTTCTTTTGTTCCCACATACTCTTTGAAAATTCTCATCATTAGGTTCATCCCCTTCTCATCGTCTGCTAATAGAACTACGTCGTCCACGTATGCTAGAGAATATAGTTTGCTATTACCCAAAAACGTCCCCCCTTTCCCTTTCTCCTTTAGCCTCTCCTCTAAGTCTGCCAGCAGCATATTAAATAGTAGCGGACTCAACGGGCACCCTTGCCTTAGACCTCTTCCTGTCCAGAAAACCTCCCCCTTCCCCCTCCCCTATCTTCACCCTAATCCTGATTTCAGTAAAAATTTCCTTTATCCTCTCCACCAACTCTTCCTCTATTCCCCTCTCTTTCATTGCCTGCCATAGCACTTTTCTATTCACTGAGTCGAAAGCTGCTTTAAAATCTACGAACAAGGCGACTTATTTCCCTCTTGTTCTCCCTAAGTTCCTGTTAACCAAGTAGTTGAGTACGTAAATGTTGTCTATTGTCCCCATCCCTTTTCTAAATCCCGTCTGATTGTGTGGAATACTTTGTTTCTCTTCTATCTGATTCTCTAACCTTTTTCTTAGAATTTCTGCGTATATTTTATAACCCACTGGCATGAGAGTGATCCCTCTGTACTCTTTCACCTTCTTACCCTCCCCTTTCTTGACAAGCGGTACCACCAGCCCTGTCATCCACTCCTCCGGCCACCCTTCTCCTTTCCAGACCTTGTGGCAGATCTTCCACATCCCTTCTCTAATCTCTTCTCCCCCATACTTTATTGCTTCGTTCTCCATACAATCCTCTCCTGTAGCCTTTTTTCTTTTCAGTCTATCTATCGCCTGATCCACTTCTTCTAATGTTATTTCGTTCCCTTCCTCCATTTCTCGCTGGACTATCCTTCTATTTTCCCTTTCATCCTATTTTGTTCTCCCCCTAAAAGACCCTTAAAATAATCCGTCCACTCGCCCATTTCTATTTCTTCATTCACGCCCTTCCTTCCTCCTCCTTCCCTATTTATCACATCCCCAAACCCTACCTTCTCTGATCGCTTTTTCTACTTCTTCCTTGTATTTCTCCTTTCCTCCATTTTGTTGAACACTCTTTCATTCTCTCTTCACTCTCCCTGCATTCCTCGCCCCACGAGCCTCTCTTTCCCTCTTCTCTTCCTTCTTTTGTACCTACCTCATCCGTTAACTTCTTAATCGACCCTTTCAACCTTTTAATTAACGAGTCTACTCCCTCCTCCTTTTCATACCTAACATTCTGCTTTTCCATTTTTTGTTCAAACTCTTTTAATTTGTCTACCTCCCAGACTCCCATTTTCGTGCTCCTTTCTCCTCCTCTTTCCTTTCTCCCTCTGCCGCGCTTATGGACGCCACCTTTCAGTGTAGCTATTATTGGGAAGTGCCCCGACCCTATCTCATTCCCCACATTCATACTGACTATCATATTCCTCATTCTTTCTTCCGCCAGGATGTAGTCTATTACTGTTTCTCCCTTACCTATAAATAGTTTCCTTTTCTTCATCCCAAGTCCCTCCCCCTTGCTCGCCAGTCCAGGCATTCAAGTCACCTTCTGTCAAAACCAACTCTTCCTTCTTTTCCTCCATCCATCTCCTTATTACTCTCCAACCTTCCTCTTCCCCTCTACTTCTATATATACAAACCACCGCTATTTTGACTTTTCCAATTATTATCCTTCTTACCATTGTTCCAACATTTTCCTCCCTGTCCTCCTCTATTCTCTCTTTTATTGCCAATTCTTTTCTCACTCCTGAGACCATGCCGCCCATCCCTCTACCTTTAACGTGTTCCTTTCTTGCTTCTTGCATTGTCCACACATAACCTTTAGGTAACCTCCTTTTCATCCCCTTCCAATCCTTCTCATCGACCCAGGTTTCACTCATCATAATCACATCCCACTTTTCTAACTCCCGCCAAAAACCTTCGTTCTTGTTCTTCAAGCCTGAAACATTCCAGAAAGCTATTTTCACGTTTTTCTCCTCCCTTCCCTCACCTATCCTTCTCACCTTTCTTCCGCCTTGCTTTTTGGAAACCCCTCTGTTTTATCTCTAACCTCTTTTGCATCTTTCTTTTTTCTACCTTTCTCAACTCTTTTTCCCTTATTTCTTCTAATTCCTCGTCCCAGAACCATTGCTCCCCATTTATCCATAATCTGTCTCTCCCTATCCATTACATGCGCCCCTTTTTCCTCTCTAACCATGCCCTCTGCTCTATCTGCCATCTCCTTTTTCTCTCCCTCCATGTCAAATCCTCTTCAATTATTTCCCTTCTTCCTTTCAATAATTTTTTGTTCTCCATAATTTTCTTTTTCTCGTCCTCACTCCCTACTTTTACTATAAACATTCCTTCGTTTCCTTCCTCCGGCCCACCTATTCTGTTAACTCCTTCTACCCTTACCTGAACTCCAATATCTCTCAGAAGATTTCTGATTTCTACTTCCCCTTTTTCACTCTCTACTGTCAATCCTTTAACTACTATGTTATTTTTTCTCTTTGCCCTTTCTTCCCCTTCCAATCTCCTTTCAATGTCACTTAGTATCTTCTTCAATATTTCATTCTCATTTTGCACGTTCTTACTACTCCCTTCTCCTATTTCCGCACCCTCTGTTTCTTTCCCCATATGCTCATTCCTCATTTCTAAGTTGTTTACCCGTTCTTCCAACTGTTTTATCTATTTCTCTTTTCGTCATCCTCTTTCTGTCTATTCTCTATACTCTCTATACGTCTCCTCCTTATTTCCTCTCTAAACCCTTTTATGAAAGCCTCTAGTTTTTCAAAAATTCCTCCGTCCCCCCTATCTCTTTCTGGTGTTTTCTGTTCAGTGAGTTTAGTCCTAAACTTCTTGCTTTCCTTGTCCCTTTCTAATTCATCGTCCCCTTCCTCTCTTTTTCTTTTTCCTTCCGCTTCACTACTGGTCGCGCTCACTTTTTTTCGCCATTCGTCCAAACTACTATTCGAACCCGCGCTGCCTAGCATGTTAAGGCGCTGTAGGTTAGAGGGCCTCCCGCGTTGATAGCCCGTACCTGAATCCCTTCGCTCTGGCGTCGACCCCCTGGTCGGCGTCTCTAACGTCTCTTCGCCGCTACTGTCAACTTCCTCCTTCTCCCCACTAACCGCGCTCTCAACCACCTCACCTCTTGTTTCATCATTGACCTGCCCTCTGGCGCCCGATTGTGGGCTTCGTACCGTCGGCATCCTAGTATCCTACCTTACCCAGTATTCCGCGACGTTTCCCGCTCTTTACTCACGCTCCAATTTCCCTTTCTCACAACTTACTTTCACACTGTACACCCTTGCCTTCACTCACCCTTCTTCCTTTGCACCTGATCTCTGCACTCACTGCCCTTTCTGCATCCACACATGCTTATTCCCTTCACCAAATCCAAAAAAACCACCAGTTGACACAAAAGAGTTCTCTCACGATCGGTACATGAACCATATTTTTAAACGTCGTATTTTTGTCATTTTTTCAATATTGTACTGGGCCAATACTGCCGCTGGTGGTGAACTCCGGCAGACTACAGAATTTTTCACTTAATTATTATTCACTCAATTATTAGAACCACTGAGTCACTACAGCACGCCTTGTAGCGCCGTGGCTAGTTGGCGCGGGGCACCCTTGCTCTTATGACCTTTTATAACTCAACCGATACTTTTCATCCCATTTTCGTTCTGGGAATTTTTTTCAAGAGAAAAAATCGAGCTTTTTTTCTAGCCTAATTAAAAAAATATCATAAATGCCGCATTGGGAGAAAATCTCAAAAATGTTTTCTAAAATGGAACATCAAGGTGAAATAATTTTTTTATCGTTTAATGATTATTTTTATTGTAAACCTTGTTAAAATACCTTTTCAAAACCCTCATAAAAAAGTAAAATTTGATAACTGTATCAGGAGTTATCCTTCATATAAAAACAGGTAACCTCCATTGGTCCAGATCATGATAGTCGCCATTTTGTAATAAATGATACGCTAACGAACGTCGGATAGAGGTAACGCTAAACTCGCAGAGCATGCGCAGTAACGTCAACGCGTGACTTTAGTGTTTACCACAAGCTACGGAACGTTATGCAAAATCTCCCTATTATCGGTGATCGATAAAATAAGAAATCTACTTTTATACTTCTATTGATTTTAATTTTATTACAGAGGTCACCAAAAATGAGTGAAATACATTTGATATATATCAACAAAGTCACAAACAATTCACCGGAATTAAATTTTGTATGTATTATGCATAATAATCATTCATTAAAATAGACGAAAACTCGTAACCTCCATTGTAGTTTTATGGAGGAAGTTTTCTTAGTCGTCACTTTGTTGTAACGAGCGCATAAATTTGCATTCCATTCGCTAGGAACAGCACCGTCGCTTCTGTAAAATGCGCGGTTTTGATTTGAAATATTCGAGCGAAAAGTAAAAAGATTGGCAAGTAACATTTCAGGGCAAATCGGCATGAGAATTATATAAGTTATAATCACTTCTTGCGCGCCAATAAAATGTATATACTAGATGAGTCACGGATGCTCAAGCAGAGGAAATTTTAAATAACCCAATTATGATTATTTAGACGTAGGATATCAGGTTTGACAACAAGATATACAA
The DNA here is from genome assembly GCA_932195095.1 of Andricus curvator. NCBI lineage: Eukaryota > Metazoa > Arthropoda > Insecta > Hymenoptera > Cynipidae > Andricus > Andricus curvator. The sequence goes on along the minus strand of CAKNYM010051785.1, from coordinate 4,227 downwards.
ATCTCATGCTAATTGTCAAACTGGCGACAAAAAGTCGTTCAAATGAATCGAGTAAAGAATTGTTTAGACTTTCATAGAGACGGTTAAGACCTCCGAGCAGTCAGTTCTCCGAATTATAATACAAATAATGTGCGCGCCTGGACTTTATCGTTAAATCCGGTGAAGTTTGAACTTATGAAGTCACGAACATTCCTCACGTGAGAAGACGTATTACGATATCGGCAAAGGAATTAGTCATAATTAGAGTAGGGATATGTAGAGCGAGATTGAGAGCAAAGGTAATTTGTAAGAGAGAGAAAAGCATGAAAGAGTGGGGAGCTAAGGACCGCTGCGACGGAACCAAAGCTCCCATCGACGAAAACACAGAGTTGAGATTCAAGCTGCGCTCGGACGCGTCCGGTTTTTCCTTCGTCAAATTGTACATCTGAAATAATTGAATAAATTCATCTTTGCTATTTTCCTTATCTAAAATCAATAGTTTCAATTCATTTGGCTAGTTTGACCTGAATTACCGTTTTCAGAGCAAAAATAAGAACACTCATCGAAGGGTTGGGTTTTTAAACCCTTAATTGCAGAACGGACCAAGGAGACTCTTCAGAGGATGGATTTCTTCTTTAATAAATTTAACTAAATGCATTTCAACAATTTAAAATCAAATATTAACTTCACGGACATTCAAATTTTAAACTAGTTTCGCGCCAAACTCAGCTCCGCGTGTGACGGGATATTTTTTGGTGACAGCTCGGTGGGATACCGCAAATCCTTCGCGAGTGAAAAGTGACTGAAAAACTGACTGAAAAGTGACTGGAAAACTGAGTGAAAAGTGACTAAAAAATTTAGTGAAAATTCTGAGAGTTCTCCACCCGCCAGGACATTTGTGTTTGTGAAGGACAATCCAAGGACGAAGGACCATAGGAAAAGAAGAAGGCCGCTACTTCCTCTTCATCAACCCACCTTCGACTTTGTCGTCAAGAAAAAGGTAAAAAAGCGGAAGAGGATAGGAAAGGCCGTGAAGAAGACGAGCGAAGGCCTGGATTGGATTCGGAAGAAGAGGACGGAAAAGGAGCAGAGAAAAGCCGCAGTTCCTCCTCAGAAGGTTTTTTGGGCGGTTTTTTTACCTGGAGCCTCGAGGGTACGGTCCACTCGTACCAGGAATCGCAGTCTGTGGTCTGTTGTGTTCCGCTAATCATCCCCCTGGACCATTGCAGGCTCTGAGGACATCCTATACGAAGAAGGAAGTTGCAGTACCTGAAGAAACTTCATCCCTGGCGGAGGATACCTGTAAAAAGGATCTGGGAATTCTGAAATTCAAAAATCATCAAGTAGTAAGTCGATTTGCCAAAATATTTTTCTGTTTTGTTGCGAGCCAATCTCGGGTAGGATTTTTATGTTCGTAAAAGTGATAAAAAAATAATATTGCGAGTTGTTAATGTACTTGTTTTAGGAAAAAAATGTGTAGCTTAGAACAATTGTTGAAATTTTTGTGAAAAATAAATTTAAAAAAATTCAAAATGCGTACGCGAAGTGGGGAAAGCAGAGCAGGGAAGGGTGGCCGTGGAGCACGCAGTGTTATCGCTACAAGAAAGACGAGCGATGCGAACGTCGCGAAGGCACAGGCAGGAACAAGTTCGGGTTCTGGCAACCAGAGAAGGGATGCCAATAGATATAGGTCGGTCTGTACTCGCGGAACCGGAATCACTTGCGGCCTCGGTTGAGAAAACAGAACTAATTTTAATTTAGATTTTGAAGAAGAAATTGAGTGAAATTCTGTTGAGGATTTTGACCTCGGAAGGGAGGATAATGAAGGTAGAATAGAATTTGGAGTAGGACGAGAGGTTGTAACTGATAGAATCGATAACAGACCTGTTTCAATTTATCGCGCGCCTGTACGATCTGGCGCCCCGCGCTCTTCTAGCTCTGACGGCGGCGCCTTATTAAGCGGTAGCACAGGGATGTTTGCACTCCCTCAAAAGGAACCTGAAAATCCAATCCCATTTAAGGCTGATCTTGAATTTCTACCTAAAAGTTTCGATGGGGAAAACATGCCGGTGGGCAGATTTATCAGCGATTGCTTATTTGCACGGGACTCAATTGGGTCCAAAGATCGAAATTATTTATTTCTGATGGTTCCTTCTCGAATAGTAGGGAACGCGTTTGATTCATTATAGGACCGCGACCTTCACAGCTTAGAGGATTTGCTTAAACACCTTAAAAATACATTTACAGAGCACCGAAGTTTGAGCCAATTAAACACGGCTTTTGCTACGGTAGCACAGCGTGAGGGAGAAACTGTATTACAATACGGATCGAGAGTTAGTAAGGTACTAGCGAGCCTGATTGAATTGATCGAAGATAAAAATGATCCGGAAGCTGCACGTTATATGATAAAATCGGCCCGCGATACGGCATGTGAAAACTTCATTATGGGGTCAAAACAAGATTTAGTATGGAGGGTAAGAGTAGGACGACCAGGAACGTTACAAGAAGCAATAAATATAGCAAAACGAGCAGAATGGGAGGTAGAATTCGAAGGTGGATTAGACAGAAAGGGAGTTGAAAAGAAAGGAGATCAGAATGAAAAATCCGATCAAGCGGCGAAGAATAAGGGATATTATAATAGAAATACGCGTGGTCGTTTCCGCCCATATTACAGTGACGATCGAGCTAGGAAATGTGAGGCAGGTCGCGGTAGAGGCAGAGGTGGAGCACGGGGTGGTGGTAACAGTAAAGAATCAAGCAAAGGCGAAAGTTCGAGGCTGTCTGAAATTTCATGTCATAAATGTGGAGAACCGGGACATTTGGCACGAGGGTGTGTGCGTACAGTGAATTTTGATAGAAGGCGTTTGCTTTAATTGCAACCAGAGTGGGCATTTCTCTCGCGATTGCAAATATCCACACAAAAATTCACCTGAATGTTTTGTCTGTAGAAAAACCGATCACTTTGCTCGAGATTTTCCTGAAAAAGAAAAGGATAGTCGTAATAAAAGTAACTTAAATTGTAATTACTGCAAAAAATCAGGTCACTCATATGAGAAATGTTTTAAACGTTTAAATATGGTAGCTGCAAATCGGTAAAGTAAAAAGGATAATTTAAACGAGAAGTAAGTTCGTCTGAATGGTGCGACGGCGAGCTTGATCAAAATACAGCACCCATCCGACGGGTAGTGTTAAAGTTCAATACTACTGGGAAGGCATCCTCACCTAACGTTGATTTAAACAGTAAAAATATTAAAAATGGAAAGGGAACTTTTGTGGTAGATACTGGGGTTGAATTAAATTTAATCAAAAGAAGAAAGGTAAAAACGGGTACACCTGTAGATTTTAAAGTTAAATATAATTTATTTGGTATTACAGATCAGCCTGTCAAAACGTATGGGGAAGCATATATAGATATTAACGGGGTTGCTTGTCCATTCCAAATAGTGCCAAACAATTTTCCTGTGAGTTGCGACGGTATGTTGGGAATGCCTTTCCTAGCTGATTCAGTAATTGATCTGCCAACAAAAACAATAAAGCATAAATTAGGAGAATTTCCGTTTACTGCCCCACCTAAAAAGGGAACAACCCTAATTTTAAAAGCAAGAACAAAACAATTAGTAACTTTGCCAGTAATTAATACAGATTTCTCTGAGGGTTATTTGCCCTTATTACCGACGAGTCTGGGCGTGTATTTGGTAGAGTCTTTAGCGACCGTAAAGGACGGTAACACTTGTGTTTATTGCGTTAACACTAATACCAGGGACGTAGAACTTTCTATTTCACCCGTGACTCATTCGGGAAATTTAAACAACGAATAGAAGGGAAGTCTTTTGAAAACTGTAGCTAAATTTCCTTATCAATTTTTATTGAAAGGGAATAATTTGGGATGCAAACACGTTATTCAACATAAAATCAATACTGTGGATGCTGTACCAGTAACGAAAAATAATTATAGATATCCAACAATTCACAAAGAAGTAAAATATAAAGAAACAAAAAACCTAAAGAACTACGGTGCGATATCGCCTTCCAGATCGCCCTATAATTCACCAGTTTGGGTAGTACTAAAAAAGGCAGATTCCCAGGGGAACAAGAGGTGGCGGATGGCGATAGACTATCGCGCCCTGAATGAAAAAACTATAGGGGATAACTACCCTCTTCCAAATATTACGGACATTTTAGACCAACTCGGAGGCGCTCGGTATTTTACTGTGCTTGATCTCGCGTCCGGATTTCACCAGATCGAAA
>CAKNYM010051784.1:0-15170 GCA_932195095.1 Andricus curvator | reverse complement strand
ATTTTTTATGAAAATATTATACTTACATCATTCCTCTTTGCAATGCTCAACGTTTTGAGAACATTTTTTTCTACATTTTCTTCTTCTGTGTTACCATAAGTGCAAGTGATTGCAATTATTTCAATATTTCCTTCATGAGCAGCTTCATATTTCAATGCTAAAAGAATTGCTAAAGCATCATCACTTCCAGCATCGGTATCTATTATAAATTTTCTTGGCTTTCCAAATGCTTGCATGAATACACTCGCACTTTTCGACATAAAGAAAATTTAATATTATAATTTTCATAATTTTCAGGTTTTTAGTGTGATAGGATATTATCTTACCTTATAATAAGTATTGTTATCATCAGGGAGTTTGTTGAAAAACATATTTCCTTCATTTTCATTGCAAAGATACGTTTCTTGATGAAATACAATTTTCGTCAATCCTTTCAGTTTTTGATATTATTTAATACTCTTAACTAATTCTACGACAAGTTACTGGCACGCGATGAAATTCAGATGAAGATGCATTTTCCGTAATTTCCCGTCTCTTATATTCGATTCCACCTGTGCAAGCAAACATTAATAGATATCAAGGTTCGCGCTATCATCAAGCCTTATCTGGAAGAATTATGAATTTTGGACCGCTTTTGGATTGTCGACGCAATTCTCAGCCGATTTCAATAAAACTTGGTACCTGAGTGGCCTACCATTAAAAAATAATCTTAATATCTCAATTGTTGTGAGATGAAACAAAAGGAAACATAAAATCAACCAGTTTTTTACCTGTGCTAGTAGCAACTATTCTCGATACATATTGCTGGGATTTTCGATATCTTGAATAGTTTTCATATTTTTACGTATTTACAATTGATGTAAAAAAGAAAAAATCTCAGCAATGTGTATATCGTGAATATATTCATACTGACTTTTCGTTAAAATTGGGTGTTACAGTAATAATAATATGCCTTCGAGTTTAGCCATGTAGAAGGGTGAAAATTGAAAATTTGACAATATCATGCCCCTGTAATACAAGGTTTTTAAATAGTTGTTCGCTGTTTTCTACTGTTTTTTGTACGCATGTGTTTGCAGAATGAAGCTCCTCAATTACAGGGATTCATTGAGCTAATTTTGTATAATAATAGGGGATAGTCGTCCTCAGTCGGCACTGTGGGTTAAGATGGCACCCTCGCGTTTCTCATAAATGGCCCGAGTGTCGGATTAACCATTTTGTCGTATGACAGTTTAGTAGACATGGACGTAATTTACGCTGACAGTTTTCACTTTAGTTTTCGCTTGACAGCGTGAGCGGGGTATAAATGTCTCGTGCAAACGGAATTCCATTTTCTTTCATTCTTGTGAAGCAGCTACAGATGCAGTCGATTAAGTGCGTTGGTTTCTGTGTTCTGTGTGCTTTCGCCTGATAAAGTCGATCTTTCATTCGGATTTGTTTCGTGTGCGTAATAGCATGAAATGTGTAAACATTCGTAGTGGTCCTGAGTCGGCACCAAACAGGTGGTCCTGAGTTGGAACCTTTTTTTTTGTTTTTGTTCTTATTTGTGTGTTATTTTATTTTGTTGGATTTCAATTGCATGTCACTCACCTATTGTTGGTTTTCTTTAGTTTGGTTCTTTTTGACTGCATGTTTCTTGTCTCTGCTAGGTGTCCATCCTTTAAGTGGAGTTTGACAATATTGTACATGTTCTTTTCATTGTAAGTGGTTCAAATTTGTGCACTTCGTCCTAATTATGCAGTACGAGTACTGCTCTATGAACGAGATGCCTGCCGACATATTAACAAAGCCTTTAAACGAACTGGAGCTGCAGTTTATGCTGCAGAAATGTGGACTTTTGGATTAGCAGCTTCGCAAATATCGTTCAGGAGGGGTATTGGAGATTCAGCGGTATTTGCGATTCTTCAAGGAAGCAGTGAAAGGGCCTAACGCACACTGGGGATAGAGCACTAATTTTGTTCAAAAACACCTGGAGGTCACAAATCTTGATAGAATTGAATAATTTTTGTTTGAAAAAAATTAATTTCGACATTTAGGCGATGTGAGTCTCTTCGAAATTCAATTAGTAAGAATTATAAAAAAAATTATTCAATTCGGTCAAAATTCGACAATGTTGCATATTGTTTTCTCACTTTTTCATTTAAACACCATGATTGTTGTTTTATTTACGTTAATTTTGAGGCTCATGTTCTTCATGCTTGTATTAAGTTTATCCAACATTCTTTGCAAGGCCTCGATTGATTCTGCCATACCAATCTTGTCATCTGCCAAAGCTAACCCACGTACCTTCACATTTTCGAGATCTACACCTTCTGCGTCGAAGAGGGTTATTCTTAGACACTTATCTAATATGATAAATAGCGATGAGGACATAACGCATCCTTGTTTAACGCCTTGCGTAATATCGAACCAGTCACTCAGTTTCCCATTTACCCTTACACTCGCTTTACTACCTGTATATATTGTTTTTATTGCTTGTAGGAGCCATCCATTGACTCCGTACTCTTTAAGGACTTCCCAAAGTTGACTTCTATTTACCTTGTCAAATGCTTTTTCTAGGTCAACAAATGCACAGAAAACTTTCTTTCCTACTGTCAAGCTTTTTTCTGTGATCTGTCGTAAGCTAAATATTTGATTTGTACATGACAGAGAACGAAAACCGAGAGTCCAAAAACTTATATATATATATATATATATATATATATATTTATTTATTTATTTATTTCGTCTATTTGAAGCATAATTCTTGAAATATAAAGGTGATATTCTAATTTTTCAGAAGAGTTATTTCAGTAAACAAAGATCAAAACGCATTCTGAAACAAGTCAGATATTCCAATTTTTGAATTTTTAACTAAATTGAAGGGATGATGTGTTTTAACGTAGTTTAATTTATAGCAAAGAAAGATCCCCCCCTCCCCGCCCGACACGGAAAATAGTTCAATTTCAAAAATTTATAATCTGAAATTTCATTTATCCTTAACAATAATAGTTATGACTTATCTTGATATTTCATTGGGATTCCGCCTTTGTCCGACTTGGGAAATATCTTAATATACTTGAAAATTTTCTGAAATACTGTGGAATCCCTCATAAAGTATCATAAAATGCCGTGAAAACTTGATGAAATCCTATATTTCTTGAAATCTGAGATTCAAAACGCCTTACAATTTCTTAAAAATATCTCGAAATTCTCTTAAATCATTGAAGTCAATTGAAAAACTCCTTATAATATTTCAAACGAAGACGATACAAAAAAAACATTTATATTCTGAAAGATTAAATTGGGTGTATAGATACAGGGTGTCCCAGTACTCAAACAACATTTTCGTATTTTTGAATTCTAACAGAAAAATGGCGTCGAAAATAATGATAAAAAAATTTTGCTAATGTTAATATATATACCATTAAGCCATTTCCCTTTCGGGGTAGGCGTGACACTACCCGATTCGGGTAGTGTTTCTAGGTTGATAACTTGTAGTAAATAACTACAAGTGTGGGCTCACCACACCCACGATGTGCCAACAGCACTCAGTTTTCTCGAATGGTCACCCATCCAAGTGCTAACCGCGCCCAACGCTGCTTAACTTCAGCGATCTGACGAGAACTGGTTTTTTCAGCGTGGTATGGCTGTTGGCCATACATATAATTTAATTACTGAAAAATTAACAAATAAAGATTAACCAATCAGAAGCACGCGTTATAAGGTCGACTGTCCATGTGCCATCGATAAGCGCGTGTGCATAAACACGTTCAGTTCCTATAATTTCTCCTCCGTTCGCTTTTCCAGTAGGTTGTGACTCTCTGGTGTAACTTCACACGTCAAGGGATAAAAAAGTTACAACAAATATTTTCCACAATCAGCCAAATTAGACAAAATTCTCATGAATTCTGTAAATTCCCTTGAATTTTGTAGAATTTTCGAGAACTCAGTGAAATTCTCCTGAATTCTGGAGAATTCTCTTGAAGTCAGCAGAATTTTCTTCAAATCAGCAAAATTCTCTCTAACTCTGTAGAGTTCTTTTGATTTCTGCAGAATTCTTTTGAATGCAGTGGAATTCTCTTGAATTTCGTATCATTCTCATGAATTCAGTATAATTTTCTTGAATTATGTAAAATTCTCCTGAATTCAGTAGAATTCTCTTGAAATATGTAAAATTCTCTTAAACTTTGTTTAATTCTCTTAAATTCAGTAGAATTCTCCTAGGTTTGGCAGGATTGTCTTGAATTTAGTCAAATTATCATGTTTTCTTTCGAATTTAGCAGAATATCCTTGAAATGAGCAAAATTCTTTCAAATTCAAAAGAATTCTCTAGAGTTAGGCAGAATTCCGTTGAATTAATCATAATTCTGTATGAATATCTCGTGAATACCGTAGAATTCTCTTTATTTGGTGGTTTTTTGGGCTGTCTCATATTATTTTAGGGATGAAGATATCAACTGGGGTCTTGGAAAAGTTTATGCGGTGACTATTTTTAATTTGAAAATTTTTTGGCTGCTTAAGTCGAAGATAACTGAGACGGGGTTTGTTAAATATATTAGGAGTCGTTTTTTTCAGTTGCTAAATATTATTTCAGGGATTGAAATGCCTGATAAAGTATTGGGAATGTGTGTAGGGTAATTATTTTAAATATAAAATTTTTAATTTTTTGACAGTTTTAGTTGAAGGAAGCTAAGACTGGATTCGTTGAATGTACTAGGGGTGGTTTTTTGAGGCTGTGTCATATTATTGTAGGTATGGCGATATCGGTTAGAGTCTTGGGAAGGTGTCTGGGTTGAATATTTATAATTTGAATATGTTTTGCCTGCTTTAGTTGAGACTTGTTTTTTTAAATTAAAAATTAAAAAAATAGTCAACCCAGACACCTTCCCAAAATTCTCATAGATATCCTCAATTCGACAATATCATACGGCATCAAAAAACCAACCCTAGTACATTTAACGAACCCCGTCTCAGATGCACTTAATTGAAGCAGCCAAAAGAATTTTAAACTGAATATAATCACCGCAGGCACTTTTCCAAGCCTCTATCAGATATCCTAATTCTTACAATGATATTTACACAGCTTTACAAAGATACCCCTAGTACATTTAGCAAACCCAGTCTCAGTTGCCTTCGACAAAATCGGCCAAAAAAAATTTTATTCGAAATGATCACCCCACACACTTTTTCAAGACTTTATCAGATATTCCAAACCCTAAAATAATATTTAACAACCCTAAGAAAATCAACCCTTGTATTTAACAAACCGCGTCTCAGTTACCTTCAAATGGATCAGGAAAAAAATTTCAAATTCAAAATAGTCACCTGATATACCTTTTCAAGACTCTATTGCATATCGCCATACTTATGATAATATTATACAGCCCCGAAAAAACACCCCTAGTGTATTTAACGAACCTCATCTTAATTGACTTCGAGTAAAGCAGCCAAAACTATTTCAAATTTAAACTTGTCATGTCAGACACCTTCCCAAGACACTCGTAGATATCCCCATCCCTACAATAATATTACACACCCCCAAAAAACCATCTCTAGTACATTTAACGTATCCAGTCTCAACTGCCTTCAACAAAAGCATACAATACAGCCTCAGAAAACCACTCCTAGTTCATTTAAGGAACCCCGTCTCAGTTACCTTCGACTTGAGCAGCCAAAAAATTTTCGGATGAAAAATAGTCACCGCATACACTTTCCCGAAACCCTAGTTGATATCTTCATCCCTAAAATAATATAAGACAGCCCAAAAAACCACCCCAAGTACTTTCATCGAACCCTGTATGAGCTTCCTTCAACTTAAACTGCTAAAAAATTTAAAAATTTTAAATAATCACCCCACACACTTTTCCAACACTTGAGTAGATACTCCGATCCCTACAATAATATTCAAAAGCCTTAAAAAAGCACCCCTAGTACATTTAACGAATCCCGTCTCAGCTGCTTTCAACTAAAGCTACCAACAAATTTCAGAGTAAAAATAGTGACCCTAGACACCTTCACAAGATTCTATTTTCTATCGCTATACCTACAATAATATTCGACAACCCCATGAAGCCAACCCTAGTACATTTAACAAACCCCTTCTGAAATGCGTTCGACTAAAACGGGAAAAAAATTTGAAATGAAAAATATTCATTCCAGGCACCTTGCCAAGACTTTAGTTTATATCCTCATGCTCACTGTAACTTTTAGAAACCCCAAAAAAATTACCCCTAGTACATTTATGAAACCTCACCTCAGCTGCCTGCAACTATGAGAGCCAACAAATTTCCAATTAAAAATAATCACCCAAGACATATACTAAAGTCTTCTGAAGGTGTTTGGGGTGATTATTTTTAATTTGCGAAAAAGATCCTAGTCGACTAAATTTGACGACACTCTAGTTAAAACGTTTATCCTATTTTTATGTGCTTTGTTAAAATATCTTCATAGGAAGTAGGTTTGCAGTGAAAAATGCTCCCCAAAAAAATATTTGGTAATTTTTAATACATGCGTATACCAGTGAGAGACGATTGAATGACTAATTCTAATGACTAATCATCTAACTAGAAATGGATCAGTCCTCATTTGCGCACGTATGTATCATATATTTCCAAGATATATTTTTTATGAAAGTTTCATTTGAGAAAGAACAGTGGTTGCCTGAGCTTGACGACACTAATTACTAAGTTTGTTAATTATTAAAAAGTAGTTGAAGTAAAATAAATTCTATTGACAAGGGAATCGTCAAAACATTTTCATCAGGGGTGTGTTCGCCTCATTTGTGCACATATATATAGGAAATTACAAGGTCATTCTTTTTAAGCGTCATTTTTATCGAGGCAGAGCACCCTGGTCGAATGAGTTTGCTGACATCTTTTATTATGTTCGCTAAGTAAAGAAACCACATTACAAGGCAATAAAATCACATCTACATGTACGTCATCAGAGGGATTTTTGTGGGCGTATGTTTGCACTTTAAAATGTATCCGGAAAAATTAACTTGGTACTTTTTGTTGAACGCGTGCACTGAAATCATCAAGCATTTAATTATGATTCTTGCGTGTCGCATTTTTTCAATGGAATTTCATTGACATTTCTTGTAACGTTCACAACAATAAAAATTTGAAAGACTAATGAATTCAAAATAAATCAAAGCTTATTCTAATGAATAATAATGATAATGATAATTCTACAGAATTCAAGAGTATTTTACAGAATTTAAGATAATTTTACAGAATTCATGAGAATGTTGTCTAATTTGGCTGATTGTGATAGTTTCGCACCTCCGAGAGCACCTATCACAAGGACAATTACTTGTACCGAATATTTTGGGTACAGTCGTTGCAGCTCTCTTTTAAGCTCTTGATACCTCTCCTCTTTTTCATTCTCCTTTGCAGTGATGTTGTATTCGGACGGAGCCGAGAATTCGATCACGAATATAGTTCGTTTCTCGAAGTCTTGGAGAACAATGTCAGGCCTCGAGTGCGCAACGGAGACTGCTGCCCGAAAATCGTAGTTCCAGAAAATTTGGCACTTCTCGTTTCGGACAATCGACTCTATCTCCCTTGGAGCGTTCGGCAGGGCAGGCTCGCGGCCAACACCGTAAGAGCGACAAAGATGGTAATAAAGCACTCTTAGGGCCGCATTATGTCTGTAGATATATGTCGTTCCTGCGTGGGTCGGACACCCTGATAGTATGTGCTCTAGGTACTCAGCGTGTGCATGACACGCTCTGCACCTATCACTGGGAACTTCTTGACATAAAATGCGCTCACGGTATGCTAAGGTGGAAATGACACCGTCCTGGCATGCGAAAATAAAACCCTCTGTACCTGAATTAAGCCCTGATGATTTGAGGAAAGCAAAAGTTTGCTCCTTCGAGAAGGACTGTTTTTCTGCATTTCTGTGAAAGTTTCCGTGCATTTTCTTGTCGAGTGGCTCTTGGTGAAAATTTTCAACCTCTGCTTTCTTCACTTTGGTTTTTAGAAGTGAAGCATCTAGATGAAGTAATGCACATTCCTCACTTCTGATGTTAAATTTCAGGCCAAGGGTCTTGGCCGCTTGCTCCACGGCTTTGTAAAGGAACGCTCCTTCGCCAATCCTCTCGTGGTTCCTGACCATCTTTAGGAGAGGATCGCTGCCATTCGCAACGATGTAAGCTGTACTTAGAACAATCCGGTTATGAAGACACTGGAGATTCAGAAGTCCGCGTCCGCCTTGACGGCGTGAAATATATAATCGCAGAACTGACGAATTGATATGCAAGCTTTTATGCATATGCATGATCTTACGTGTAATGACATCAAGGTCCTTAAGCTCGTTCTTCGTGCATTGAACTACCAAACGAATTCGGAGAGATTCCTTCACTGATGTTACGTCCTGAATACGGTTTTAAAGCACGCCCAGGTATGTATAGGTCTCTCCAGTATTAAGATGTCTAATAACACTTATATCCACAAGCTCAGGGTCCTTGGGAACGCCAGTAATCTTTCCTTTCTTCAAATGAATTTTGGCACACTTGTCCAAGCCAAAGTCCATCCCAATCTCTCCTGTGTAGTTCTTGACAATATTTATAGCAGTTTGAATTTTGCTTTTACCAGAGGCATAGATCTTCAGGTCATCCATATAAAATACATGAGTGACCTTATGCTCGCGCTGATTAGTGTCGCCACAGAGGTATCCAGGAGAATTTCGTAGTGCAAGAGATAGAAGCAGAAGTGTGATGCAAAAAAGCAAAGGGCTTATGGTATCACCTTGAAAGACGCCCCTCTGGAAGGTGACGTTGTTCGTTGTCACACGATAATTTCTAGATGAGATAGTAAATCTAGTTTTCCAAAGAGGCATCAATCTCTCTATGCATCTCACTATGTGTGGATGTACCTTCAAGCTTTCCAACAGACAGATGATAAGTCTATGAGAGGTTGAATCGAAAGCTTTCCGGTAGTCAATCCAGCCCATTGACAGGATGCGCTGATGGGCTGCAGCGTCTTTACAGACACACCTGTCAATTAGCAGGTTCTCTAGATAGCCTGCTACACCTTTTTTCGAGCCACGTTGTTCGTACATCTCTCGCCATACAGGCTCAATTCGCCGAACAATCCTGTTGTTGAGGACAGCTGTAAAGATCTTATACAGCGTGTTCAAAAAAGTTATCGGCCTGTAATTCTCTGGGTTGGACAAGTTGCCTTTTTTTGGCAGGAGTATAGTCCGCCCTAACACCAGCCACTGCGGAATGGGCGTCTCCGACTTTAAATATGAGGTGAATATGCGGGCCAAATGTTGGTGTGTAAAAGTAAGCTTCTTCCACCAAAAGTTCTTGATACAATCTGGTCCAGCAGCGGAAAAGTTCTTCGTGCCTCTAAGTGCTTTTTTCACCTCTTCGGCAGTGATTGATGGACATTCCTCCTCAGATTTTATGAGGTTGTCGCAAAACTCCTTGAAGCGGATGATATTGTCAGTATCTTCTTTCAACTCTAGTGTTTTCGGGATCTTGTACACCTCTCTCCAAAAAGTCTCTACCTCCTTGGGCTTGGGTGGATTTTTTACAGAAACAGGTAGATCGCTGAAGAGGCGCGATGGGTCAGCGAGAAACTTTTGATTCTCCCTGATCCATCTCTCCCTCTTCTGTATTCTCCTCCTTGCGTCAGATAACAGCCGTATTTTGTCAACAATATGCTGCTTGATTGTCAGCAGCTTTGACTTGTTTAGTGTGTGATTCAAGATTCTTAGTTCTTGGGCGAACTTTCGAACCCTTTCCGTAAACGGTCTACCAGATGTTATGTAGTCAATCACACATTGAACACGGGACGCATTCTGTCTTGCTCATCCAATCTTCTTCTTCAGTTGATGCAAGCGTCTTTTGGTCTTTTGATCCATCGTCGGTTTCAGCCTTCGATTTGAATCAGCCAAAGCTCTCGCAGCACCAAAAACTGAGCAATTGATGGTCCAGAGGTCGGACTCTTGCGAGATATCTCCACGAAGGAAGGTATCCATTTCAGCCAAAACTTGGGGCTTAGGAGGAACTTGCATGTTAATGTTCCTTCTTGTAATGAAATTGCGATCATCTCTCAGAAGGTGCCTGCTTTCTGCGGTTGGTCTCAATGTCGCGTCCTTATCTTCATCTGCAGCTTGATAAAGCAGCGGTTGGTGAAGCGCTCCGCGTACATATCCATTTTGCCGGAGGTAGTCGGCTTGATTTCGCAAAGACTGATGTGAAACGTGCTGAAGCTCTGGGTGTTTCTGGCACCACAGAGTGTGCATGCGCGCCATAAAACCTCCGCGAACAGGGATAATGCTGGCATCGTAGCAGTCTAGCACGTCATCCCTGAGTCGATCCGTCCCCTCAATGTGAGCGTTTCGCTGGTTCGTCGTCGTGTTTCCATCTAAATTATTTTCAGCACACTGAACTCTAGGCTGATCGGCATTGTTTGCCGACCTATTGTCGGATGCTCTGCGCGTTCGATTGTCTTGAACCGCATCTACAACATTTTGGTATTTTGGTGGTTTCATTGTTGTTCCCACAAGCAGCTAGGGAAAGGGTTAGTCCATCCTTGTAGAGCCCCGCGTGCAAGGATAAGGCTGATACTCTCAGAGGTCGCCCGGTATCCCAGAGTCACCGTTTGAGACACCTAACCCAGGTGCCATTCAGCTTTCGGCACGGTTGTTACGCCTTCGCTAAGGAGTTATTCCTTCGGGACCATCCCTGGACAATTGTCCGCGACTGCTTATTAATTATTGTAACCATATTCAGCAGAAACCCTTGGTACAGGAACCCTCTATCCGCAACCCGAGGACGCGTTCGGTGGCTTTGTCATAGGCCCTTCGGTTCTATTCCAAAGGAATCGAAACCGAAAAGTTAAAATAATTTTTAATAAAAAATATATATATTTCATCTATTTGAAGCATAATTCTTGAAATATAAATATAATAGACGGATTTTTCAGAAGAGTTATATTAGTAAACAAAGATCAAAACGCATTCTGAAACAAAAGTCAGATTTTCCAATTTCAATTTTTGAATTTTCAACTAAATTGAACAGATAAAGTGTTTTAAAATAGTTTAATTTCATTTATCATGGTTATACAAAACTTTTATATAACAGTCACAAGAACTTCTATGTGAAGAATTCTTCAGGAACTTCTTCAAGGGTCAGAAAAATATTGCAATAATTTTTCCTTAAAAAGTTCCAAGTCATATTCTTGAATTATGTTTGCATTGTGTGGATTTCGAGTTAAATTCCGATAATCCACAAGAACTGACCCTCTTGCTGCTCCATCATAAACGGGCGTAACGTTTGTAATTACATTTTTTTTAATCATTTCTGGCCAAATTGCTATAGCTATAGCCAGGGCATCAACAGCTGTCCAAACCGAATTTTGTGATAAACTGAAGAATACAGCCTCTGCTTTATTTAAAAAGTTGACTGAAGAAGAATTTAATTTTCCAAAAACATTTTCCCGCCATTCCTGAGAAGAAAAGAAATTATTATTTTGATGTGTGATAGAAAATATAGTTATTTAATTTTTAATTTTAGTCGTGGTTGATGTTAGTTTTTTCTGCCTACTTGTCTTTTATCAATATTTTGTTATAAATTTTACAGAAAATCTTATATGATGTGAGAAAGTTGTATATAATTTACAGAAGTTTCTTCATTGTAGCGAGAAAATTCCAGTAAATTCAATATGAATGACAAAATTTTTTTAGTTATTGCAAATTTTTTTAAATTAGCAGATTATTTTCCACATTAACAAAATATGATTCGCCACCTATATAATAGTCAGATACAGTACTCATAATATTTTTTTGCTTAACTGGTATTAAATGGTATTTTCACAATAAATGAAAGATAACCATTTTTCTATATTTTAATTGCATCATTTACATTTAAATAATGATTTTGAAACCCAAAACTTACTTTCGCTATTTTTGAATAGCAACTGAAAAACCTCTTTTGGTTTGAAATTAAAATATATACCTAGTTGAAGGTGGAACTACATTGGTCAACATTCATTTTCTTGGTTGATGATTCATCATTAAATTAGAAACTCTTTTTTTGTTCAAAATTCAACTATTTTGTTAAATTCTTTGCTGTTATAAATTAATTTTTTTCATAAACTGGAAATTCAAATATTCCGTTTTAGGTTAAAAATTTATCTTCATTAGTAAATTCTTTTAAAAATTCAAAATGTGGTTGAAAATTCATGTATTTTGTTCAAAATTATTCTTTTTTGGTAGAAAATTCATATTTTAGGTTGTAAATTCAACTATTTCGTTTAAAATTCATTTTTTTGTTGCAGGATTGATCGCTTTAGTTGAGAATTAATTTTTTTGGTTACAAGCATAACTATAACTATAATTTGCCTCAAGGGTTAAGTTTTGGTATTTGAAAAATAATTATTTCAATTTATATAATGCAATGACAATACAGAAAAATGGTAATTTTTTACCTGTTCTAAAAATACAACTTCTGATTGATATTAGACAATAAAGCTACTTTTGCACATGTCAAATACAAATTTTTATTGTGCTGAATATGGTTTGCTTTGGTTGAATAATAAAATTTGACATTCATAAATATTAAATTTTTATCAGTTTTATTATGCACACAAACGTATGTATTTTTTAGAGAAAGATGTTGACAACAAGTGGGCAAGAGCATCAGACTGACAATCTGAAGATCTGTTTTCAAATCATTGTTATTTTCAGTTTTTTTTAAATAGTTTAGTAGTTATTTAATTTTTTGATTATTGAATTAAAATTTTAGTTACCCTTCCAGGGTTAGAGTTGTAAACAGTTTCCCATGGCAATAGAATACATGGCTTTTTAATAGAATTCATCACTATGAAATTACTTTCTGGATCAGCAGCAAAATTAAATTCAACATTAGGACTTTCATTTCCAAATCCAGAAACACTTGATCCCATGATAATTAATTCATTCACGTGATTAATAAAAGTTGAATCGATTGTTATCGCCAAGGCTAAATTTGTTAGAGGTCCAAGTGCAATTATGCTTATTTCCCCTGAAATAATATAAAAAATGTTCCCTGAAAGAGATACGAAATTTGTTCTAAAAATAATGGGTGAAATTATTTATAAAATTATGAACATGATGATTATAACATTACATAACATCTTACCGTTCCTCATCTCACGTATTTCCGTTGTAAATTTAAAAAAAATATCTCTATTTGTGCTTCTTATCAATTGTCAAATAAACATTTATAAAAAATTCAGACTCATTATCATACGACAAGATAATGGATACAAATTGTAAGTTTTTACTGTGTGGACAAATTGATATTCAAAAGCGTTGTCCGATTAATTTTTTTTTTTTTTTTTCATTTAATAACAAGAGAAAAAAGTAATCTTTTTTTCTTAGAAGAATACCAGTTTTTGGAAAATACTTGGATTCGATTCAAAATACCCAGAATAAATGAAGCAACTATTGAGGAAGGTTGTCTGATAGCTAAGAAATTTTTTGAAAATTTATTGAATTTTTTATAAACAAATAAGTGAATAAAAATGGATTCATGGGGATGGGCAGTGATTCGTTAATAAATGCGCACTAAATTTAAACAATTTGTAGATAAAAACTGTTTTGTAATTGAATGAATGAAAGACAATGAATGATTTGTTAATTCATAAAGAAATTTTATAAACATTATGTGCAGTAGGTAGTTATGATAAAATAAATGAAGTTTTTCCTACTGAATCGGCCAAAACTTATACGAAAAAAATGGGCCAAAAATTATACACAACATTTTTTTTAACTTTCTTAATAAACTTATCAGATTTAGTCATCTGATAAAAATTAATGATTTCTATAATAAATTTAACAAGCATATGCATGGTCATGCTATTTTTAGAGATAAAAAGTTTTTTTTCTAGTAATAAAGTATAAATAACCAATTTATAGAACTTTTGAGGGCTTACATAATAAGACATTTATCATTCTGAACAAAAAAATTTTGAACGAATTTTTATCATCTTAGGTTTTTTTTAAGAAAAAAGTTCATTTTTTTAAGGCATTTTTAGGCAACTTTTAAAGGTAAAAACTTGGTTTTCTCAACGTTACCAAATGTTAATAACTAATTTTCAAATTATTTATCTATTGAAAAACTTGATAACAACACACTATTGTTATTGTCATTAATAATTTTATCGACAAAAAATGTTCGCGTTTGTCGATGATTAACGGTTACTCTAATTTTAAGTGTCCACAATAAAAATGGAATTTTTTCTTTACAAATGTATGAGAGGTCAAAAATTTTATTGAATTATTAATGATCAAAACAATAGTGGATCGTTATCGAGGTTTCTAAAAAAAAAGTTGAAAATTAAGTTAATGACAGTTGTTTACGTTCAAGAAACCAAGTTTTTGGCGTTAAAAATATCCGAAAATGCATTTCTCAATTAGTTTTGTTTAAACAATAAGGTAAATGAGTTTTTTGAAATTTTTACTTGAAAAACGTGCCTTTTTTGCAAATTTTGGGATATTAGAGTTTTTCGTTTTGCTTTATTCAGTTTTTCACATTATTTCAGAATCCAAGAAAAAATTCGAAAGGTTTCAATGTTTTGAAAAAAGAATCAAATATAATTTGTTTCTCCCAAAAACAACAAAAACCAAATTATTAGCACAAATGATTTCTAAAAATTGCAGAAAAAGGGGAAATTTTTAAAACATTAGTTTTTCCTTTTTTCAGAAAATGGCACGGTTTAAAAAAATTGCAAAAGACTTATTTCACCCTTCAAAATTTAAAATATTTGTAAAAAATGTAAAAATGTCGCTATGTGAAAAAAATACGTGACTCCTTATTTTACACGTAAACAAATTTTTACGTCAATTTTTTTTTTTTTTGCAAGCTTGTATTAAATGTTCATACATGCAAAATTACCCCCTCTTATATTATCATGATTGTAAATAATTTAATGAAAATTTAAAGCTCATTTTAAAGAAAAAAAAATTTCTTGTCACTTGTTACACACAAAGTACCTTTTTGAAATTTACTGATTTTATTTTATAACTAGCACCCCGTATGTGAAAGTTCCTATAGAAAAATATGAAAAAACTAATATAAAATATTAAGAAAATAAAAACAACCAAAAATCAATAAAAGAAAAAACTCAAGTCCTACCTGAATGTAATTTTACTAAATCTATTAAAGCCAAATATGCGTCTTTTGATCTATC
>CAKNYM010051783.1:366918-421069 GCA_932195095.1 Andricus curvator | reverse complement strand
TGAAATCTTTGCAATTCTCTGAATTATCTTGGAATCTTTTAAAATACCCTTAAAACTTTAGACCCCTATAAAATCCTTTCAAATCCATGAAACCAGTTAAAATCCTTTAAACCCCCTTGAAATCTTATGAAATCTTTGTAATTCTCTGAAATATCTTAAAATCTTTTAAAATACACTAAAAACATTGAAACCCCATCAAATCTTTTCAAATCCCTGAAACCACTTAAAATCCTTTATTACCCCTTGGAATCTTTGCGAAATCCTCAAAATCTCGTGAAATAATTAGAAATCCCTTGAAATGTTTAAAAAAAAATTTGAATCTTTGAAATCCCTTGATATATTTTTCAAATTTTGATTGTTGAGATGGCGGACATACTATTTTAGTCAATTGAGCGAACAAGTTTCAAAATATTTGTAAAGGCTAAGTGAAAAAATAGTTGCATTAGCGAGCAATTTGAAAAAATTAATAATCAGTGTCATCTTTTTCAACATAGTATCAAAACAGTTGCATCGTTAAAAAAGTGTCAAAACCTGTCAGTACTGGCTTGAGTCCGACGCCTATGAATAAGGCTTCTTAATTTCTAAAATTCTGAAATACCTTATTTCCGGCAATAGGATAATCCTGCAGATAAGTTGCCATCGTGTACAAAGTTGTAGAAAAATCCCAAGTCACATTATCCCAGATAGTAGGATTGCATTTTCTCACTCCCAGGACTTGCAGGGCCTTTTGGTAACTCGTGAGAGCTTTTTCATAAAACTGACGCTCTTCTTGAGGTTGCTTGATGTGCATATGGGCTCGTAATCGCAATAAGCGACCCATATTTGCATACAAAAGTGCCAGATTTGACTCGTCGTGGACAGTTTCAAAGGACTTTACTCCAGCCTCCAGATGCGTTCGCGAACGTTCAAGGAGAGCTGAAACTTCTGAAGAAGACTGACTCGAATCGTCGACTTCTGGTTGGTAACGAGCTGTCAAGTTCAAAATTGGTTAAATTACATTTGCTAAGATTACCAAAATCTCTTGGATCAGGAGAAAAAGTCTTAGAACTCACCACTTGCTTGATTCATATACAAAACTCCCAGCTCGTTATGAATATTCCCAACTCTTCTCAAAAGCGTATTTCGATCCTCGCTCGGTTGTTGGAGAGCCAAAGCTTTTTCGTAACATCGCAAGGAATCGACCAAAGTGCTTTCTAGACTCTCGAATCTTTGTGGCAGAAGTTCAAGATCACCTGAGAATAAATAAAATTATAAAATATAACTAGTTCTCAAATCACATAAATACAACTCAGTTTTTTTTATTCACACGTGTATGAAAACAATAGGCAGGAAGTCTACTCAAGCCCTGGGAAAAAATTCCCTGACAATTCCAGGGTTTTTCCAGGTGTCTCAAGATTTTTCCAGGTATAATTTTTCATAGTACGGAGCCATACAAGTACTTCGCACTTTTTTAAACAATTGACTTGTAGCATGTATATAATTTTGCGAGTTTATTATAAATAATGATTTATTTCAATCTTTGTTAATATATAAATGTGCAAAAATAGTAATATTAATATATAAAATTAAATAACTGGTTTTTTATTTCAGAAAATAATAAGTAAGTGGTTTAATTTAGAATAGTTGGAAATGAATAACTGATCATTTATTGAATTTGTCCCCAAATTCCATGAATTTGGATAATAATTTATACCAATTTTTATTTTATCTTCCTGTACTTCAAATACAGTACATATTTAAGTAAAATTATTGTGGGTACTATATTATATTGGATTTGAAAAACTTCAAACTCCTATATTTCCATGTAAAATATTTCTTTTTCGGCAATATAAATGAATTTTTAAACTGAATAGTTGAATTTTCAACCAAAAAGATGCATTTTATAATAAAAAGATGATTTTTCAACCAAATATATGAATATTTAACTAAATATGTAGTTGAATTTTCAACTGAAAAAGGTCAATTTTTAACCGAAAATGGAATAATTCAATTTTTAGTTAAAAAATTAATTTCCAACACAAAAACGGATTTTTTATAAAATAGTTAAATTTCAACCAAAGTGATGAATTTTCAACTAAAAGGGTGAATTTTAAATACAAGAAGATTAATTTTCTACCAAAAATACGATTTTTCAACAAATTAGATGAATTTTTAACAAAACAGTTAATTTTTAACTAAAAAAGATCAATTTTGAACTAAATTATTGCATTTTGAACAAAAAACGATTAATCAATTAATAAATTAAAAGTTAATTATCAAACAAGAAAAAAAAAGATTTTTCACCAAAATAGTTACATTTTCAACCGAAGTGATGTTAATGCTCAACCAAAGAAATTAGTTTTAAACAAAAAAATAATAATTTGGAACAAAATATTTAAAAAAAAATTAAATTTCAACATAAGAGTCTGAGTTTTTAAACGGAAATTGACATTTTTAAATAAAAATCGTTAAATTTTAAAGGTCCATAATTTTTTAACAATTTTGGGTTAGGTTAGCGTTTTTTGCACATTCAACTTGGTATTTTATAACAAAACGCATTATATAATTTGACCAAGATTTAGGATTTATCAACAATTTTTTATTTTACAAGACCTGCAATTTTTAACAGTTTCCGGTTATATTAACGTTTTTCACTGGAACCCGTTTTTTTTAAATCATTAGATTTTAAAAGTTCAAGATTTTTGAACAATTTTAGGTTACGTTATAGCGCTTTACGATACAATTGGTATTTTAAAACAAAAATCATTATAATTTGAGAAACATTTAGAATCTTTTAACAATTTTGTATTATTTTAGTGTTTTTTCGAAAATTTGTATTTTTAATTTTTTTTTAAGTTGATTTCAAACACAAATCTAAGATTTTAACAATTTTATGTTAGGGCAGCGTTTTACACAAAAAATTGGTATTTAGAAACAAAAATCATGATAATTTGAGCAAGATTTAGATCTTTTAACAATTTTGGATTGTGTTAGCGTTTTACGTCGGAAACTATTATTTTTAACAATAAAAACAATATTTCAATAAAGTTGAACACATTTTTACAATTTTAGGTTATTGTTATTGTAATAAAAAAAACCTTTATAATTTGAACAAGATTTAAGATCTTTGAACAATTTTGGATTATTTCAGTGTTTTTCGTCGGAAATTGTCACTTTTACTGAAAGAAGAAATTAATGTTAAAGATGATTTAAACTTTTAACAATTCTAGGTTATGTTAGAGTTTTACACAAAAAATGGGTAGTTTTAACGTTTTTCACAGGAAATCGGTTTTTTAAAACAAAAATCATTAGCTTTTAAACGTTCATAATTTTTTAACAATATTATCATTTGAACAAGATTTAGAATCTTTTAGCAATTTTGAATTATTTTAGTGTTTTTCATCGGAAATTGGTATTTTTAACACAAAAAATTTATATTTTAAGGAGATTCACAACTTTCAACAATTTTAGGTTTTCTTATACACCAAAAATCTTTTTTTTTTAACAAAGCACGATAGATTTTAAATGTTCATAATTTTTTTTGACAATTTTCGGTTACGTCAGCGTTTTATACCAAAAACTGATATTGTAAAACCAAAATCATTATAGTTTGAATAAGATTTCCTACTTTTGAACAGTTTTTGGTTATATTAATACTTATCACATGAAATCTTTCATTTAAAACAAAAATCATTACAACTGGAATAATATCCAGAATCTTTTAATAATTTCGTATTATTTAGTGCTTTTAGTCGCAAATTGGTATTTTTGATCAAAAATGCAACAGGTTCATTGTCTATAAATTGGAAACAAATTATATATATTTATTCTGAAGTTAGGACATCAAACTCCGTCAATTATAAAAAATATTGTCCTTTTTTTATTATTTTAGATAGTAATCGATATTATGAATTACAAAAATTTTGTGTTAATAATAATTTTATCTTTTAATTTAAAAATTGCGTGAGACGAAAAAAGTTGTATATTTTCTTGTTATATAAAAATCGTTCAAGATTTAAAGAGTTCATTTAATTTGTTAAAAGAAAAGCCGGAGAATAGGAGTTGAATTTTTGGGTTTGATTATACAATACACATATATCTATTTCGTGTATATTATTAGCCCTATTTTTTAGAAACACAATTAATTGTCACAAGAATAATTTACATAAGCAGAAAATGTTTTAACCAACTTTATAAGGGATTTTTAAAAAAGCCTGTTTTTAACTTTTTAGGTTCTACTTTTGTGTGTTTGTAAATTTAATTTCTTGCACAGTCGGAAAATTTCAATTTTCTGTTCAATTGTTTAATTTAGAGTTAATTTAATCCCAAACACGATTTTTCAATATTTTTAATTCTTCTTGATTGAGAAAGGATTTCTGACTTGAACTATTTTCAAAACAGAAAACTTTAAAATTAAAATTTTATATCTGCATAAAGGATTAATGCTTATATTTAGCATTCTTTATTCCTAAATCCATTTACATTTAAATAGTATTAAATTTAGAACCTATTTATTTTTAATAATTTAATTTGTAAGCTTTTTTAATTTTGAATGCTTGCAATTTGATGTGTGTTGCTCTTGAATGTGATTAAATCAAATTGCTGATTTTAACATTCTTTGAATTATAATGTCATTAATTTTTTAAAGATATTACATTTAGAATATTGCGATAATTAAGGCTTTCATTGGAAATTATATTTTAAAACAGAACGATTGAAATATGAATTTGTTTATTTTATAGTACTTATTCGAATTTGGAATTATTCGATTGTGGACATTTTCGACTTTCGAATATTCAACCAATCAGAGGCCTAAGATGGAAAACAATAAAGAATAGATGAATTTAAACCCTTTTAATTCAATTCTTGTATAATTTGCCTTTGGGACTATTTTACTCTACGTGAGATAATAGAAATATTATTTTAGCCAACCTTCGAAGTTCAAAAATATTTTAAAATGGAAAGTGAATTACGAGAAAATACTGGCACTTTTTCAAAATACAGTAAACTTCCTTCTATTTCCGCGGCCTTGAAACGTACAGGTTCCATAATTTCAAGGCTGGAGGGGCCCCACCTCTACCACGACGTTCATTGGCTGCCCCGGCCTTGTACCGCTTCGCTTGCTCTAAGCCACTATTTCAACTGCGCATGTGCTGAAAAGCGCGGGTCGATTTGAAATCAATAAGTACTATAAATAATAATACAGATAAATACAACCGACATTCCTAGAACGGCTATCTGGCCCACGCAGTTTCTCAGCTCAAGGGGCGAGAGATGGTTGCGACTCTCGCCTCTGAAGGGTCGCCGTGCGCGAGTACTCAGTCGAGTATATTGCGCAATATGATGCATTACAAGTGGAAACAGTTCAGACGGTCCCGACTTATTTCGCAGTTGAAAAAGTCGCTGTCCGTTGACTAGTGTTTTCGTTGACGTACGACGTGAAATTTTAACATTTCCTATACCCAACTAAAAATCAATATAATAGAATCAAAAAGCGACTCCAAATATTTCGCGGAATAGTGAGTTTTCTAGCATGACTTCGCGGCCATGCTAGCATAGGTGGAAATGTAAGGAAGATTATAGTATAGTTCTTGACATAGGGGTGCAGAAAACTTTTTGGAGAAAATATTTTAAACGTAAAAGTAAGTTATAATGGTCTGAATATTAATAGTTTTCAAGTGTATAATGCTATGATAGGTGGCAATGTCAGCAGTCAGGAAGGTTAGGACATTGGTACTGCAATTGCATACGCCTTTTTGAAGAAAATATTCTAAACGTAAAGGTAAGTGATAAAGGTCTGAATAGTCATATTTTTCAAGTGTTTCGCGAAATACAATCAATTATCTGAAATTTGAGATTAGAGTACCCGGTTCTGATCAAATCGATCTGACTTACTTTTACGTTTAGCATATTTTCTCGAAAAAGTTGTCTGCATTCCCATGACGTCATGCTAAAATACTCAATTCAAGGCTTCCCGCTCTTCGGGCCTCTTTTTTTAATTAGCCAGCCACTAACGCAGGCGTAACCGTACAGCCCGTACAGGGACCATGGTGGGAGAAGGCGGAACTTCGCAATTTGAAATAAGCGTATATAGGGGTCTTGAAATAGATGACCTTTGAAACAGAAGGAAGTTTACTGTAGTAGAAAAATAGTGGTGTCGCTAAAAAAAAGTGTCAAATAGTGTCAATATTGGCGTGAATCGAAGCCCTTTAACAGATATAAAACTCACTATTTTCGAGTTCCTCCATGGAGCATATTTCGTCAATGAACGGACTAGTTTCATTCTTCGCTTCATAATCTTGCCTGTGCTTTTCCACATGGCCCCAATCCTGGACAGTCATAAAACCACAATCACCAGCCCTTCCTAAAAAGTAACTCATCATCTGCTCGTTATTAATCCCACAGAAAACATCCAAGATCTTCTGACACCGCAGAACAATGGAAATATACCGAAGAGCAGCTCCGTAATTTCCATTGGAATACTCATTTTCAGCGAGCACACCGAGAATCAAAGAAGCTTTTTCATAAAGCAAGGTCTTCAGATGAGCGTTCCAGCTCAGATTGTCGCTTTTCTTCGGCGCCTGCCAGGTCGGAAGGGTCTCTGACTTACAGAGTACAGCGTTCGGTGCTTCCTCATCAGTTATAGGAACTTTCTTCTCCGACTTTTTATGTTTCTTCTGCTTGTTCTTCTTCTTGTAGCTTGGACTGTTACCAGCAGCTTCTGCAAGTTTGTTCAAAGGAGTATAAGGCATCGGAATGGCTTGGAAAGGCTTGGCCATTTGCGGAACATCTTCTTCAGGTGCTAATCTCTCTTCCTTTTCATCTCCTTCCTCCTTTTCTGGAGAGTCTTCTTGAATCGGAAAGTACTTCAAACATTCGAGACCACTCGCTACATGTTCCAAAGCTACTCTACATCTTTCTTCTAATGTTCCTATAATCGGAGGAGGTTTGTACTTGAATTGTGCATACTCTGATTGCTCTCTAACTGAAAGTAGAACAATGAATTATTAATTAAATGTTAGGTCAGGGTGGCCACTCAAACTTAAAAAAAAAGTTCCAAACTTTTTTCCGATTTTCCCGGTCAAAAATTATCTTCTTGGTAGGCTGTTAAGCGTGTATAATAATATTATTCAATACACCCGACTCTCGGCTTAGGAACTCGCGACTCTCGCCTCAGAAGGGCCGGAGAGCGGAGTACTCAGTCGAGTATATTGCGCAATATTATGCATTCCACTTGGAAACGGTTCAGGCGGCCCTGACTGTTTATGTTTCGATACTCCCGATTTAGGAACAAGGCTATTATGCAACCCCTGACACTGTTCCTAAACCGAGAGTCGGGTGTACTAATTGTTTTATTATACAAATATTAAAAAGACTCAAACATTTTAGAACTATAAGCCCAAAATGCTCTGAAAACAGGGGCAATACGGTAATTTTTCAATAAAACAGGGGAATAATAGGGGAACAAGTACTTATAAACAGCATTAATGTAGGTAGTAGGTTTTGAACAAGAGTTGAGTTTTCTAGCTAAAAAGTCGAATCTTTTAGAAAATATTTGACTTTCAAACGCAGAAAGATAAATTTTCAACAAAAAAGTTACTTTTCAATCAAAAAGTTCAATTTTCAACAAAAAAAATCAATCAAACAGTTGTATTTAAAACTAAACAGTTGAAATTTCAACATAAGAAGATGAATTTTAACCCAAATGATCGAATTTTCGAACAGAAAAGATTAAACTTCAACAAAAAACCGTTGCATTTTCAACCAAATAGTTGAATTTTCAAGCCAAGAAGATCAATCTTTTAGAAAAAAACAGTTGAATTTTTAACCAAGAAAGATGAATTTCCAACCAAAAAAGATGACTTTTTCTATCAAAAGATCAATTTTCAATCGAAAGGGATGAATTTTCGACCAAAATAGTAAATTTTTCTACCAAAACAGATGAATTCTCGACAAAAAATATAATAGTAGATTTTTCAAATAAAAAGAATTAACTTTTAAATGGAAAAGACGAATTTTCAACCAAAAATTGTGACTTTTCTATCCAAATAGACGAATTTTCAAGAAAACAGTTAAATTTTCATTTAAGAAAAGATTAATTTTTAACCAAAAGGGATGAATTCTGGACCAAAAATATAATAGTAGACTTCTCAATTAAAAAGAATTATCTTTGAACCAAAAATAGTTCAATATTCAACAAAAAATTACTTTTCTACCAACAGATGAACTTTCAATACTAAAAGACGAACAGTCAAGAAAATAGTTGAATTTTCAATAAATTAATTAAATTTTTCGCCAAATAGTAATTTTTAACCAAAAGAGATGAATTCTTCATCCAAAATATAATAGTAGACTTTCCCAATGAAAAGAGTTGAACTTTCGACCAAAAAAGATGCCTTTTTAGAAAATAGTTAAATTTTCAACCAAATAGTCGATTTTTAAACCGGAGAGGACAAATTCTAGAGTCTAGAATCTAGACCAAAATGTAATAGTAGACTTCTCAATTAAAACGGATTGACTTCAAACCATAAAGATGAATTTTCAACAAGAAACAAGAAAGATATTACTTTTGTACCAAAAGATGAATTTTAGACTAAAAAAGATGACTTTTTAAGAAAATAGCTGAATTTTTAACAAAATAATTAAACTTTCAACCAAATAGTACAATTTTATATACATTCAACAAAACAGTAGAATTTTTAACCAAAAAAGATGACTTTTTAAGAATAAAGTTTATTTTTTAACAAAATAATTAAATTTTCAACCAAATAGAATTTTTAACCAAAAAGGATGAATTCTACAAAAAAATATAATAGTAGACTTCTCAATAAAAAAAAGAATTAACATTAAACCATAAAAGATGAATTTTCAACAAAAAAAACAGTATACTTTTCTACCAAAAGATGAATTTTCGACTAAAAAAATGACTTTTTAACAATAAAGTTGAATTTTCAACAAAATAATTAAATTTTTACCCAGAAGGGATAAATTTAGAACCAAAAATATAACAGTAGATTTTTCAATTGAAAAGACATAATTTTCAAACAAAAATAGTTGAATTTTCAGCAAAAAATATTACTTTCCTACACTGTAAAAAATAAAAAAATTCTACCACTTAGAATGGTAAAATTACCAACAAAAAATTGGTGCAATTTTACTACTCTGATTATGGGATGAATACCACTTGCATGTTAGAAGTTCCAACCAATCTTGTAACTTTACCACTTTTAGACTGACACTATAGCAAGGCGTTGTAGAAGTAGAGTTTCTGCTTGTGAATCTGTGACTTTCAGAGTAGGTAATAAATGGACCTACTTTCAGAGTGTTGATTTCTTTGACGCTGGTAAAAGTACAGAAACTATTAAAAATTCCTTTTTCCAACGTAATCTCACGTCTTGAAATTTGATAATTGATAGCGAGGCGTACTTGCACAGCTCTTAACGTAGTATAAGTACAAGTAATTTTAAAGTTTCAAAGTTGCGGAGAATAATAAAAAAAATGGTAAAATTAAAATTATTTGTAAAAGAGTGTTTCAGAACGGTATAAATTATGGAAAATTTTATTTACAAAATTGATAAAAAATATAGTATAAATATACAATAAAAGGATATATTAAGTTCAATAAATAATAATCGTTTGAAGAGGGGAATTTTTCCCTTTCTTTTAATATGAAATAATTACTCACATTTCTCATGTAGATGCTAAACTTGCCATGTTGAATAAAAAATCGAATATTTTTGGTTAGAATACCATCACCTACAAATTCATAATGCATTGTAATTTTACAGAATCTGTCTGGAAACTTACATAACTTAAAAGTTGAATTCCATATTAAAAGTGGATATTCGTTAATGTCAGTGAAAACGTTACTTTGGGAGTAGGTAATAATCGGACCTACTCTGAAAGTGGTAAAATTACCAGAAATTTTTTTACAGTGTATGAAAAGACGAATTTTCAATACGAAATGACGCAGGTTCAGCAAAACAGTTGAATTTTCGACAAAAAAATATGACTTTTTAAAAAAATATTTGAGTTTTCAACCAATTAAATAAATTTTTCATTGAGTAGTCGAATTTTTAACCAAAACAAATAAATTCTAAGCCCGAAATGTAATAGTAGACTTTTCCAGTGAAAAAAATTAATTTTTAACCAAAAACGATGACTTTTTATGAAAAATAGTTGAATTTTCAACAAAATAATTAAATTTTCCACCAAATAGTAGAATTTTAAAACAAAAAGATGAATTCTGAATCCAAAATATAATAGTAGATATTTCACTTAAAAAGAATGATCTTTCATCCAAAAAATATTGGGTTCTATTAATTCAGTTCTCATTTGAGCGAAAAAGGGAATTTTCTTGAAAACAGAGGCAAAAAAGAGGAATTCTTTTAAAAAAGGGGACAAGAGCAGATTGGGGGAAAGAGTGTGAAGTTTGTGATTTAATGAACCGCAGAGAAAAATCTGCGCAAGGAAGCCACTGATGATATTCTAGAATATAAATTATGACGATACTAGTTTAGGAGATATTCACGATTTTGTGATTTAGGATCTAAAATATTATACTTTTATGTCCCCAAAATAACCGGAAGTGGGTAAATCTTTTATTTGAGGAGAAAATATATAACACGTGAGTTTATAACACTCTACAACTTCAAATCAGTTTTTCTCGAAAAGCAGTTTCTCAATTTACTTGCGAAACATTTAGAGTATCCCTATATTATAACTTTATTATGCCAATTATTAGTAATTATTTATATAAACTGAGGTTATACCTATGTAATTAATGTTAAATATTTTTAAAAGGAAGTTTTTGTTCTCAAATATAAAAGGAACTTTAGTATTTGAACGATCCATCAGCTCAAGCTTTAACTTTAAAATCTTAAATATAAAATGATATTCGATATTTTAACGGAGATGGTTGACAACACTGAGCGCAATTCCAACCATATTTTTTGAAGAACGAGACGATGTTTATAGCAAAAGTAAAACCAAATATGAAAAATTCCCGTCTATTTCTCGGTGCCCAAAATTCCAAGCTAATTTCCGGATTTCCCGGTCAGTGGCCACTCTGTCGGTAAGATTAAAAAGGGAAAAAGAGTTTCAGAAAAGAGCAATTTGAAAATTGTATATACTTCTCGTCAAAGTCAAAGACTTGATAGCAGCGCTCACATCCTCTTCCATTTTTTCCGAATCTTTATAGTTTTCCTGGGACGAACAACTCTCGTTCGGAGATTCATCGTCGTCGCTCTGTTCCATCAAAATCGGATTCGCAGGAGTCGTGCCAGCAGGAACGTATAAGTCAGACAACATGTAATGAGCTGAAGTAACAATTTGCGGGTACTTTTCTTTTGCAAGTAAATGAATGCAGTTCTTCAAGAGCATCCGGATGGTCCCCCGTTTTATGCAGTAATCTGGAGAATATTTCATATTCCTGGCGACTCGATAGAGCAACATCGCAACAGGAACTGTGAAGGGACTTTGGCCCTTATCATCGTTCACTTCACTGCAGAGGGAAGTCAAATCGTAAAGCTTCACCACGTCATCGTCTTTGCCTAAAAATTAAATATATTTGCTATTTCAAATTTGTTTTCATTAGCAAGATTCCACAGAAGTCCGGTTCAGACTTCACATTCAAAATGCCCTTAAAACAGGAGAAATAGGGTGATTTTTCACGAACATAGGGAAATAGTAGGGGAATACATTATTTTAAATAAAATTAATCTAGGTAACGTATTCCTTAAATTAATTTAATCATAAATTAATTTTCAAACAATTAGTTGAATTTTTATCAAAATAGAAGATTAATTTTTTACCAAAAGACAAATTTTCCAGAAATACATGAATTTTCAACTAAATCGTTTAATTCTCAACTAAAAAATATCAATTTTCAACAAAAAATGGAATAGTTAAATTTTGAGTTAAAAAAATTAATTTTCAACCAAAAAAAAAAAATTTTTCAACAAAATGGTAAAATTTTCAAACAAAAAAAAATTTTTTTTAATAAATTAGTTCAACTTTCAAACAGGTAGTTGAATTATCAACCAATAAAGATTATTTCTCTACAAAAAATATAATTGTAGAATTTTCAAGCCAAAAAGGCCAATGTTCTACAAAATTGTGGAATTTGCAATCCCGTAAATACGAATTTTTATTTTAAAAAGTTCATTTTCAACCAAATATTTGAATTTCCAACCTACAAAGATCAATATTCTAAACAA
The DNA here is from genome assembly GCA_932195095.1 of Andricus curvator. Taxonomy (NCBI): domain Eukaryota; kingdom Metazoa; phylum Arthropoda; class Insecta; order Hymenoptera; family Cynipidae; genus Andricus; species Andricus curvator. The sequence continues at coordinate 408,872 of CAKNYM010051783.1, read as the reverse complement.
AAAGACGAATTTTCAAGAACAGTTGAATTTTCCACGAAGAAAGATTTTCTGCCAAGAAAGAAAAAAACTTTAACTAAATTGTTGAATAAATTAAAATTTAACCACTACATTTTAGGTTAAAAAATGTTTTTAGCTTAAAAATTCAACTATTTAGTTTAAAAAATGTGAAACGATAGAAATATAAACTAAAATTTATACAAATAAAATTTGCACTAACATCACATCCATTTTTCAAACTATTCAGTTGAAAATTGATGTAATTTGTTGAATTTTGTTTTTTTTTTGTAAAAAATGCAAATATTTGGTTAAAAATGTATGTATTTTGTTGAAAATTCGCCTTCTGGTAGAAAATGAATCGATTTGGTTGAAAATTCATCTATTTGGTTACAAATTTATGTATTCTGTTGAGAATTCATCTTTTTGGTAGAATATTAATCTTCTGTGTTTAAAATTCCTATTTTTGGTTGAAAATTGAACTATTTGGTTGAAAATTTAACTGTTTTGAAGAAAGCTCATCTTTTTGTTTAAAAATGCCACTGTTTGGTTGAAAATTAATAAGTTTTGGTTGAGGATTCAACTATGTATTTTGTTGGAATATCGTTCTTTTTGGTTCAATTTAACTGTTTTTGATTTAAAATGAAAATCTTTTCTTGGTTAAAATATCAACTATTACACTTTTTGGTGAAGATACATATCGACGCCTCCATTCAATATGAGTCTATGTGCTGACAGCGCCGTGTATGAGACTATGCGCTGTGTATAAGCATAGGGAATAGTCTCATACAGAGCGCTGTTAGCACATAGACTCATATTGAATGGAGGCGTCGATATTTTTTCGTTGAAAATTCAAATAATTGTTTGAAAGTTGACTATGTTAATTCATAAGAAACAGTAAGATTTACCCCCCCCCCCCAATCAACTAACATTATTTGTGGACGATTCAAAATTTCAGAAAAAAATTTACGTATTTATGCATGGCCCCTAATTGGCCATTGAGACAATTTTCCGGTATGTTGTGATTCGTTAAGATCGCGAACATATTATTTTAGCCAATTAGTGAAGAAGTTCAAAAATATTTTTCAAGGAAAAGTAAATAAATAGTGGCTTTAGTGGATAATTGTGAGAAAATAGTCTCTTTAGTATAATTTTTTCATAATAGTAATAAAATAGTGTCATCGCTCCATACATGTCCATAATGCGGTAAGTCCGAGGCCTGAATAGGATTCCTAGCTAAAATATAATTAATAGAAATCTTACCTTTAAACAACCAATAAGTGTGTCCAGCTTTAGTAGCATTATTCTTCAAGAAACTCAAGATATTCTGCGCAACGTCCCTGATGACTTTGGGACTGAACTTAGAGTCTTCCAAATTCGGCAAATCCTCAGTTTTTATCAACTCATATTTCTGCACAATGCCATCAAGATGATAACACATCACGACTTCAGGAACATTGCTCATAAGATTATCTAGCCAATAATCTATTCCCGTCAAAACACTAATTGGCTTCGTCATGTCCCTAAGTCTAAGACTAATGCACGGATGAGTTGGACCCCCAAATATCGGCATGTCAGTCCCAATCAACATCTGGATATTTTCAAAGGTCCAGAGAACATTTCTCGCAAAATTATGGCTACAATTGGGATCTGGTAATTTTTCCTCTCGTGAAGGCTCAGGCAATTTCGGTTCTAGCGTTTTAACTGGCAATGTGGGTTTCTCATTTTGTTCTTTGTTATCTCCAAAGACTAAGGAGTGGTATAAGAACTTGGAAACTAGATTCTTTTGTTGTATAGTAGTGCGGCTGGACTTGTGAGAAAGTCTTTTCTCTTTCTCGCCGAGATTTTGGAAAACTTGCTCGCAGACGAACTTTTTCAGCCACTCCCAGTCGCTCTCAGCTTGTCTCAAGAGGTATCTGTGGACGTCGAGGTCGTCTAAAAGCAAAGTGTTTTCTACACGATGAACCACCATGGATATAACACCCTGAGTGTAAGGCATCTTTAAAAGTTTTTTTATATTCTCTGCTTCGGACACTACATCCACTTCGCCGACGCAGTCTGGAAACATGTGAGCCATCCGGAAACTGGAAAAACTCCTGCTTTGTGGCGACCAGTCGTTTTGAAGTCCATAGCTTTCTGCTGAACTGCTCAGCCAATTGCTGGGTGGAAGGTTCAAATCTGTGTTGCATTGTAGCTGGGCAAAAGTTGCTGGAGTTTGAACTGCGGAGTACTTTACCACAGCGGTGGATTTCACCGGCTTCCTCGGCGAATCCGGAGGCGTTTCGGCAGGTTTTAACTGGGGGAAAAATGGATTCGATATCGACTAGAAAGAATAATTAGAATAGATTGAAAATTTTTGTATGTGTAGGTACAAAAAAGAAGAAGAAAAGTACCTATTTGATTTATACAAATTCCCGGATTTCCTAGATCGAAATTAAAGTTTTTCCCGATTTTTTCTTGCAATAGATGTATTTAAAATTCGCACCTCATTATTATTTTAGAAAGCACTAAGATACTAGGAAAGTTTACAAAATTAATATTATTTTATCAGTATCGGTATGATTTTACCAAGAGGATGTTTTAAGATAAGTTTTAAGAAAAATACCTTGAAATGATAAATAAAAACATCATGTGTATCAGAAAAATAAGACATTTATTACTTCTAAATTAAAATTTAAAACAAGGCAGGACGAACGTTTGATGGCATGTATGATATAAAAATTGTGCTGATTTTTTCTTGAATTCTGCCAAGGTCTGAACTTAGACGAAATAAGTTTTGAACATTAGAAAATTTCATATACTTAAACCATAAATTTATAAACGATTTTAGAATTTAAAATTCAGATCTTGGTAGAATCAAAGAAAAAATCAGGACAGTTTTTTCAAAGCATCGATTATATTCAATGGAATGAAAGCCCAAGAAAATTTTATTATTTACACTTTTTTTCACAATATTTCTAAAAGAGTGGTCAAAAATATCTCAACCTAGTATCACATATTAGACGCAGAAATGTTAGCTGTTACCCCACATTGAACAAAAAAAAAAAGGAATTTGTTTTATTATCAAAATTAAATTATTGATTCTTGAACTTGTGAAAAAATGCTTGATATTTAATATTCGCTTTTCAAATTAATATATATATATATATATACTTCGATTAAAAATAGTATCACAATTACTAAAAGAAATACTAACATGAATAAAAAGTAAAATTTGAAGAAAAAAAATTTCTAATTGAAATTTTTTACAACAAATAAATACTTTGATGTTCACCAAAACATGACAATAATTCATTAAAAAAATGTATTTTCTCGATTTTGAATTTTTACGCTAAAACAAATAATTTTAAAAAGATGTTAGCCGCTGGACTGGAAAATGACCAGGATTTTCTTTAAATCGGAAAACCGGGAACTGACAGTGAATTTAGCAGTTAAACAAATGTAAACGTCCAATTGAAACTTTATAAACTATTTTCAATTTAAAAATAATTTGAAATCAATAGATTCATAATTAAACGCTTTTATTAAATTTCAAATCCTATTCAAATATTGTTTGAGTCTTAAACTATTCCATTTTTAACCCATTGCAAATTGAAAGTTTTGAATTAAAAAAAGGCCTTTTTTTAAATATTTCGCAATATTAACCTGTTTATTTAAAATGAGCAATTATAAATGAAATATTCAAAACCAAACAATTGGAAGCTGAATTGTTTTGATTGTTTTAAACAAAAAGCCTTAAATCGTTAAAATTTCAGAGTGCTAAATTTAAACTTTGAAGGTTAGAATTTTAAATGTTTCATTTTGTTGAATTTTTAATTTGCAAGTGAAATTTTTGATTGATAAATCGCAATTATTGATATCAAATGACTTAAAATTTAATAATTTAACTCTTCATTTAAAAAGTGTTTGATTATAAACGATCAATATAAAAACGTTTAATTTTTTATGTTTCTAACTTAAAATTTCTTCAAAATTATATTATTTTCATCATTTAAAAATTGATTAATTCATTCTTCAATTTAGAGCGTTGAAAATGATACGTGGATTTATATTTTTTAAGCAGATACCTTTCAACTCTTACATTTATAAGAGTTTAAAATTTCAAATTATCTAGTTTAACTAGCTGCAAATTAAAGCACTCAAAGCAGCTCAAAGTGGGATTCTTTTAATTAGAAATTTTGAAATGGAAGTTTACAAAATTTATAAATCGAACAATTAATTATTTACACGTATACAATGAAAGCTTTTAACACATTCCAACTGCAAATTTTTTAATTAATAGCCGTTAAAGTGAAAAATGTTTTATTAAAAACTTATATAAATTGAACGATTCTAAGACTTATGGTTAAAAAACATCAAACACGCTAAAATTTTCAAAATTAAATCATTCTGAACAATTTTAAGTAAGAAACATTCAAAATTGAATAATTGAAATTTTTTTTGGCATAACACTTTTTGAATTAGTAGTTAAATTATTTTCATTGTAAGCGGCTTCAAATTGATAACTGTTCAATTGATACTCGTATTTATACATAAAAATTCCACCCTCTCAGTTACAAATTTTGAATACTTGATTCAAGGATTTTTTTCTTTTTATTGCTCATTTCAAATGAACAGTCAAATCTTGCTAAATATTATAAAATTGTTCTTTTTTTATTAAAAATTTTGTAATCGAATGGGTAAAAAATTAAATATTTTACACCGAAATAATATTTGAATTTTTTTAAATCATGAATTAATGTATATGTATAGTTGATTCACTTAAAACGTTTTGTCTTGAAAACTGCATTTTAAAATTATTTAAATTAAAAATGTACACGTAAAAATGAAGTCCTAAAATGGGAAATTTTTTATGTAAAATATTTTAGAATTATGCACTATAAACTGAATGATTTCATGATTAAAAAAGTTAACAATTAAACATAACATTTAAAAAAAGTTGAAATTAAACTTATTTTAATAACGCTGTATCATGTGGTATGAAATTTGTAATATTTCAAGTAATTTGGTGGCTTTTTCTTCCGAAAATTTGTAAAATTCGCAGCTCAAAAAGAAATTTACTTGTCATTTTCCGGGTTTTCCCGGTCTTAAAATATTCCCGGTTTCCCGGTCCAGCGGCCACCCTGCATACTAGAATTTAAAAAAAAGTTGATTTTCATATTACTTAACATCTTGTTTCTGACAATTATTTAAAAATTTATAAAAAAATAAAAACTTTTTAGTTTTACTGAAAAATATACAAAAATTTCAATTGAAACGTTCAAAAATTAAAAGCGATCAAAAAAGAATGATTCAAAATGTAAATAAGCATTCAAAGTTGAAAATGTTATAATTGCATAATCTAAAATTAGAAGTTTTTCGACTTCAAATATTAAAAATCTTGAGTTCTTAAAAAATGCAAGTGATTCTAAATTTAAAAGCTCGAGTTGATGCCAAGACACCAGGTATCCAAAGTATTATAAACAAAATATGAATTTCTCAAAATTATGAAAGTTAAATATTAAAATATTGTTAAATCAATTAAACATATCATTATCCTAGAACAATTTAGCGGCATGGAAGTTACCGGTTTTCCATCTGTTTTGTATACATAATAAAAACTTCATCTTCAGGAAAAAATTAAAAGCAAAGTGATTTCTAACAATTCAGATACCCTTACTGCAAAACATTGTTTAATTGCCTCAAGGAAATGAATAACTGATAAAGGTAAGTACAATTTACAACAAAATGAAACAGAACATGTATTAGAAAATGAAGTATTTTTGTAAAAACAAAGGAATGAAACAAAAACAAGAGCATTTTCTCATTATCAAAATTTATAGACTAGGTAAATATCAATAACAATATGCAGATTTATATACAATAAAACTTACAGCATCAACGTGATTCTCCGATTCCTCTGACATCTCCACAATTTACATTATTTACTTAATCCACAATTAAAACTCTTTATTAACTTTAATAAATCGTTTGAAAACGATCTGACAACCTGCACGCACTTACATCGAATTAATCAATTAAAAACATGATACAAAATGATACGAAGTAAATAAAACGATCTACCAAAAACTATGCAAATGTGTTCAACTTCCTCAAGCACATGTCAACATTACGAAACTCTTTAAAACTTCCCTTGCACCAAAACTAACAAAACAAAAACAGCAAAAGTATATAACCTTAAAAATGCCGAAATACAAATAGTACTCGCAAAATCGTTTAAAATCACTATGGTTGAACCAAATTCTACAAAATCTCCTTTTTAGGCTTTTTAGCTTCGAACTATTTTATAATACACGCAACGTACACACACAACATACGATGCGTGTTACAGATGTTAAAGAATGTTTGAGAATGTTCACGAAAACACGAACAAAACACGAAAATAGGTGAGCTTCCAAGCCGATAGATAGCGCTAGCTGTTTTAGTCAAAATTCCGCCAAAATTCAAATTCGATAAATGAAAAATTGCATTTTTTTTGTACAAATTGATGTGTTCAAATGAAAAGGTACTATCTCGGCAGAACCAAATAGAAAGGTTACATACTTCAGAGGGCGTTGGTGTGCCCGATACTATTTATTTGGGATTTTCAAGCTTCCATACTTCACCACCTGAGATGGCACCTTTTTATTTCGCTCTACCCAGATAGCACCTTCTCAGTTTAGTAATTTCTTTGAAAAGAAAAAATATAATATTTTGAGTACTGGTCAGTTTTTGTTTTTTGCGTAGTTTTGAATTTTACAAATATAACATTATTGTCTGCTGAAAGAACGTTTCAAAAAACAATTTTCAACCGTTTTCTATTCTTGTGGCGAAAAATAACAAATGGTGTCATTTCGGGTTGAAAATTCAAACATTTGGTTGAAAAATCGTCTTTTTTTGGTTCAATTGCACTGTTTTTTGTTTGAAATTATAATATGTTTTCCTTAAAAAAATCAACTTACTTGCTTGAACATTGAAATACATTGTTAAACATTAATTTTATCGGTTGAAGATTCTTCTCTTTGGTTGAAAAATTAAACATTTTTGTTGAAAATTCGTATTTTTAAAAATTGTAAATTAGTTGTTTTTTTAACTGAAAAATTTACCCTTTTATTTTTTATTGAAAATTGATCTTTTTTATTTAAAAACTCAATCATTTTAATTGAATTCAATGGTTTTTAATTTAAAATTATAATATTTTTTGGTTGAAATATCTTTTATTATATTTTTCTTTGGGAATTAATCTTTTTGGGTTGAAAATGTAACTACTTGCTTGAAAGTATATAAAGTCTTGTTTGAAAATTCATTTCTATGGTTTGAAATTTTAACTATTTTGTTCAAAAAGCGTTTTTTTTTAAATTAAAAATTAATTTTTTCAACTGAAAATGCAGTTATATTCCATTTTTTGTTAAAAAGTTACCTTTTTAAGTTTTAAATGCGTCTTTTCAGTAGAAAATTAATCTTCCTTTTTTTAGTTCATCTTTTTGGTTGCAAATTCAACTTTTTTTGAAAATTCGTTGTTCTTTAGATAAAAATGTAACTCTTTTATTTTTGGTTGAAAATTTAACTGCTTTATTGAAAATTCGTTTCTCTGTTGTTGAAAATTTATCTTTTTTGGTTAAAAATTAAACTGCTTTGTTAAAAGTACAACTACTGCATTAAAATTTGTTTTTTTATGTTGTATTTTTTGTTGTAAATTTATCTTCAGTTGAAAATTCAACTAATTTATTGAAAGAATAACTAATTCTTTTAGAAATAATTTTTGTTGTGGAGGATTTAACTATTTGGATGAAAATTCGTTTTTTTCTTATTTAAAATTAATTTTTTTAACGAGAATTTTACTGATTTATTTTTGTTTAAAAATTCATGTATTTTATTAGAAATTTGAATTTTTCAGTAGTATATTGATCTTCTTGGATGAAAATTCATTTTTTGTTTGTTAAAAGATCATTTCTTTGACTTTAAAGTTAACGATTTTCTTTAATTCGTTTTTTTTCATGAAAATTTATCTTTTTTAGTTGGAAGTTTATGTATTTCGTTGAAGATTGCTTTTTTGTTTGTTGAAAATTGATTTTTATCCTTTTCAGTTAACAATTCAACACAATGGTTGAAAATTCATTTTTTTCGTAGTAAATTATTCTTCTTGTTTGAAATTTCATGTTTTCAGTTGAAAATTCATTTCACGGTTTGAAATTTTACTATTTTGTTTGAAACTTAATTTTTGAAATTGAAAATAGAGCTCTTCTATTTGTGATGAAACAGTCACCTTTCTCAGTTTTAAATTTGTCTTTTTAATAGAAAATTAATCTCCTTTTTTTTTAATCAATCTTGTCGGTTGAAAATTCATATTTATTAAAAACTTGTTTTTCTTCAGGTGAAAATTAAAATTTTCCAATTTTGGTTAAAAATTGATCTTTTATTTCATTTCTTTAGTTGAAAATTTAACGACTTTGTTGAAAATTCTTTTTTTTTGTTGGAAATTATTATAGTCTAAAATTGGTACATTTGGTAGAAAATGAATCTTCTTGTTTCTTGTTTCGAAAAAAATATGAAACGTTTTTTCAGTATAGAATATTGTTATATTTGTGAAATTCAGAACTACGCAAGAAAAATTGATCAGCAATTAAAATATTAAATTTTTTCTTTCCAAACTGAACGACTCATACTTTCACTTTGTTTTATGAATAAACTATACACTTATTTTTCAAATTTATATTAAAAAGTTTGATTTATCCAATTTGAATTTTCGCGCAACCTGGACTAATACAGCTAGCGCTACCTAGCGGCTGGTAAACTCCACTAGTTCCAAACATTGCCAAACATTCTTTTGCATTTCCCTCGTAGCGGTTATGTTTGGAATGGAATGGAATGTGTAGATTCAAACGGGATTGGATAATTTTTTTTAGAAACCAATAGAATCGCGGCGTCTTTCTGCGATATCTTCATCTCTCTCTGTTTATTTTTATAGTATAAACACATTGTCACAAATTTCCGAAGAGCATATAGTGGGACAGAGAGAGATCCTTTTCGCGATTCGCTAGTGGTTCTCACACACCTATCAAAAGTTGATTTTTTTCCGTAAAATGGCGTGTATCTCGCTCGAGGTCGTCACTCTCGTGTTCATCAATCGATATCAAATGTGACATTGTGACAGTAGTGGTTAGTGCGCTAATTATATCAACTCGGGAGAGACAATATCGCCGGACTCCCGAAAACGAGTGATTTTTTTTCAATTCTTTTGTCATCTTTTGTGTCAAGATGAAGATGACGCAGCCGGTCCTGTGAGATGGTGACGATTGTCAAGTTCATCGTCATCCTGGACCACGATGATCCCCAAGATAGGACTGACGCGACCGGCTAGGAGAAAATGAAGGAATAATAATCGATTTTACTCTTTTGGGATTGGCAGTCATTTATTATCCCCAAGTCGGACGAATATTAATTGTTTATTATTCATTCATTCAATGACTTCAGGCGATCATCTTCGTCGGGTCACGGCCACACTTGGGTAAGGAATTTTATTGTTCAATATTTTTATTCTCCTTTTCTCGCCACTTTTCACTTCTTTATGTGGGAAAGGTGGAAAATCAGAATTGATAATTATATTTTATTATTGCATTGATTCTGAATTTCATCATTGTTGTTTTATATGGCGTTTGTTTCTCATTCCTCGGCTCCTGCTTCTTTCTTTTATCGAATTTGCTTATTGTTTGTTTCTTTTATTTACTTGTTGAAAGTTCTACTCGAATTTCGATCGAATTTTAAACTTCTTGTATTTTTCTTTAAAGTTTGCTTGTTTTTAAAATGTATTTTTCACTAAAATTGTATAAATTCTTTTGTGTGCATTTTTTAAATGTTGATGAGAAAATTTCGCTTGAAGATGTAAAAGTTTGAATAGTTGCAGATTTTTTTGACTACGAAATCAGGGAAAGTTCTCAGAATTTCAAATTTTATTATCGTTAAGCACCACATAAAATTAATGTACGTACACTCACTTTCTGAAATATTCAATTTTGAATAATAAACTTAACATTTGATTTAAACTTTGCGGCAGATTTGGATTTAAAAATTATTATATAAACCTAATAATAAAATCGATCTGTAATACGTCGGCTACTCTAAACGACTTTGAATCCAACTAATTTACATATTTAAATGTCTCGTCCAGAGAACTTGATATGCAAAACAAACGAGATTCTACATACCGATAGAAAAAAAATGATGTATCAAATCTTTAAATTTCAGAATGATGTGACTTTTAAATCAACAGAGTAAAAGAAAAGTTAGAATCAGATTTTAAGATAAAATAACCTTGATTAAAAATCTAGATTAAAATTTAAAAAATTACGGGGTTTACATTCAATTAAATTTTTTTTTAAATATTATCAACAAAATAGTTCAATTTTCAACTAAATGAATGAATTTTTAACAAACAAATAAAGATAAATATTCAACTACAATTCATCTTTTTGGTTGAAAATTCAATTTTTTTAAAATTCGTTATTCTTTAGATGAAAATTTAACTCCTTCATTTTTTGCTGGAAATTTATATTTAATAGTTAGAAATTCATTCCTTTAGTTGAAAATTTAACTAATTTGTTGAAAATTAGTTGTTTGCCTATTTTAAATAATATTACCATTACTTCAATACTAAAAAAAGGAACTATCGACAAAATAGTTAAATTTTCAACTAAAGGAATCAATTTTCAACCAAAAAAAAGGATAAATATTCAACTAAAATTCATCTTTTTGGTTAAAAATTCATTTTGTTTAAATTCGTTTTTCTTTAGATGACAATTTAACTTTTCCATTTTTGGTTGAAAGTTTATATTTAATAGTTAAAAGTTCATTTCTTTAGTTAAAAAGGTAACTACTTTGTTAAAAATTAGTTTTTTTTTATTTTAAATAATATTACCATTGCTTAAATACTAAAAAAAAAACGAATTATCAACAAAATAGTTCAATTTTCAACTAAAGAAATAATTTTTCAACAAGAAAAAAGATAATTGTTCAACTAAGAGTGGCAGAGTTCAATTTTCAGTTGAAAAAATACTTTTCAACAAAAAACGAATTTTTAACCAAATAGTTGAATATTTAACCAAATAAATGAATTTACAACCAAGAAGATGAATTTTCAAATAAGAAAAATAAACTATTTATTGTAATATTATTAGTAATATAATTATTAGTTTTATATATATATATATATATATATATATCCCTACGTATTCCTACGTTTATCCTTTTTTTTCCCTATTCTCGAAAATTACTAAATGTATGTAAGAACTATGAGAACCATTGTTTTTTTCACTTCTACAACATTATTCTATTCAAAACTAGAATATGCATAAAAGCTCATTAAAAAATACAAATTTGAAGCTCACACAATTTAAAATATTTTGAAAATGTGAAAACCGAAGACAAAAGTTATCCAGTAGGAACAGTTCTTGATTAAAAATTTAACTATTTAATTTAAATTAAAATATTTTGTTGAAATTTAATTTTTTTCAATTTGGAAATTCAACTTTTTGGTCGAAAATTCATGTGTATTATTGAAAATTCAACTTTTTTGGTATACAATTAATCTTCTTGGTTAAAAATTGATCTTTTCGGTTGAAAATTCATTTCTTTGCGTTTGAAGTTAACTATTTTTTTTACATTTATTGTTGTTGAAAATTTATTTTTTTTAGTTGATTATTCATGTATTTTGTTAAAATTTCCCCTTTTTGATAGAATTGGTCTTATTCGAAAATTAATTTTCTTGGTTGCATAATCATTTCGTTGGTTAAATATTTAACTTTTTGGTTGAAAATTCGTTGTTTTTTGGTGGAAGTGTAATTTTTTTGGTTGAAAATTTTATCTGTTTAGTTGAAAATTTAACTGTTTTGTTAAAAATGCATAAATTTTTCATACATAAATTTAACTATTCTGCTTTAAGTTAAAAATTTAACTTTTTTAGTTGAAAATTCATCTTTTTTGTTTAATAATTCATGTTTTGGTTAAGGATGAAAGTATTTGGTTGAAAATTCGTCTTTTTTGATAAAAATTTAATCTTCTTGGTTCAACATTTCTCTGTTAGGTTGAAAACTTAACTATTTTGTTATAAATACATATCTTTACGTACATAAAGTTAACTATAGTTAATTCGTTTTTAACTTCTAAATTTAACAATTCTATTGGAAATTAACTCTTTTTTTGTTACAAATTCATATTTTCCCGTTGAAAACTTAACTGTTTTATAGGAAATTCATATTTTGACTTGAAAATTCAACATTTTTATTGAGATTTTTTGTCTTTATTGGCAGAAAAATCTTTCTTTGTTGAAAAGTCAACTCCTTTGTTGAAAAGTCCTCTTTTTGGTTCGAAAATTAATCTGTTTTTGTTAAGGATTCGACTAGTTTTTTTAAAGTTAGTATTTTCTGGTATTTCAACATTTTTTTATTGTAAATTATAATATTATTTGTTGGAAATATCAACTATTACATTTTTGGTAGAAAATAATCTTCCTGGTTGAAAATTTAACTATTTTGCTGAAAATTCGTTTTATTTTTGTTAAAAATAATTTTTTTAACCTAAAATTTATCTTTGTTAGTTTAAAAGTAAACTATTTTGTTAAAAACTGTTTGATCATGTTGAAAATGGAATATTTTTACTTGAAATGTTAAGATTTTGAAGCGTTTTAAATTGAATTTAATATAGTATTCACAATAACTTTACTTAATAGAATATATTACCCTATTCTCGTGAAAAATTTCCTTATTTTTCCTATTTTTACATATCTTGTGATATAATTTACTCAAACCTTCTAAATTAAACATTTTAATTCAATCCCTAGAAACTTGTGCCATCAAGAAATTACTTATCCTTTTATAAAGTTACTTTCACCAATGAAAAGACAGTTATTGTATTTTACATTTGAATATGTAGTACTATTTTCACACATTTAGATATTTACAAGGACTGAAAAAACACATATTTTGCAATAAACTCGCAAAATTGTATACATATTCCGAGTCGATTGTTTTAAAAAATTCGAAATCCTTGAATGGCTCCGTACTATGAAAAATTATACTCATCAGAACCATTGTTCGTTTTACATCTACAAAATTATTCTTTTCAAAACTATAAAATGTGAAAACCGGAGACAGAGGTTGTTATCCAACATCAAATTGAAACAGTTGAAAAAATATATATATATAATAATTTTAAAAAAGAAGTATCAGAAGGTGATAAATTGAACCACTTGAATTTTAAATGTGTATAGGTGTGTTGAGCAGTCTCAATTTTTATTAAATCTTACCATAAAAAATTTGCAATATTGATTTGATCGATTTTTAACTAAACTATTGAGGATTTGAATAAAACTTTAAAGCTAAAATCGTCTTTAGCTGAACCTATACAAATTACATTTTTATTTAAATGTAAAATATTTTAGTCACTCAAACTATTTGTAATTTGATTTTAAGAGCATTGAAGAGTGTAGTTAAAAATTTCATTATTAAGAATGGAATTTTTTTTAATAGACATTCTTGAATATGAGAGTGATTTTAAACCATTTAAAAATGGTTTATTTATCACATTTTTTTGTCAAACTTTTATATATCGCCTTGAATGGATTTCCAACGACGTAAGTATATCCAACATTTAAAAATATATTCTCTGATGGCAAAAATCATTTAACATTATTTAAAAGTATAATATTTCTTATAAAAATATTGTTTCTTCTTTTCTACTAAAAATACATTTTAAGTCTTTCCCCTATTTTTAGACATTGTTACAGAAATATGGCTTAGTTTGCATATTGTCTTTCTGATAATCCTAAAAACGGAATTACTCTTTTTCCTTCCTAAAGTAGTCTATGCCAAAAAGATATCAATACAAAATAATCCAATTTGAAAATTTCTTTTTGATAACAATCTGAAGTTGTATAAAAAATGTCAGTTCTAAAGAGTGGACTATTGATTGTTTAATAACTGCATTACTATATGCAATATTTTTCTTTACTATTAAGAATATTTCTCCTTTAATCTTCGATTACTCACTATTTTGTTCTTGTTTACAGATGCAAAAGTGATAAAATTATCTCTAACTTCTATGAGTATATCAACCATATGTGATTACCACACAGGCTGACCAAAAATCAAAGTTGGATGTGAAATGGGTAGTGCTTGGTGGCAATGCACTGCATGCTTGAGAGCACAAGAAGAAGATATTTGCGAGTTGCAATTAAATCATTGCAATCTGTACGATGTACCACCCGATGTGTTCATCTACGAGAGAACATTAGAGATATTATATCTGGATGCCAATAGAGTGAGCAAATTTTAGTCAAAATTTTATGATTTTATACTATTAACATTCAAAACTAAACAATTTCGCAAATTTTTATTTGTAAACATCTTTAATGTGGATTAGTTTCAAAAAATAGAAGATTTCAGTAAGGCTCAGAATTCAAGAATGTGTTCTAAGAACATCTTATTATGATATAAAATACCACATTCACTTATTAATTTTTTCTTTTCTTCTAATTACTGAAAGCTGGTTGAAAATAAAATTGTATGAAGGCCGATGTAGCTGTTTTAATATTTATTTTCATTCATGATTATTATATTTTATATTACTTTAAATTGAAAAATATATTACAATTTGATAATTAGGCAACTTTTTCTAATTCCCTGTTTACCATTAAATTCTGTATTTTAATCTTTATGCATTTTTCATTAACAGATAAAGGATTTGCCAAGGCCGTTATTCCAGTGCCATGAATTACGAGTACTTTCGCTCACTGACAATGAAGTTACTACACTACCACCCGCCATAGCATCGCTGATAAATCTCGAGTTACTAGATCTGAGTAAAAATAGTAAGGAAATTTCACTAAATTAAATTTCGTAGATTTGAATAAACTCAAGAATAAATTTTCAAAGAGATCTTTTTATTTTCGCAGGTATAAAAGAGTTACCCGACAGTATAAAGGAATGTAAGAATCTCCGCTCGATAGACATCAGTGTCAATCCCTTTGAGCGCTTTCCCGATGCAATCACACATATTGTGGGCTTGCAGGAATTGTACATAAACGATGCATATATAGAATATTTGCCAGCGAATTTCGGTCGTCTTTCGGCTTTGAGAACTCTTGAACTTAGAGAGAACAACATGATGACTCTTCCAAAAAGCATGAGTCGACTCGTCAATTTACAAAGACTCGACATTGGCAACAACGACTTTACGGAATTGGTGAGAATGATTGTCTATTTTCTCTACTCTTCGTTGACATTTCGAATCTCCGGGATTTTCATCGCATTTTAGTTGCCAACCAGAGTTGGGTAACAACTTGTTACAAGTAACTAAGTTACTGAAAAGTTACGTCATTTGTAATTTTTAGGATAACTTCGTTATTATTTTAAAAAATAACTTGTAACCTAACTTAGTTACGATTTTTGCAGTAGCTTGAAACTTTAATTTTACTTATTTTGAAGTTGCTTTGTGTTTTTGTATATTATCTTCTATTAAGAGAGGCTTATGGGTCAGTTTTATGGGTAGAAAATTAATCTCTATTTGTTGACCATTTAGCTATTTTCTTGAAAATTCATTTTTTTGTTGTTGAAAGTTTAACCTCTACTTTGAGAATTTATGTATTTAGGTAGAAAGTTCAACTATATGGTTGAAAAGTAACTTTTTTGTTGATAATTCATATTTTCCTTTTGAAAATGCAACTGTTTTGTAGAAAATTCATCTTTCTGACTTGAAAATTCAGCAATTTAATGGACATTTTTTTCTTTTTTGTTTCAAACTTCCATTTTTTTGTTTTAAAATTGATCTCTTTTGGGAAAAAAATCCCATTTTTTTGGTGGAAAATTCAACTATTTTAGTAGAAAATTAACTTGGTTTGGTTGAGGATTCAGCTATTTTGTTAAAAATTCGTCTTTGGTTGAATTCAACTATTTTGGCAGAAAGTTCAACTAATTGGTTGAAAAATAACTAACATTTTTGTTGAAAATTTATCTCTTTTTTTGAAAAGTGTTTATTTTGGTTGGGAAATTCATCTCTTTCGGTAAACAAAAATTCTGAAGATGGTTTAGCTGTTCTTTTTTTAATTTGTCTTTTCTGGTTGAAAATTTAATCACTGCGTTGGAAGTTGATCTACTTTGTTAAAAATTCAGTTGTTTGGTTAAGGACTCATAATTGTAGTTGAAAATTTTACTACTTTGTTTCAAATTCGTTGGGGGGGGGGGGGAATTCCAATATTTTGTTAGAAAATTCAGCTATTTGATTGACAATAAATTTTTTTACCGGAAATTTAACTCTTTTGTAGAAAATTCGTCTTTTGTTTGAAAATGGTCAAAAATTAAACTATTTGGTTGAAAATGAACTTTTTATTGAAAATTTAACTGTTTTGGTAGAAAGTCCAAATTTGGTTGAAAATTAACGTTTCTGTTAAAATTTCATATTTTCGGTATAAAATTTCAACCATTTGGTATAAAATTTCAACCATTTGGTTGAAAATTCATGTATTTGAAAAAAAATTAATTATTTTAGTAGAAAGTCGAAATTTGTTGAAAAAGTTACTTTTTTATTGAAATTTAGTCCTTTTGGCTTTTTTGTAATATCTTTTAATAAAATTGACATTTTGCCTTCAACTTAAGCTTATTAGACCTGAAATTTATTACCTTTCGCGCTATTACGAGGAACAGTTTTCATGTTGATTTTATAAAAATTAAGGCACTAGCAACAGTAGAGTGCTTCGAAATTGATTAAAGTTCAAATTTTGATTTGAATTTTTCAAAAAGTTGTTCTGGAAATTTTTCAAAAGTTAACCTGGAAAACATAGAAATGTCCTGAAATTTTTTAATCCGAGTTCTGTAACAACTCTGATTTTCCTACTTTTTCATAGAAGTGTACAATAAAATTACATATTCATAAATCTTTGTATAAATTCGTACTTTTTTACAAAAACCTATTCAAAATTATGATAAATTAAAGCTTCATTTGGGATTCGCAGATTTTTATATTTTTTCTTAGAAAAAAGTATTTATTCATAATTACGAGTAGAAATTTGTAATTTTATTTTTAAAATACGATACAAAAACTATAAACATAGCTTTTTCAAATTTTAAAAAATAGACTGTTTGAAGTTAATGCTGAGTTCAATTGTTAACTTTCTCAATTATGATAGCATTGAGTGTACAGTGAGTTATCCTAAAATCTTTTACTTTAAAAATTGTTTATTTTAGATCTTTATTTTTAAGCGTTTTGAAGACTTAAACAATTAAAAATTAAAAACGTTTGAAATTGAACATTTTTGATAAAAATCGTTCTTAGTTGATCAACTGTAAATATAAATTAATTCATTATTTTTGCAATTGAACTTTCATTTCATTATTAAAAGTGAACAATAATCGATTTCACAAAGCGATTCTAAATCCGTTAAAAATGAAAGAATTTACAGATTTTAACGTTAAAAATCAAACATTTTCCATTCGAAAGCTTTAGTGGTTAAGAATGTATACTGCCGATTGAAACTTTATACATTTTTCTCAATTTAAAAGAAAAACTTCAAATTAATTGTTTCATAATTAAACGCTTTTATTAAATTTCAAGTTCTATTCAAATATTGTTTCAGTCTAAAATATTCAATTTGTAACCCATTCAATTGGAAATTTTCTAGTTAAGAAAAAGAACAATTACTTATATTTAGAAATATTCTGTTCTTTTAAAACGAGAATCTATAAATCAAATATTCAAAAGTAAACAATTTGAAACTGAATTGTTTGAAATAGAAAGCTTTGAATCCATAACGTTCTATTGAAAAAAAATTTAGTTTGTGAGTGAAATTGTTGAATTTTGATGTATAAATAAGAATTGAACACTTACTAATTCAGAATAAATTCGGGTAAGTTTAAGAGATATTTATTAGTTTTGAAAATATTCCAAATTAATTTGAATCTTTAAATGATTTCAAGTAATTTAAAACGAACGCAGATTTCGAATAAAAAATTGAGAAGCGTTTTAAGAATTGTAAAAGGTTTTAAAAAAAATCAAAAAAAGTCTTATGATTCCTAGGAAAATTTTAAATGATTTATATTTTGATTTATATTTTCCAAAATTGTCAAAAAAGAATCTGGAAAAATTTAAGGCAATTTTTTTCATTTTACTGGATTTTTTAAAGAAAAATTCAAATCGTTTTTAAAAGATATTTAGAAGTTTTGAACAAATTTTAAAAATAATTTAAATTAGAAAAGATTTTAAAAAATGTAATACAAAATGTAGATTTTGAAATAAAGTTTTGAAGCTTTTTAAGAATTTTGAAAGATTTTGAGATAATAGAACAATGTTTTTTGGGATTCCTGGCAAACTTTCAGATTATTTTTATTTTGAAAAAATAATTTTAAGAGGATATTTAAAAATATTTCAAAAGCAGTTCTGATGTATAAATAACAATTGAACGATCATTATTTTGAAACTACTTAAAATGAAAGTAATTTAACTTCTAATTTAAAAAGTGTTGAGTAAGAAAATTCCATTCGTTCAATTTTAATGTTTCTAGTTTAAAATTGCTTAAAATTATATGATTTTGAAATTTTGAATTCTACAATTTATAAAAGATTAAAATTGTAAATTTTGCAGTTTAACTGCAGTTAATTAAAAATTGTTTGACATTCAAGAGTTTCACTTTGAGTGTTTTTAGTGCTTTTTTTAGTACAGTTCAGTTTTTATTATTTCAAATGAAAAAATGTTGAGCTTTAAGAATTCGAGTTTTTTAATTTCATTGACCAATGAAAAAATGTTGCGAACGGGGAAATGGCCGGGAATTTTGTTTGTTGATTAAAACAGCCACCCTGAATTTTGAAACCGAACTTCTGCATCATCCCTGATAATTAAATTGTGCTTTCAGCCCGAGGTAGTCGGTGATCTGATAAACCTCACGGAATTGTGGATAGACGGCAACGACATACGCCGCATCCCAGGAAATATCGAGCAGCTTTATCACTTGAATCACTTCGACTGTACAATGAACTCTGTGCATGTTATTCCTTCCGAGATTCAAGGCTGGAGAGACATATCGATCATGAACTTTTCCTCGAACGAGATTTACGAATTGCCGGACTCGTTGTGCTATCTGCGCACGATAGTGACGCTCAAAATAGACGACAATCAATTGAACTCACTGCCGAACGACATCGGCCAGATGTCTTGCTTAGAAGAGCTTATCGTTACTAAAAACTTCCTCGAGTTCCTGCCGCCATCCATAGGTCTTTTGCGAAAATTGCACTGTCTGAACGCGGACAACAACTACTTAAGGTGTTTGCCACCGGAAATTGGAAGCTGCACTGCACTTTCTTTGCTTTCCTTAAGGTCGAATAACCTGGCGAGAGTTCCACCTGAATTGGGACATCTGTCGTCTCTGAGAGTTCTCAATCTGGTGAACAATTGTATAAAGTTCCTTCCCGTTTCGCTATTAAATTTAACGAATCTCAAGGCGTTGTGGCTGAGCGATAATCAAAGTCAACCTCTAGTGCCGCTTCAACAGGAATTTAATTACGAGGAGGATATGATGGTGCTTTCCTGCTTTATGCTGCCGCAAAAACCACGACAGGATCTTGAACGTGAGTTGATATTTTTTTTAACTAAACATTCTCTAGCGGCCTTGAATTCAGGGATCACAGGCCGCCCCCTTCTTTCCCACCCCCTTTTCCTTCTTCAATTAAAAATATTTCCTAAACACCTAAAATCGAGAATTTTGACCGAATTTTCCCCTTTTCGTCTCCTTTTTTTACAAAGTTTCGATTTATTATTTAAAAATCATAAACAGAAATTCCAGACGACAGAAAACAAGACGCTTTCGAAGATGAATTTTTAACCAATTAGCTCAACTTTTATCCAAGCAGTTAATATTTCAACCAAACAAGATTTTAATTATAAATAAAAAAACAATTGAATTCATCCAAAAAATATGACTTTTTAACAAAATAGTTGAATTTCCAATGAAACTGTTGAATTTTCAAGCAAAAAATACGAGTTTTCAACAAAATAGTTACATTTTCAACCAAAAAGATGAATTTTCATCCAAGAAGAATAATTATCTACCAAAAAAATAAGAATTTTTAACGAAATACATGATTATTTTCCACTAAAAAAATTAATCTTTAAACATAAAGATGAACTTTTGACCAAGTTTTTCAACTGTTAACCACGCAGTTAATATTTCAACCAAATAACATTTTAATATATTATAAATCAAAAATAATTGAATTCATCCAAAAAAATATAATTTTTTATCAAAATAGTTGAATTTCCAATGAAATTGTTGATTTTTCAAGCAAAAAGACGACTTTTCTACAAAATTGTTACATTTCCAACCAAAGAGATGAATTTTCAATTAAAATGATGAATCTTCAACCAACAAAAAATTATTTTTTAACTAAATAGTTAAATCTTCAACCAAAAAATATGAATTCTCCACAAAAAATGTAATTATTGTTGATATTTCCACCAAAAAAGATTTTTATTTTGAATAAAAAACAGTTGAATCCACCAAAAAAAAGACGAATTTTCAACGAAATAGGTGTTTTTTTCAGTCCAGAAAGAAACGAAATTTTAACCAAATTGTTGAATTCTCGAGCCTAAAAGACGAAATTCCTACAAAACAGTTGCATCTTCACTTCAAAAATATTAATTTTCAAGAAAAATGTTAATTTTCAAGCCGATATTTGAATTTTCAACCAAATAGTTGACGTTTTTTACCAGATTATTGAAACAAAAAGACGAATTTTCGGCAAAACAGTTTAATTTTAATTCCCCAAAGTATGTATTTTCAACAACAAAATTAGTTTTCAACAACAACAAAAAGGAATTTTCCACACAATTATTCAATTTTTAACCAGAGAGATGAATCTTCTACCAAGAAAGATTTTTTAGTCAAGAAAGATAACCAATTTTTCAAATTGTTGAATTCCCAAACCAAAACGACGATTTTTCTACAACACAGTTAACTTTTCCACCTGAAAATATATAAATTTACAACAAAAATGTAGATTTTCAACAAAGCAAAAAAACTATTTTTAAAGAAAATAATTAAATTTTCTACCAAAGCGAAGAATCTTCAACCAAGAAAGAATTTTCAAGCCAAAACGGCGAATTTTCTACAGAACAGTTAAATTTTTAACCCGAAAATATGAATTTTTATCAAAAATGTTCATTTTTGACAAAAAAAAAAACGAAATTTTCAACAAAATAGCTACATGTTCAACTACAGAGATGACTCTTCAACTAAGAGAGAATTTTCTACAGGAAGTTCAATTTTCAACCCGAAAATATGATTTTTCAACCAAAAAGTTCAATTTTCAAACAAAAAGACGTATTTTGTACAAAAAAGTTTAATTTGCAACCCAAAATATGAATTTTCAAGAAGAAAATTAATTTTCAACCAGATGAAAATATTGTTAACCAAAAAAGATGAATTCTCAACCAAAAATATAATAGTAGACTTTTCAACCTAGAAACATGAACTTTCAACCAAAAATAGTTGGATTTTCTTATTGGGCTCTATTAATTTAGTTCGCAATTAAGTGGCAAAAGGGGAAAATAAAGGAAAGACTTCGAAGGCTGCGGTAAATTGGAATTTTTAATATTTTAAAAATATGTAATAAAATACGTAAAACAACGTCTCGGAAAAAAGTATTTTAGTTGTGGTTGGAGAAAATAAATTTTCGAAAAAAATATGCCAAATAGTAGTTTATATTAGTAAAATCTAATAAAGTATGATTAATTTGGAGTTTAATGTTATATGGCTTGGTTTTACGCGTTAGCAAACGGCGTAGTAAAAAACTCTTTACGAGTATGTTCGTAATTTTGTTATTTTCGTAAATAATAATTGTTTTTATTTTTCTACACTATAATCTTTTTTTAGGTGATACTACAAATTTTTTTGAACTTCTGAAAGCTTTCAACTGATAAAAATACATTAGAAACCAATTTAAACATCGAAGGAAACAAGAACAGAAAAAATAGAGCTTTCAAATAGTCATTTTTGTGTTTTTTCAAATTATTTCTTTCTAGTTTACTTATAAAAATACTTTGTGCAACTCTAGGTTCTGTACTGAAAAGTATACACTAGAAAAAATTGATGAGAATCAGAAATCAAAATTCATCTACTGATAAAAATACTTTTAAAAAAAAAAGATAATTATTAGCATTTTTCAATTTTCTTGTTTCTCTATTTTTCAATCTACCCAGAAAACAGTTTTAAACATAGCAATAACTAGAAAATGACTAGTTCTATATTCAATATAAAAAGTTTTTAATAATCAGTAAAGTCCCCTTCTAATCACCTTTTCTCGGAAAAAATCCCCTTTTTACTTACAATTTAATTAAGTCTACCGCTGTGATCCCTGTGCATTTAAAAGTATTTTTAAGATTAAAATTACAAACTAACTCTTGTGTGAAATTCGTTTTCGCTGCTAGTGGATAGCACAAAGGAAGTTGAGAACTGAAGTGGTAAGATACAGTATTTTAGGTGTACCTTCAAATATATATTTGGTTCGTTTATTATAATTTAGTTCTATAAATTGTTTAAAAAATGTATTTCTTAGCGTAACTTCACCCTAACTTTTTATCAATTTTGTTCTATGGAAATCCTAGGCGTAATTTACAATAAATTATGTCTAGAAATGGACCAAAAAATGGGAACAATTCCTGGCTCAGTTATTGGATCCGGAAGAAGAATATGTTTTGCTGCTGAAGTTGATTCGGAATTACCTAGACAACTTCATCGAGCACCAACGCCTTATCCGAAGGAATTGCGCAACCTTGCTAGGCACGCACGCAACCTGCACCATCAAACCACGCACGATCAAAAGGTCTTTTCAACTACAAAAATCAAATTCTTAATAATTTTAACCTTCTCATTGTTGCTAATAATTAATTTCAAATTTTAGATGCAATTGGAACGAGAAAATATGATAAAGGAAGCAATCGTTGCCAAACCTACCGCACCAATTGGTGTTGCTTCAATGTCTGGATCTTGTCCACCGCACGAAGTAAGTTTAATTAATTAATTCAATCGGAGGGGTTGACCACTCGATTTTCGAGCTCTTTTTTGAATGTACCATATACTAAATTTCAAAGATTTCAAAATAATTCAGCCTTTCAAAATATTGCACAAAGATTTCAAAATATTTCAGAAGATTTTGTAAAATTTTCAAACATTTTAGAAAGATATCAAAAGAATTCACAAACCTTTCGAAGATTCTTCTTAAATAAATAAAGTATTTGAAGAAATTTCAGAAGATTTCACAAAGATTTCAAAGATTTCTTCTTAAATAAATGAAATATTTCAAACTGTTTTAAGAGATTTCAGAAGATTTCAAATATTGCAAAAGCTTTCAAAAATATTTCAAGAGATTTCAGAAGATTTTGTAAAAATTTTAAATATTTCAGAAAATTTCCAGAGATTTCACAAAGATTCAAAATATACATAAAGGTATAAAATATTGCAAAAAATTTCAAGATAATTCAGAAGATTTTGTAAAAATGTTAAAGATTTCAAAATGATATCAAAAGATTTCAAAGATTTCTTTTTAAATAAGTAGAATATTTCAAACTGTTTCCAGAGAATTCAGAAGATTGTGTCAAAATTTTAAAGATTTCATACAGGTTCCGAAGATCTCTTTTTAAATAAATCAAATATTTTTAACTATTTCAAAAAATTTCAAAGATTTCAGAGAGATTTCACAAAGATTCAAAAATTACATAAAGATTTTAAATATTACAAAAAATTGCAAAACCTTCTAGAAAGATTTCTTCTTGAGTAAATAAAATATTTCAAACTATTTCAAGAGATTTCAGAAGATTTTAAAGATTTCAGAGTGACTTCACGAAGATTTAAAAATTACATAATGATTTCAAATAATGAAAAAGATTTCAATATATTTCAAGAGTTTTCAGAAGATTTCAAGAGATTTTAGAAGATTTTATAAAAGGTTCAAAGATTTCAAAAGATTTCTTTTTAAATAAATAAAATATTTCAAACTATTTTAAGAAATTTCCGAAGATTTCAAAGATTTCAGAGAGATTTTACAAAAATTAAAAAATTACATAAAGATTTCAAATATTGCAAAAGATTTCAAGAGATTTCAGAAGATTTTGTAAAAATTTAAAAGCTTTCAAATGATTTCACAAAGATTTCTTTTTCAATAATTAAAATATTTCAAGAGATTTCGAGGGATTACAAAGATTTCAGACTTCACAAAAATTTCAAAGATTTCACAAGAATTCACATATTGCAAAAGATTTTAAAAGATTTCAAAATATTTCAAGAGATTTCAGAAGATTATGTAAAGATTTCAGAAAGATTTCATAGGATTTCACAAAGGTTCAAAAATGAGATAAATATTTCACAAGAAATCAAATATTGCAAAAGTTTTCAAAATATTTTAAGAGATTTCAAAAGATTTGGTAAAAATTTCAAAGATTTAAGAAAGAATTCACAAAGGTTTCTTCAGTAATAAATACAATATTTCAAACTATATCAAGAGATTTCAGAAGATTTCGGAGATACTTCACAAAGATGCAAAAATTACATAAAGATTTCAAATATTGCAAAAGATTTCAGAAAGATTCCAAAGGATTTCAAGAGATTTCAGAAGATTTGTAAAAATTTCGAACATTTCAAAAAGATTTAACAAAGATTTCTTCTTAAATGAAAAAAAAATATTCTAAACTATTTCAAGAGGTTTCAAAAGATTTCTGAGAGATTTCACAGAGATTCAAAAATTACATAAAAATTTCACAAAGATTTCAAATATTGCGAAAGATTTCAAAAGATTTCAGAAATTTCAAAGATGTGACCGATTTCTCATGAAACCGAGGCAAAATGAGACGCGTATTTTTATTTTACAAAAAAAAAAGTTTACAAACTTAGAACTTGAATATTTATGTGAATTATAACGAAACAAACGAAAACTTGCCTTAAAATATTGTATCTTGAGAACAAATTGACATAATTTAATTTTCATTGCGTTCAATTTTTAATGCTTCTAACTTAAAATTGTATAAACTGATATAGTTATTGTAAATTTACAAATTCATTGATTCCTGCTTCAATTTAAAGCATTGAAAATGATAGCATGGATTTATATTTTTTTAACCAGAAGTCTTTGAACTTTTCATTTTATAAAAGTTTGAAACTTAAAATTTTGCAGTTGAACGGCATTTAATTTTTAATTGTTCAAGCTTTTATTTTATACGTATAAATTATTGAGCGTTTGAATAAAAAATTTCTGACCTAAAATTTGTTTAAGCTTGCATATTTAAAGTTTAAAAATCAAAACAGTTCCACTTTAAGTGCTTTAATTTGCAGTTCAGTTTTGATTTCTTCAAATGATAAAATTTTCAGCCTTAAGATTTCAATTTTTTTAATTTCGTAAAATGACCGGGATTTTTTTCCTCGTTAAAAACGGCCACTCTTGTGAGACTGTCCGTTTTCATATGAAATCGTTCATTTCACTTAGTTATCAATCTGTTGAATTCAACATTATTCGAATATAAAAAAAGAATATTATTTCTAAATTTGTGCAATTTTCTATTACCAGAATGTCCCTCACGTGTCCTCGCCTTCCGTCGAGTACTATTCCTCGAAATATTGCAACGTTATTAGTAACATAGGATTAGAAATAGAACGCAACTCTGAAGGATCTTCCGACGAAGCGAACAAAACTGTCCTCGCAACTGAGACTAATCCGGAAATTCGAGAAGCAAAATGCGTTCGCAATCCCACGTCTGAATACCTCGCAAAACCTCCAACGATAGCGGATTACGTGAATTCTGCATGGAAACCAGACGAGTATTCCAAAACAAACACAGCAAAGATTGTGGAATCTGAAAAACTGGTCGAACCTTACAAAAGTGCATCGCTTGTTGAAGAGAGAAGTTTGGAGAATAGGGATGTTTCGGTTTACAAAATTAGCGACGTTCCTCCAGTTCCTCCGCCTTATCATATTGCAGCTGCTTTTTCGAAAAAGGCTGCTTTCTTCCAACAACTTAACCCAGGTATTTTTCAATTACTCGATTTCATAGTTATTAAAGAGTACAGGGTGGCAGCCGGACCGGGACACCAGACATTTTTTGAGACTGGAAACACCGAGAAATAATAGTGCATTTATTTAAAATTGATCTGTAGTTCCAGTATTAAAAATTGAACAATAATTGATTTTATAAGATGGTTCTGATTCGGTTCAAAATTAAACAACTTACAAATTTTAACATTGAAAATTGAATAGTTAAAATAGTTAAATTTTCAACCAGAGATAAATTTTCAATAAAAAAAAAAAAATTAATTTCTAACAAAGTAGTTCAGCTTTCACCCAGTAGTTGAGTTTTCAACCAAAAAAGATGAATTCACAATGAAAAATGTGATAGCTGATATTTCAACTAACAAATCATTTTTATTTTAAATCAAAAACAGTTGAATTCTACCAAAAAAATTCAAATCTTCAACAAAATAGTTGAAGCCTCAACCAAAAAATATTAATTTTTAACCAAACAGTTAAAAAATAGTTTATTTTTCAGTTAAAAAAATTAATTTCCAACCCAGAAAATAACAATATTTTAACCAAATAAATTAAGTTCTAACCAAATAGTTCAATTTTCAACTAAAATAGATGAATTTTCAACAAACAAAAAAGAATAGTTAAATTTCTAGTTAAAAATATTAATTTGGAACAAAAAAAAAAAAGATTTTTGTACCAAAGAGATGAATTTTCAACTGAATTGATTCATCTTTAACTAAAAGAATGAATTTTTTAACAAAATAGTTAAACTTTCAACTAAGTAGTTGTATTTTCAACCAAAAAGATTTGAATTAAAAAAAAAAAAATTGAGTTCTACCAAAAAATTCGAATTTGCAACAAAATAGTTGAATACTCAACCCAAAAAAACATTCATTTTTAACCAGACAGTTACATTTTTAACCAACAAAAAATATAATTTCTACCAAAACAGATGAATTTACAAACTAAAATGACGAATTTTTAACTATATACATGAATTTTCCACAAAATAATTCAATTTTCAACGAAACGAGATCAATTTTGAACCAAAAATAAAATAGTTAAATTACCAGTGGAAAATATTAATTTTTAAACAAACAAAAAAAAAGAATTTTCAACCAAAGAGATCCATTTTCAACTAAAGTGATTAATTTTTAATTAAAAGAATGAATTTTTTAAAAAGTAGTTAAACTTCTAATTATGTAATTGTGTTTTTAACCAAAAAAGATTTTAATTTTAAATAAAAAACAGTTGAATTCTGCCAAAACGACAAATTTTCAACAAAATAGTTAGAGCCTCAAAAAAAAGAAATTTTTTTAACCAAAAAGTTGCATTTTTAGCACAACAAAAATTAATTTCTACCAAAACAGATAAATTTTCAACCAAATAGTCCATTTTTTAATTTAAAAATATGAGTTTTTAATCAAAAATAGAATAGTTAAATATTCAGTTTAAAAAATTAATTTTTAACCAAAAAAAAAATGTTCAACCGAAGAGATGAATTTTCAATTAAATTTATAAATCTTTAACCAAAAGAATGAATTTTTAACGAAGTAGTTAAACTTTCAACTAAGTAGTTGTATTTTCAAACAAAAAATACGAATTTGCAAAAAAATATGTAGTTGAATCCTCAACCAAAAAAGATTAATTTTTAACCAACAAAGAATTTAATTTCTACCAAAACAAATGAATTTACAAACCAAAAAGAGGATTTTTCAACCCTATACATGAATTTTCAACCAAATACTTTAATTTTCAACTAAAAAGATCAATTTTCAATTAAAAATTTAATAGTTAAATTTTCAGTTTTAAAAATTAATTTCTAACCCAGAAAAAACGAATTTTTAACAAAATAAATGAATTTCCAACCAAGCACGTAGTTCAATTAACTACTAAAAAAGATCAATTTTCAACCAAAAATGGAATAGTTACATTTTCAGTTAAAAATATTAATTTTGAAAAAAAAAATAATAATTTTCAACTAAAGAGATCAAGTTTTAAATAAATTGATGAATTTTTAAACTACACAAATTAATTTTCAACCAAACATTAGCATTTTCAACTAAAAAGATAAATTTCCATCCAAAAACGAAATACTAAAGATTTTCAGGTAAAACAGTTTTTTTTCAACCAAAAAAAAAAACTATTTTCAACACAGTAGTTAAATTTCGAACCAAAGAAATGAATTTTTAACTAAAATGATGAATCTTTAACTAGAAAAATGATATTTTAACAATTCAAACATTAATTAACAAAAGTCTCGAATCTAAACAATCAAGCAATTGTTAAGTAATAAAATAAAAAATAATTATATAATAATATAATTTTGAACATTTACAAACTTATGGATTGTTTCTTCAATTTAGAGCATTGAAAATGATAGCGTGGATTTATATTTTTTAACCTGAAACCTTTGAACTGTTCAATTCATAGAAGTTTAATAATTAAAATTTTCAGTTCAATGGCATTTCATTAACAATTTTGCAGTTGAAGTGTTTTAAAAGCTTCCACTTTACGCCTGTAAATTATTGAGCGATTGAATACAAAATTTCTGATAAAGTTCTAAAAAATGATAAGTTCTAAGAGTTCGAATTTTTTTATTTCAATGACCTTGAAAAATTGTGCTACTTTGAGAGCAGCAGTTTGAAAAAAATATATTAATTTATCAATCATTTATTAAATTTTAGCTCCAGTGTCCGAAACTTACCAACCGATTTCACCTCCAAAACCACCCAGTCCACCAAAGCAGGAAAATTCTCACTACGAAAATCAAAAGGAAATTATTGAAACTTCTTCATCGCCACGAGTTGAGAATGGCAATTCAATCGACGAAACCGAATCTATGAACCAAAACATTTCTTCAAACTTGAACGGAAATAGAACTAGCATTTGTTCCGATGCCTGCGATGGAGTTCAGCCTCCCGAATCCGAATCGAATATCGACCAGTCAATGAAACGAAGTAAAATTCCCGTCTTAAGATTGAAAAACGAAGGATTGAACTTGTCAGATTCGCTCGAAAATCAGCTCGATAGTCCAAATGCCAACAAAGTGAAGTCTTTTAATGTCTCTTCTTTGACATCTTCTCCCATCTCCAGAAAAAAATATCGCTCTCAAGTTACCAATCAATCCAGGCAATTAGATAGATCGAAGGGATCTCAAAATGGAATTTCTTCGAACGAGGATTCTCTCTCTGAAAACTTGAATCTATCGGAAGACGCGAATTCTGTAAATATGGATCTTAAGACGGATCAGAAGATTTATGATATGTCCTTTAATAATTCGTATGGTAATAAGATGGGACTCTCTTCGAAACATGGTAACTACACTCAAAATGAGACGAATTCTGGGAGAAGTACACCCACTTCGATGAATGCTAAATCGACGAATATGAATGCTGAGGGAAAAGCAAGATTTAAGTGGATGTTTGGGCCACATAGAAACGCTAGTGTGGTGAGTATTTTGATTTTATTAAACGAGTTTTATTTCTTTGAATGTGATTTGGATTTTCTAATAACAGAGCTCCGTTTCACTCCACTATTGCACGCTTCGGACTCATTACACTATTGATACTAGTTGACACTTTTTTGAGCGATTACACTATTTTGCTGCTATTTGGAAAAAATCACACGAAATACACTATGTTCTCATAATTGTCCGCTAATGCGGACGATTTGCGGTTGGGGGGGGGGGGGATTGGTAAAATATTACTGTTTTTTTATGAATTGACAAAGTATTTCAACTTTCCCCAAAAAGTGTAATAGTTGATATTTTAACCAAAAAATTCTTTATTTTAAATCAAAAACACTTAAATAGAACCAAAAAGGACGAATTTCGAACAAAATAGTTAAATCCTCAAACCAACACAGATAAATTTTCAACCGAAGAGTTGCATTTAACAAAAAAAAGATGAACTTTCCAACAGAAGAGATGAATTTTCATATAAAAAAGACGAGTTTTTAATCAAGAAGATTAATTTTCTATCATAAAAAGATGAATTCTGAACAAAATACGTAAATTTTAAACCAAATAGTTAAATTTTCAAACAAGAAGAATAATTATCTACCAGAGAAGACGAATTTTCAAGAGAATACATACATTTTCAACCAAATAGTTGAATTTTCAACCAAAAAGATTAATTTTCAATAAAGAAAACGAATTTTCTACAAAAAAGTTTAATTTTGTACCAAATACTTGAATTTCCAACCCGAGAATATGGATTTTCAACAAAAAACTTATTATACAACTAATCAGTTGAATTTTCAACAAAATAAATAAATTTTCAGTTAAAAAAAATTAATTTTTACAAAAAAAGTCGAATTTTCAACTAAAATTATGAATCTTCAAACAATTTTCTACTAAATAGTTGAATTTTCAACAAAAAAGTTAATTTTTTTACCAAAACAGATTAATTTTTAAGCAGACAGTTGCATTTATAACCAAACAAGATAAAATTTCGACAGAAAAAGGTGAATTATAAATCCAAAAAGATGAATGTTTAAGAATATAGTTGAATTCTTAATCAAATAAAAATTTGTTAGTCAAGAAAAAAAAATGCAATCAAATTGTTGAATTTTCAAGGCAAAAAGACAAATTTTCAACAAAATAGTTGAATCCCCAACCAAAAAAGATTCATTTTCAATCAAACAGTTGCATTTTCAACCAAAAAAATTATTGTTCTACAAAACAGTTGAATTTTCAACCAAATAATTAAATTTCCAACTAAGAAGATCAATATTCTACCAGAAAAAATGAATTCTCTTTAAAAAAAAAACAAATAGTTAAATTATCTGAATTATTATATTATATATTATTATAATTATATTTTATATTATAATATTATTATATTATAATTATATATTATATGCATCTACGAACAAAAAAGTTCAACTTTCAACCAATGAGTTGAATTTTCAACAAAAAATGTAATAATTGATGTTGCAAGGAAAAAAGAGTTTAATTTAAAAAAATAGTTGCATATGTACATGTTTAACTAACTATAGTTAAATTTTCAATCAAGAAGTTGAATTTTCTACCAACAAATAATTTTTCAACAAATTACATAAGTTTGTAACTAAATAATGTGAAGAATGGATGTGATTTTAGTCCAGATTGTATTTGATAATTTTAAGTTTATATTAGTTTCGTTTCTAAAAATTTGTAAATTAAATAGTGGAATTTTTAAACTAAAAAATTTCAGTTTTCAACTAAAAATGGACTAGTTAAATTTTCAATTAAGAGAATTCATTTTGAATAAAAAAAAATTAATTTTCTAACAAACAGTTTAAGTTTGTACCAAATAGTTGAATTTTTTACTAAATTGTGGAATTTTCAACGAAAATGTAATAGTTGGTATTCCAACAAAAAAGATGTTAATTAAAAATAAAAAACAGTTATATTTTTAATTTAAAAAAATGGATTTTGTACCAAAACAGACGATTTTCAACAAAATACGTTAATTGTCAACCAAATAGATCAATTTTCTATCAAATTGTTGATTTTTCTAGCCGAAAATACGAATTTTCTACAAAACAGTTGAATTCTTAACAAAAAAGTTAATTTTTAACTGAAACAGATGAATTTTGAATTAGACAGTTGCATTTTTAACCAAAATAGCTCAAGTTTCTACAGAAAGAGATGAATTTTCAAACCAAAAAGATTAATGTTCAACAAAACAATTGATTTTACAACCAAAAAAAGTTTGTTAGTCAAGAAAGAACAATAATTTCAGTCAAATTGTTGAATTTTTAAGTAAAAAAATACGAGTTTTCAACAAATAAATTCTATTTTGAACCAAATAATCAAATTTTTAACCTAAAAAGATGAATTTCTTAACCAAAAATTTAATAGTAGACTTTTCAACTGAAGCGAATGAATTTTCAACAAAAAAGATGTTAGATTTTCTTATTGGGTTCCATTAATTCAGTTCACATTCATTTTGAATACTTTTAAAATATTTGGAGAAAAAACTGGAAATTTTGTTTAAAAAATAAGATTAATTTTCCTTTGCCTAGTTTTTGAATTCAGAATACGCGTAAGTGTAATACATGCAAAATTGTATGACACTAATTTAACACTTTCAAATTTGTGACACTATTTACACTATTAATAATTAATTAATAAAAATCAATTAATAACAATTAATTAATAAAAATTAATTAATAAAAAATTAATTAATAAAAATTAATTAATAAAAAATTAATTAATAAAAATTAATTAATAAAAAATTAATTAGTAAAAATTAATTAATAAAAAATTAATTAATACAAATTAATCAATAAAAAATTAATTAATATTAAAGTAATTGTCTGCTAATACCACTACAGGGTTTCTAGCTACCCGGGAAATTCGGAAATTTTGTGCACTTTGAAAAATACGGGAAAATGCCGGGAATTCGTGAGCAGATCAGGGAAATTTTTTTTCATGAATTTAAATCGAAATTTTTTTTTTCTTTCTAAAATTATTATTATTAAATCATACGATGCAGTGGTTAAAGCGTGTGACGAGTTGATCGTCCTTCATTTATTACCAGCCAATCAGAAGCTGGGAAGACGTTAGTTATTTATAAACACGGCATTTAGGAAAACTTTTTTTTATTTCTTGTAGTAAATTTACGATCGTATTATGGTCCTGAGTTTTGAATTTGAATCTTTTGAATAAAAAATTTTCTTAATTGAAGCCTAAGCTTTTTAAAATTCAAACGCTCAATAATTTATAAGTATAAAATGGAAGCTCTGGACATTATTCAATTGAATAATTTAAAATTACATCACGTTTAGTTACAAAATTTCAAATTTTCAACTATTATAAATTGAAAATTTGAAATATTTCTCGTTAAAAAATATAAATCCACGTTATCATTTTCAATTATCTAAATTGAAGAATGAATTAATAAATTTTTAAATGTTAAAAATTATATAATTTGGAAGTAACTTTAAGTTAGAAACAATAAAAATTAAACATTATTTTTATTTTAAGTCTTTTGAAAACAAATAATTGTTCAATTTTTATTTGAAGGGTTTCAGTACAGAACTAGATAACCAACATTTTGATAGATAATGGGTTTATTGCATACATTAAAAAAAAATCAAATACACATTGTGGTAAAAGAATTTTTCATCATTTTTTGATACAATAAGAATTTTTAAAAAAGTTCTTTAAAATTTTAGATGATTTCAGAATTTTGTTAAAAAGTTATCCTTTTTTGATGAAAAGTCAACTGTTTTGTTAAAAATTTGTCGTTTTGGTAGAAAATTTATATTTTGGTGTTGAAAATTCAACTGAAATCTTTCTTGGTTGAAAATGTAATTTTTTTTTTAATTCATCTTGTTTGTTGAAAAAATTAATCTGTTTTAGTAAAAATTTCATCTTTTTGGATGAAAATGCAATTTTTTGGTTGAAAATTTATCTTCTTTGGTTGAGGACTCAACTATTTTGTTAGAAATTCATCTGTTTGGTTGAAAGTTCATCTCTTTGGTTGAAAATTTGTCTATTTTGTTTACGAAAAATTTTTGTTTGTTTAAAATTAATTTTTTCACTGAAAATGTATCTTTTCCATGTTTGGTTTAAAGTTTATCTTTTCTAGGTGAAAACTAGTCTTTTTTGGGTCGAAAATTTCACTGTTTTAGAGAAAAATTGTCTTTTGGCTTGAAAGTTCAACAATTTGGATGAATTTCCTTTTCTTTCTTGACTAAAAAATCTTTATTTGTTAAAAATTCGTCTTTTTAGTTTTAAACTTTTAAAATGCATCTCCTTTGATAGAAATTTCATATTTTTTGTTGAATATTTAACTGTTTAGTTTAATTTTTTTTTGTCGAAGTATCATCCATTACATTTTTCGTCGAGAATTAATTTTTTTGTTGGAAATTCATCTTTCTTGGTTAAAAATTCAACTCTCTTCTAAAAAATTTATCTTTTGGCTTGAAGATTCAACTATTTAGTTAAAAATGCCACTATTTTTGGTGGAAATTTAATCTTTTTGTTTAAAAATTTGACCATTTGGTTGAAAATTCATCTTTGTAGGTTAAAAGTTCAACTATTAGGTCAAAAGTTCAACTATATGGGTGTAAATGCAACTGTTTGGGTAAAAATAATTTTTTTTTCTTGAAAATTGAAAAAAATTGAAAAACTCATGTACATATTCTTAAAGAAAGAAATTTTTCGAAATTGCATGCAACTTATATCACATATGTGATTTTTTTAAAGCATTCTAGTCGATCCGAGGTCTGCGTGAGTTATTATACGTATAAGTTTATTATTTATGAAGTTTCAAGCAATATTTTTTTACTATTTTTCAAAATTTATGCTACTATTGGCACTATTTTGTATCTCTGAAGTGATTCCAGAGTCTTATTTCTTTGAATGTTTGGATTCTATAATGAAAATGATTATTTCAGCTTCCTGTTCAAGTGAGGAAAAATCCAGGGCTGGGATTCAGTATCGCTGGTGGAGTTGCCGGAGCTGAAACGGTGAGATTTATATTTATATTAATATTATATTTATGCATCTTTAAAATTAAAGTTTTCAATTGTAAATTTTCAAAATTGAAGATTTTCAAATTGCAAATCGTGAAAATTGAAGCTTTGATATATAAATCTTGAAAATTGAATAATTTGTAATAATATATTTTCTAAATTCTAGAATTTTAAATTGTACCTCGTCAAAATTGCCGGAGATTAAATTTACAATCTTTAAAATTGGAGTTTTTAGTTTTAACAATTTACAATACAAAATTTCCATATTTTCAATTATGTACATTGGAAATTTCTATAATTTGAAAGATTAAAAATTGAAAATGTGACCTTTGATTTCGAAAATCATCCAAATTTAAGAAATTTTATTTATACAACTTTAAAATTCATGTGTTTTCTATTGTAACTCTTTACAATTGTAGAACTTTGAATTGTAAATCGTTAAAATAGGAGATTTTTAAAATTTTCAATTAAAAATTAGGCCAATTGTAGGTTTTACAGTTAAAAATGTTCTAATTTTGATGCTTTACATTCGAATTTTTTTTTAATTTAGAAGATATAGAATTGAAATCTTAATTTTTGATTTCCAAAATCATCAAAATATAATCATTTTTTACCAATCTTTATAACTAAAGAGTTTTCAATTGTAAATCTTCAAAATTGAAGCATTTTAAATTGCAAATCGTAAAAATTAAAGAGATTTCAATTATAAATCTTTAAAGCTGAAGAGATTTTAATTTTTACAATTTACAATTCAAAATTTCCATATTTTTAATGATTTACGTTTAAAATTTCTTCAATTCAGAAGATTTAGAATTAAAGCCTTGAATTTAAATGTTTAAAATTGAAGAATTTTAAATTGCAAATTGTGAAAATTAAAGAAATCTCATTTGTAAATCTTAGAACTTTAAGATTTAATAATTTTGACAATTACAATTAGAAGTTATGCCAGTTTTAAGTCTTACAATTAAAAATTCTATAATATTGATGCTTTCATTAGAATTTTCTTCAAATTAGGAGATTCAGAAATTAAAACTTGACTTCGATTTCCAAAATCATCGAAATGTAAGCATTTTTATTTTACATCTTTAAAAGTGAAGAGTTTTCAATTGTAAATCTGCAAAATTGAAGAATTTTAAATTGCAAGTCGGGAAAATTGAATAATTTTCAGTGGTAAATATTCAAAATTGAACTATCCCAAAAAACTTTTCCAAACTACATAACTTTAACATATAAATCTTGAAAATTGATGAATTTTAAATTGCAAATCGTGAAAATTGAAGAAGTTTCAGTGGTAAATCTTCAGAACTGAACTATTCCGAAAAATGTTCCAAATTACGTTCCTTTAATATATGATTCTTGAAAATTGAATAATTTATAATTCTATATTTTCAAAATTCAAGAATTGCAATTTTAACTCGTCAAAATCCCAGAAAAGTACATTGAAAATCTTTAAAATTCAAGAGGTTTTAATTCTGACAATTTACAATTATAAATTTCCATAATTTTGATAAGTTACGTTCGAAATTTCTTCAATTTGGAAGATTGTTTTTTATTCATGATGAAATTCGTGCATTAAACCTTTAATTCTTATCCGATATCCAGCTTTAGTGTCTCAATTTGTCAAATTATTTTTCAATTTCAGGGTATCGTCGTGACTAAAGTAAATCCAGACGGTCCAGCACAAGGAACTTTGCGCCCAGGAGACAAAATTTTGGAAGTGGATGGAATTGATTTTACCAAATCAGATCACGATAATGCTGTGGCTGTTTTGCGTGCGACTGGCGCTGTTGTTTCCATGATGATTAGTAGACACCAGTAGACTTACAAGTAACGAAATTTAGATTATTATATAGCTTTTATCTACCAGAACGAAAAATCTGACTCGCGATTCTTCTAAAATTCAATTTTAGAAGTCAAAGCTACTCTTTGAAGTAGCTTTTTCAAATTCGATACTTCGCAAGGTATTTGAATTTACATTTAAAGTAAACGTACTACTCCTGATATCTTTTTCTGAATCATTTCTTCCTTACCACGGGAAAACTGATTTAGAGTTCGTGAAAAATGCATATCAACTCGTAATGTTTAAAGATAAGAGGCATCTCATATTTTTTACTCTAAATGATGTTTACTAATTTAATAAACTCTAAAATATTGTATTATTTCATGCAGGAAATTCTACAATTTTTTCTGGGGTGTTTTCTCAATGCTAACGACTATTTTTTTATTACAAAAAAATTTGCGATTGTTAAAAAGTTAACCATTCGTCCAAATTCCATTGTTAACTTCTCTCTGTGAGAGAACTTTCTTAACTGTGAACAAAAATTTGTTGTAAACGCACATTTACGTGAAAAATGTAGCACACGCACTCGTTTGCAACTAAACGAAAAATTCCTGCTGCACTACTGTTAAGTGAAAAATTGAGAAGTGAAAGAGAATATTCTTCTACTAAGACGTCGTAATTTTACTAAATATTGTTATGATAGTTACGCATTGTTACAAATCTCTATTGATATTCCTGGACAAGATTTTTATTAGGTGAGACGATACCTTTTTCATTTTCTTTGCTCAATAACTTTAAGTTTTGCTTATTTTTAAGTTCATAGAACTCGTCGCTGAAAGAACTTCATTAGATTATTTTACAATTTGTTCTTAAAGTATAGGTTTATTATTTTTTTTTTTACTTTAACAATTTATTTTACATGATCGATTATTTCCTAGTGTGCAGGCCTCACAGGTCCTGTATCCCTTACTGTACCCTATATTCAGTTGAGGTCCCTAAAGTATCCTATTTTCAAGATTTGGTCCCTAACGTACCCTATTTGTAGCCCATAATGTAACTAAAAAAAATTATAATAAGATCAAAGCTTCCAAGAATCAGGGATTTTGAAAAAAGTAGCAAATCCGGGAATTTCTGTAAGTCTTAGCTGTAAAAAATAGTCAGGGCTGCCTTTTTTCATAAATCACTTCTCAGTTACTTTTTAAAGATAAAATCAATATAGTCGCTTTTCTTTCAATAAATAACTCATGGCTTAATCACTATTCAGTATATATTCTATACCTATTTCTGAATTGTTTTGAATTAATTTGAAATACTTCAGGGTATTTTTAACCCTAATTAGTCACACTTCAGTAGAATCGCATAATAGTCGCACTGAGTTCTAATGAGCCCTAAAAATCTAAGAAAATTGCTAGGTATTATTTAAGGATTGCAAAAGATGATCATTTAGTTTTTGTAACCAAAATTAATTGTTTAAATATTTAAACAAAATCGGTGAAGTTAAGGTAACGAGCTCTTCTACGAGGAGCTGGAAATTTTTTTGGGGTGAATTTCACCCCGTGTGACTAATTAGGGTTAAATATTCCGAGAAATTTTTAATTTCGATAATCTGAAGGGATTTTTAATATTTTAGGGTATTTGTAAAAATTCTGACCTGTAAGGTTTTAAGATATTTCAAAAGATTGTAAGGGTTTTTTAAAACTTTCAAGGCATTTTAAACGGTTTTCCAGGATTTCTGTAAATATCATCATAGAATTTCACGGGCTTCTATAATATTTTAGTTGATTTTAAAGAATTTATTCAAAAGAAGTGAGGTATTTCGTAGGGTTTCAAAGATGTAAAGACTTTTTAAATTAGTTTTTGGAATTCACCCTGAATTCTTATTAATTTATCCTGAATTATTTTAAATTCTTTGGAATTGTTTTTAATTTTTTTAATTTTTAATTCAATGGATTTTTTTTAATTTTTAAAAGCTTTTATTCAATTGATCTGGAGGATCAAATGAAAAAATGATCAAAGGATTTGAAATATTTAAGGTATTTTTTCAAATTCCTTGAAATTTTCAAAAACTTTAAACAATTTTTATTTGATTCCAGTAATTTAATGGGATTTCAGAGGATTTAAAATATTTTAGGATATTTTAAAAGATTCCAAGGCATTTTCAATAGATTCAACCAATTTCAAGGAATTTTCAAGGTTTTTAATAATTTTATGGGATTTTAAGGGAATTTAATATTTTAATGGATTACAAAGAATTTATTCACACGAAGTGAGGGATTTCATAGAGTTTCAACGATTTATTGCAATTCATTTGGAATTCGCCCTAAATTCTTATTAATTTATCCTGAATTGTTTTAAACTCTTTTGAAATATTTCTCTTTAATTTTTCTAAACTCATTTCAAACTTACTCAATTCAATTAATTTTTTCATATTTTTGAATTGTTTTGAATTCACTTGATTGTTTTTTTAAAATTCAGTTTGATTTTTTATGATTTTCATAGAATTCTTCTCGTTTCCCTTGAATTCCTCTAAATTCACTCAAATTTTAGTGAAATAACTGGAATTTTTTCTATTAAAATTTTTTTTTTACAATTCATTTGAATTTTTTTTAATTTAACTTGAATTGGTTTGTAGCCATTTGTCACTTCCTTGGTTAGAAATTAGTAGAGTTTCAAAGATTTGAAATTTTGTTTGAATTCACCCTGAATTCTGATAAATTCTTTGCAATTCAGTTGAATTTTTTTAATTTACTTATTCAATAAATTCTATATTATTGAATGGATTTTTCTGAATTTTCTAAAGTTTTTATTTAATTGATCCTAAATTCTTTTAACCTCAGCTTGAATTATTAGGCATTTCATGAAATTATTTTGAATTCCCTTGAATTTTTCTAAGCTTGTTTCAAACTTCATGAATTCAATTAAGTTTTTTCTTATCTGTAAATTGTTATCAATTAATTTGAATTTTTTTATTCACCTTCAATTTTTATGAATTTCATAGAATTCTTCTCGTTTACTTTAAATTCTTCTAAATTCATTCCAATTTTACGGAAATCAATGCAATTCTTTCAATTTTTTCCAATTCATTTGAATTCTTTTGAATTTAACTTGAATTGTTTTGGAGTCTTATGAATATATCCTGAATTTGTTACCCTTTGCGCGCGAAAAAAGTACCCTATGACTGTGACAAAAAGTACCCTTTGGTCCCTGTATTTTATCCCATAGGAACTGTGAGGCCTGAATATGTTTTCATTCAATTTTGCAAGGTAATGAAAAAAAGTAGTACGTGTTTTCTAGAAAATGCTTGTTGTATAAAAATAGATATTTATTAAAAATGCGAGGAATTAGTTATCATAAGAGATTTATTCTGAATAACGTTAGTAGTAGAAGTGTGAATTTCGAAGCTTAACGTTGATATTGCCCGCCGTTTTTGTGAATAACAAAGCGAGGCAAATAATGGGCGCAATTTTTAGGATTCACGGCATGTGAATGTGAATTAGAGAGACGCTATAAGCGATATGAAGAATGGATTTGGAATGAAAATCGATATCTCTGACTGGTAGCTCCTTAATTAAATTTTAATTGTGGGAAACACCAATATAAATCTTTTGAAAATAGCCGTGGAATTTTGAATTTTTATTCTATTATTTTTGTTACGTATTGGAAATTTCCATTTGCACTCAGTGACATTCAATTATAATCAGTGTGCACTAAAAATAAATGACCGCGGCTATTTAAAATTTTAATTTCCTGACCTCCAGTCAGAGTTTCCACGAATTGAATAAAAAGTTATATCTGTCTATAATTTTTTATTCAATTAAATGTTCTCTATTTTCGAAAAAATTGTAAAATAAATTTCTTTAAGAAATTTCAGAAACGGGTACGAACAAAATGCACTCTCTAATGTTAACTATTATAAAAATAAGATAAGCTTCTACGGTATCAAAACGACAGTTTTAAAAGTAGAATACATTTTTTTCCACAAAAATTTTAGTCTCTCTCAACAAAAAAAAGATCAGTATTGCATATTTTGCATCGTATTTTTGTCGCACATTTTAATTGATAAGATTTTATATCGTTTTTATCTTTTTTAAAAAAACTTTTTACCGTACTTTTTTTACTTTAGTTTTTCTAAGTAGCATAAATTGGTTATAGCCATATTAGACTAAATGAAAAGTTCCGTTCAAGTTTTTTTTAAATGACCAGTTTTAAACTAAAAATAAATTCCTTATCAAGAATTTTCAATGAAAAGGATACAAGTTTTGGATACTTTAGTATTACAAATATTTACAAATGCATTTAGTTAAGAAGACAGAGATTCCGGAGGGAGAACTTTTTATTATATTTATATTTATACGATCATCACAAAAAAAAATGTTTGCGTTATTATAGATAGTTTCTTTATATAAATATTGCGTGTTCCATTTACAGAGAATTGTTACTCCTAGTCATATTAAATGAGTTGTAACTTTAAGAGATTTACGTTCATAACCCGGATTGTATTCCACGATTATCGCAACTTTTCGCATTTGTGAATTTACGCTTTGCACAATTTTAATTAATCGTTGATAATGATTCTCTGTTAATAAATAATGATCTATTAATAGATAATTATCGATTAATAATAATTCTCTAAAATTTAGTTACGTAAAATGACTTCGGCTTTAATGCAAACGATGAATATTCTTTTAGAGAAAATTTGTCGAGGAAAAATGTTCATATTTGTTAATTTACGGGTAAATTATTCTGGTGTAAATAATATCTTTCAGCGTGATCAGTGTTGCGAATCGTGAGGATTATTGACGTACCCACTTCCGTAGTCTTCCACGTCCCAACTTTTAAATTTGTAGATGTTTTTAGGGGAAAGTTTATTGTTCAGTTTCCTCGTGACGTGTAAAACTAAAATTAGAGGAGTGGATGAAAACTAAAGCGAAAGATTTAATTGTAAATATTTTTCATCGCGTGCACATTGTATGTATGCACCGTTCCTAATGTTCTAAACAGACTGACTATATATCATATATTTTGTATCTAGCTAGTACACACTTTGTTAAAAAAGAATGCGTAACGCCCGTGTACATAAAACTGAATAAAAATATCGAGGTTCAAATCGAAGATGTCTATAGATTTTCGATTAATTTCCTGCTTATTATTTTGAGTTGTTTTATCTTAAATTTAAAGAGAAAACTAATTTAAGTCGGTTGGAAATTTATTCATTATTAATTTTATAATATTAGAGCTTGGTCTCAATTTATCTAATTTTCCCTTGTTTTGTCGAATTTTTCAGATACGGTCGTTATTATTCTTTTAATTAAGAGACAAAAAAATTATACGAAAAGTATTCTATTATCGGATAAAGTTATTTGAATTTCGAAATATAGTGAACTCTTGCCTATTTCAAGACGCACCTGTTTCAAGTCCGCCATGCTGGGTTATTTCAAATTGTGCAGTTCTGTCACCTCCCACGGTCTCGCCCTCGTCAGTGGCTGACCAATTAAAAAGAGGCCCAAAGAGCGGGAAGCCCTCGTTGGTTTCAATTGAGTGTATTAGCATGACGTCATGGGAATGCATATGACTTTTTGGAGAAAATATTCTAAACGTAAGACTAAGTCAGGCATGCCCAACTCGGGGAAATTCCCTGTGAGAACACATGTTCCGCGTCCCTACTCTTTCTCCTAGAGAGC
>CAKNYM010051783.1:347723-366818 GCA_932195095.1 Andricus curvator | reverse complement strand
CCTGTGAGAACACATGTTCCGCGTCCCTACTCTTTCTCCTAGAGAGCCAGAGATGTGGTAGACGCATGCGCGTGGTAGACGCATACGTGCGCTTCTACCACGCGCATGCGTCTGCCACATCTCTCGCTCTCTAGGAGAAAGAGTAGGGACGCGGAACATGTGTTCTCACAGGGAATTTCCCCGAGTTGGGCATGCCTGGACTAAGTCATAAATGTACGAATAGTGATATTTGTCAAGTGTAGCATGTATTTGCTCAGTCATATTCCATTCTTTTGTCGCTTGACGACCTTTCAGTTTCACGGAATAAAATATCAAAAATTTGAGGATTGTGTATCAAATCAATTTGATCAGAATCGGGTGCTTTAACCTCAAGTTTCGGATAGTTGATTGTATTTCGTGAATCTGAAAGGTCTTCAACCGATAAAAGGATGAAACAGAATTGCGCAAATGCATTCTACACTTGAAAGATATTGCTATTCAGAACTTTATAACTTATTTTTACGTTTAGAATGTTTTCTCCAAAAAGGCGTATGTAGTCCCATGTCAAGGTATACCAACTATGCTAACCTTCCTGACATTTCCACCTATCCTAGCATGATCGTCATGTCATGCTACAATACACAATAGTCCACGAAATATTTGAGTACTTTTTTTATTCTATACTGAACCCCGGAAATGGGCATCCCGGATTTAGACATTTCGAGAATTGACGCCGCGCCGCAGGTATTGGTGAGAGGAGCTGCGGGGGGGGGGGGTGTTCACTCAGGCGTGACAAAACAGAGAGAGAAATAAAAGAGAGAGATGCGCACACATGCTTACAGCGCGCGCATCGATACAAGGCCGGGGCAGCCAATGAACGTCGCTTGACAAAAATCACCTGACGACTCGCGGCAGGGGTGGGGCCCCTCCTGCCTTGAAATACGCAAATGCGTACGTTTCGCGGCTCTTGAAATAGGCAAGAGTTCACTGTACTTTAAATATGCTGAAAATGTCTTTTTAAAATATTTTTAATTAGAAATTTTCCACAATGGAAAAGAATTCAAAATAAAAGAAACACAATTTTAGAAGTTAGGCGTTTAAAATTGAATTTTAACATTTGAAACTCAATGACTTGCAAAGGCTGGAAAATGGGCTATTTGTACCGAAATTTTGGTTACATATTTAAAACTACTATATAATAAAATTTTTTTCAGAATTTCCAAAAAATTTGCAGTTGTAAATCCATAAAATTGAATAAATTTCAATTTTATATCTTCAAAATTAAACTGTTCCAAAACAATCATTCAAAGTTGCATAATTTTCTATTATTCAAATTAAATATTGAAAAGTCTTCAATTGTGAATATTAAAAATTATAGAATTTCTAATTGCAAAATACAAAATTTCTTTCATTTGGAAGATTTCGAAATGAAAATTTGACTTTAATATCTAAAATAATCAAAATTTGAGAATTTTTATTTATACATTTTTAAAATCAAAGAGTTTTCGATTGTAAATTGCAATTGTAAACAAAATTAAAGAATTTTTAACTGTAAATCATCATAATTGGGTAATTTAAAAAAATGTTCCAAATAAAATAAACCTTTAATATTTAAATCTTGAAATGGAATAATTTGTAATTCTAGATTTTCAGAATTCAATAATTTCCGATTGTAACTTCAAAATTACAGAACTTTAAATAAATCTTGAAAATTGAAGTTTTTAATTTTCACACTTTAATTTAAAATTTCTGTAATTTTTATGATTAACGTTCGAAATTTTTTCAATTCGGAAGATTTAGAATTGAAAAGTTGACTTGCTTTCCTATGTCATCCAAATTTAAGAATTATTATTTACACATCTCTAAAATTCAAGAGTTTTCAATTGTAAATCTTATAAAAATTTAAAACTTTGAATTGTAAATCTTTAAAATTGAATAGTTTTTTATTTTGACAATTTACAATCAAAAGTTATGCAAATTTTCAGTTTTTCAATCAAAAATTTTGTAATTATCATGCTTTACATTCCAATTTTCTTCAATTTGGAAGATTCAGAAATGAAAACTTGACTTTGTTTTCTAAAATCATCGAAATTTT
Source organism: Andricus curvator (assembly GCA_932195095.1). Taxonomy (NCBI): domain Eukaryota; kingdom Metazoa; phylum Arthropoda; class Insecta; order Hymenoptera; family Cynipidae; genus Andricus; species Andricus curvator. The sequence continues at coordinate 364,744 of CAKNYM010051783.1, read as the reverse complement.
ACCATTTTTATTTATACATCTATAAAATTAAAGAGTTTTCAAATGTAAATCTTCAAAGTTGAAGAATTTTCCATGGTAAATGTTCAAAATTGAAGAATTTTCCATGGTAAATCTTCAAAATTGAACTAATCAAAAAAAATGTTTTAAAAATCGTACCTTTAAAATATAAATCTTGAAAATTGAATAGTTTGTAATGCTATATTTTTGAAAATTTTGAAAATTCACAATTGTAAAACTTTAAATTGTAAATTTTTTAAATTGAAGAGTTTTTAATTTTAAAAATTTCTGTAATTTCAATATTTACGTTCGATTTTTTTTCAATTCGGAAGATTTAGAAATTAAAACTTGACTTTAATATCCAAAATCATCAAAATTTCTGAATTTTTATGCATACATTTTTAAAATTAAATAGTTTTCAATTGTAAGTTGAAATTTAAAAAAAAATGAAGAATTTTTAATTGTAAATCTTCATAATTGAACTATTCCAAAAAATGTTGCAAATTGCATACCTTTAAAATATAAATCTTGAAAATTGAATAATTTGTAATCCTTTTGCAAAATTCAAGAATTTTAAATTGTAACTCGTCAAAATTGCAGAACTTTAAATTTAAAATCTTTAAAACTGGAGAGTTTTCAATTTTGAAAATTCACAATTGTAGAACTTTAAATTTAACATCTTTAAAATTGAAGATTTTTTAATTTTTACAACTTACAATTTAAAATTTCTGTAATTTTGATGATTTACGTTCGGAATTTCTTCAGTTTGGAAGATTTATAGTTGAACTTTGAATTGTAAATCTTTAAAACAGAAGAGATTTTAATTTTGGAGAATTTACAATTAAAAATTAGGCAAATTTTAAGATTTACAATTATAACTTCTGTAATTTCTATTATGTAAATTCGAAATTTCTTCAATTTGGAAGATTTAGAATTGATAAATTGACTTTTGATCTTCAAAATCATCAAAATTTAAGAATTTGTATTTGTACATCTTTAAAATTGGAGAGTATTGAATTGTAAATTTTCAAAATTTAACTATTTAAAAGAAAAAATTTAAAACATCATTTAAAATTATACACATTAAAAATTGAAGCATGTTATTTTGCAAATCGTGAAAATATATTGTATATTTTAAAAAGGTATTCAAAATTTTATGATTTTAAACTATAAACATGCGCAACTAAACAGGTTGGCGAATTTTCAATTGTAAGCATCTTAAAAATGGATCAGTATCGAAAATGTAAGAATCAGAATTCCAGAATGTTTTTTAACAACATCTTATTATGATATAAAATCCGACATTAACTTATTAATTTTGTTTTTGCTTCTAATTCCTGCTGGGATAAAATCTTTTATTGAAATAAAAACTACAGATTACTGATAACCGATTAAAATTAAAGTTAGAATTGTATGAAAGCCGATGTAGCTATTTGAATATTTATTTTAATTTATGATTATTAATTGTATTTTATAGTATTTTTAATTAAAGCACGTATTTTCATTTGATTATTATTACATTATCAGGCAATCTAAATAAGGAACATGTAATAAACGCTATTTTAATAGTGTGTAAATAATCGTCTTTATTAAAAATGCATTTATAAAAAAGAAATCTTTTTTGTGTGGAATTTTCATCAAAAATATTTAATTAACTAAAAATTTTAAATTCCTAATGCCAGTAGAAGTGGATTTTCTACGTAGTGTTTCCATTTATTGGAAAACTTTGCCACTGTAACGCCGTCCACGACTCTGTGATCCGCCGACCAGCTAACTGACAGTAGATTGACAGCTATCACAGAATCTCCTTCGCCAAATCGGGGTAACTTTTGTATTTTTCCGACTGCCCCTATCGCAACCTGGGGTGATAAAATAACTGGCTTCATGTAGGTTCCTCCAATCTGAAATTGAAAAAGAGAAGTAGAGATATAATAAAATATACTGCTTAATCTTTTATTCATTTTTTTTTAATACAAAATAAAACTTTCCATAAAATTGAAGTTTTTCCTATTTTATTATTTTAGTATTAAAAACAGGATATTTCCTTAGATTTAAATCTAATTCAAACCTAAAATATTTATTTTCTGTTTTCTTTTTAAAACAAACTCATTGATAGTATTAGAGCAAAATTCTGTTTCTCTTAAAAATCAGTTCTGCTTTAAAATTAAGAAAGAAAATGTATTGTTGAACGAATCGATAGTTTTCATGTGCGTGCAGAAAAACACTGTCGTGCTGGATAACAATTTTTCGTTATTAGTGCTAAGCCTTGGTCATTCTTTTTAGATCCGTAACCTAGCATATCGATTTTTAGAATAGTTTGCTTTCTTGTCTACATAGAAAATTACGTTCATTATTTTTAATTTTTGATTAAAAAATTAAATATTGATAACAAAACACATTTTGACGATTTTAGTTAGAAATTGTTCAATTTGAAATGTTCTATATTGTCACGATTTCGATTAGGAATGGTTTATCTATGAAAGGGCGTATAAAATTGCAAATTTTCCAGGTTTTTAAACATTGTAGAAATTTATCTAAATTATTTATATATTTTTTAAATTTAAAGCTTCAATTTTTAAATCTTTTAGTTATTCAGTTTTGACAATTTAAAATTGAAATCTGCTCAATTTTGTATAGTTTTTTTTTTCACCATCTATTTCAAATTTTTTTTCAGATTCATATGTAAATTAAACAATTTTTCTTTTGTTGGGACAGAATTCAAATTTTTTAATTTTGAATGCTATTATTTCGAATTGTTACATTTTCTTAGTTTTGAAATCCGAAATAATTCTCGGATTCAATTTTCAATTTTTAATGTTTTTAATTCAAAATTGATAAAATGTAACGACTTTCAGTCTTAAATTTTTCAATCTTGAAAACTGCATAAAATTTGGAATGCACAATTTTGAAGAATATATCATTCTGAAATTCAAAAATCTTTAGTTTTGAATATATAAATTATACAATTAAATATACAACTTCAAACCCTCCAGTTTCAAGATCAAAACTTATACAAAATAAAAGAATTCCAAATTTTTAATGCAAAAAATTTAAGACTTTTCAATTTAATGTCTAAATTTTTAGACTTTCCAATCCTTCAAATTTGATACCAACATCTTGTCAAGTAGAAAAAAAATATATTTCAATGCCATTGTGTTTATTCATAAAACCAGTTTTTATTTTCTCAAATGTAATGGTTTCGTACTTCAGTTTTTCCAAATTTCGAAGCCTTCAAAATTGTTTCTAATTAAATAGCTTTTGGTTTTACAAAAATGTGAATTAAGGAACAAGCTTTGTCGCTTAGATAATTTTACATGATGAAGTTTATAAAAAATTGAAAATTAGGAGCGTTTCAAAATTCAAATACTTTTAAAAAATTCAAACTTTTTCAAATTTGAAAATTTTAGAAGTTTGTTTCAAAACGAAATATTTTTAATTTTTTAATTTTTTAAACATTATTTTTATGTAAATAATAGGATTATAGAAAGATCTGACTGTTTAGTTTTAAAACAACGCAACGAGTAAAATATTTTACCAGAATTAAACATCTCGGCATTTGTGAAGGTAAATATTATATATTATAGTCGACCGATTTTATATGAAATCTGACAGTCTGGCGAAGCTACGGAATTGTTTGGGGCTGAAATATATTGTTTTCCATAAATATTATATTTATAATATAATATTTATAATTTTTATATTCTTAATGAGGATAAGGAAAGGCTGAGAAGAATTTAGAAAAGAATAGAAAGGAAAGAGAGAGAGAGAGACAGAGGAAAGAAGAAAGAATGTAGTGATATAGGGTCTAAGATTAGAGGGAAAGGAACTGAAGAAGGGAATGGAAGAAGTGCCAAAAAGGATAGATACTAAGGCAGAGATAGAGGCAGTTCGAAGTGTAGGAAAGGAAGCGCAAAGAGGAGGGAAACTGGTATTGATGAAATTAAAGAAATGGGAATATAAGAGGGAAGTGGTGAGAAAGACTAGGGCGTTATATGGAAGCTCGGAGAGAAAAGAGGATGGTTTGACATGGGTAGAAAGAAAAGTATAATTTAAGGAAAATAGCGGCAGCAGAAAGAAATAAGGGAAAAAGAACGTCGGTTAAGTATGGGAGAATACAGATAGAAGGTGTATTGTAGGATTGGGACGAACTAAGGGAAGATTTAGTAAAAAATTAGGCGTCGGGAAACTAGAAGAGAAAGGTACAGGAGATAGAAAAATATGAAATAGCAGTAAACAAAAAGAGACGAGAAACGAAAGAAGGAAATAATGGAGGATATGCTACTGGAATATAGCAGGCTGGGAAAGAAATGATAGGGAGTTTATGAGAAATTTGGCACAATGGGATGTAGTGAGATGGATAGTGAGAGTGATGGATACGTGGCTAGATGACAAGGGATGGGAAAGAGTAAGAGAATGTTTACCAAGAGGTTACAAATGGCAGCTTCAAAATGCAAAGAGGAAGAATAAAAAAGGCAGAGCAATGGGAGGAATGGTGATGGGGGTAAGGAAAGAATGTATAACAGGGAAGGATAAGAAAGAGATAAAAGAACGCAAAGAAGGATTAATAGTAGAAGAGGTAAAGATGGAAGGAGAGAAGTGGAAGATAGTAGGGGTGTATGTAAACGGTGATATGCAGGAGAAATCAGATGAGAAGAGAGAACTGATGGAAGAAGAAAAAAGAGATTAAGCTTATAATAGAAGATTTTAATGCGAGATTAGAAGATAAAGGAGGAAGGGAATGGAGAGAAGAACGAGGAAATAAATCCAAAGATAAGATACTAATACTAAATGGGAAGGGAAACCAATTGTTAAAGAACTTAGAGGAGATGGGATGGTTTATCTCAAACAGAAATATGGAGGGGGTGAGGAAGAGGAATATATAGGCCCAGGAGGAAAAAGTGGAACGGTTATTGATTATGTGATAGTGGACGACGGGTAAGAGAGAAGGTCAAGAAACTAGAGGTAGGGGATTATATAGATTCGGATTACTCTTCCATAATAGTGACATTAGAGGAAGAAAATAGTATTAACAATATGGTTAAAAAGGAAGCAAAGGTAAAAAGAGCAGGAGGAGGAGATTAGTCACTGTAAGGAAAAGAACAGTTTAAGGAAAAGGTCAGGAATATCAAAATAGGAGAGGGAAATGTGCACGAGGAGATGGAAACGATGCTAGCAGAAATAAAAAAAGTATTAGAGTGCACAAGAAAAAAATAAGTTAGTGAAGGAGGGGATAGAAGTAGATGAGATGAGGAATGTGAAGAGAAGAAGGAAGTGTTAAAGGAATTCAGAAAATGAAGGAAAGTGGAAGTAGTGGAAAAGAATATGGGAGAAAAAAAAGAAATATACTGAGTTGAGTGATAAAAAAAAGAAGGAAATTAAAAGGTTTGAAGGAGAGGCGGAGAAAGCTAGGACGGAAGAAGAGGTTTGGAAGCTAGTAAATATATATATAGAGAGAGAGAAAAGAAAATGAATAAACCAAGACATTGAGACGGTGGAATGGAGAAAAATATTTTATGGATTTGCTAGGATGGGTAGAGGGGAAAGGAGGAAAATGTGGTAGACAAAGAGATGAGGAAGAAGACATAACAAGGGAAGAAATAGTCAAGGTGTTAGGAATAATGAAAGATGGAAAGGCGCCTGGCATAGATGAGGTTCCAAATGATGTCTGGAATTATGGGGGACAGAACTAACGGAATGGGCATGGATAATGTGCAATGCAGTATGGAGAAGCAAATGAAAGAAGGTTAAAGATTATAGGGGAGTGACGCTAATGCTAACATTGTATAAAGTATATGTAGCTGTTTTATCGGATAGGTTGAAAAAAGAAGTTGAGGCAAAAAATAGAGCCACCGAATCAGACAGGGTTTAGGAAAGGAAAGGGGGTGATGGACAATATATATGTTCTTAATTACCTGGTAAATAAAGGGATTAAACGGGAGAAAGGGGTAATGATATAGCAATGTTCATGGACTTAAAGGCGGCATTTCATTCACTGGACCGCGTCGAGAATTTACCTAAATATTCAAGTAGCCCTAAGTTCATGAAGAAGGTTTTTTTGGTTCTAATGATTTTGTATTGAAAATCGGTTATTTTTTGAAATACTGAATTTCATGTGAAAAGTTACGAAATGATCAAAATGTGAATTTGAGTTTTTTCAGCTTACTGTTCCAATATTGGACAAGCAGAAAGTTCCGCCGGTGATGTCGCTGAGAGGGATCGAACAGTTTTTTCCAAGCTGTTGTAGTCTGTTCAATTCTTTGGCAATTTCCACAATACTGAGATTCTGGACGTTCTTTATATTTGGCACGACTAAACCTTCAGGCGTATCCATTGCGATGCTTATATTGTGCTGTTCGACCATTTTTACAGACTGCAATTCCTCGTCGAGCCAAGCATTTAGGTGAGGGAATTGCTCGAGGGCTTTTGAAGCTGCTTTCACGAAAAAAGGCATGTAAGTTAAAGAAATCCCTTCTTTTTTTAAAGCGCCTTTGATTTCCTCCCTAAAGCGTATCAGTTTCGTCACATCGCAATCGTCACTGTATGTGAAATGCGGAATACTCTGAAAAAAAATTAATCGCAATCGAAATATCTCTTCAAATGTAAATAGTTTCAAAAGACATTAAATAAAATTGTCTGTGAAAAAAGGAACGCCTTTCAACTCCGCTGGTATTCGAACCCATGACCTTTCGTTTGCCGGACGACTGCTCTACCAAGAAAGCAATCCGGCAAACGAAATGTCCTGGGCTCGACTCCCAGCGGAGTTGAAAGGCGTTCCTTTTTTCAGAGAAAATTTTATTTAAATTAATAATTGCCCTGACTTTTTCTTTCCTCAAATTAAATTATCAGTGGCGGATTAAGACAATTTTCAACCTTAGGCAGTTGCGAAATTGCCGTCCCCTTCCCTCCATAGTTTTTTCGAATGATTAAATAAGTGTTCATCAGGAGCGGATAATATTGAAAAGAAGGATATGATTAATATGCCGTTTATTTGTTATCAAATAATTTTATTGATAACAAATTATGACTAAATATTTTTATTCACAATTTCTAAACGTACGAAATTTTGCCGCCCCTAAAAAGTTGCCGCCTACGTTGCCTGTTCGGTAGATCCGCTACTGTAAATTATATATAATAATCTTCCAATTCATTAATTCACTTTGTACACTTGAAGTTGTTGCGATTGAATGGAAATTATTTAGTTGGAATTGGAATATTAAAATTCCCATCATGTTGGATCGATATATCAATAATTTTTATCTGACTTTAGGATCGTTTTAAAGTAGATGCAGTGTTGAGGAAGTTCCTTATAAAAAGAACTTTCAGTTACTGATTCAAGTAACTTAAAGTTCCTGCAAAATTCCTTTTTTTATGAACGGAAACACATCTTACTTATCTACAAAATTATAGAAATGTCCAAAAACTAAATCAACGGTATAATTTTATACTGCTCACGATTGAAGAATTCAGATAGAAATCTATATAAAATTGATTATATTTCAATATTGAATTTTCAAAATTGAACTATTTTAAAAAAGCATTCAAAATTGCATTATTTTCTATCATATATATTAAATATTGTAGAGTCTTAAACTGAAAATATTCGAAATTGAAGAATTTGATATTGAAAATCTTTAAGATTGAAGTGTTTTCAATTGTAAATCTTCAAAATTGTACTATTCCAAAAAAGCGAGATGTGCAGAATTAAATACAATTAAAATATAAATCTTAAAAATTGAATAATTTGCAATTCTATATTTTCAAAATTCAAGAATTTTCAATTGTAACTCTCCAACATTGTAGAACTTTGATTTGTGAATTTTAAAAATTGGAACGTTTTTAATTTTTGTAATTCACCATCAATGAAAAGTTATACAAGTTTCAAATTTTAATATTCTGTAATTTTGCTGATTTACATGTCAAATTTGATAAATTCGGAAGATTTAGAATTGAAACCTCTTGACTTTTGATCATCAAAATCATTACAATTTAAGAATTTGTATTTATACCTCTTTAAAATAAAGAGTTTTGAATTAGAAGTCGTTAAAATTGAAGAATTTTCAATTGTAAGTCTTCAAAATTGAACTATTAAAAAAAGTTCAAAATTACATACCATTAAAATATAAATCTTGAAAATTTAATAATTTGCATTTATATATGTTCAGAATTCAAGAATTTTCAATGTTAACTCTTCAAAATTGTAGCAATTTAAATTGTCAATCTTGAAAATTTAAGGGGTTTTAATTTTTTAATTTGCAAACAAAAATTATGCCAGTTTTAACTTTTACAATTAAAACTTCTATAATTTTCATGATTTACATTCCAAATTTCTTCAATTTGATAGATTTAGAATTAAAAACTCTCGGACTTTGATCTTCAAAATCATCCAAATTCAAGAATTATTATTTATAAATCAATTAAACTGAAATGCTTTAAATTGCAAATCGTTGAAATTATTCCAAAAAAAGTTCTCAATTACGTACCATTGAAATATAAATTTGAAAATTGAATAATATGCAATTCTATATTTTCAAAATTCAAAAATTTTCAACTGTAACTCTTCGAAATAATTAAATAATAAAACATAATGAATAATAATGAATTTTAAATGATAAATTATGCAAGTTTTAAGTTTTACAACTAAATAATCCATAATTTTAAAGATTAACGTTTGAAATTTCATTGATTTGGAAAATTTAAAATTGAAGACTGTTGACATTTGATCTTTAAATTAATCATAATTTAAGAATTTTTATTCAAACATCTTTAGAATTGACGAATTTTAAACTGAAAATCATGAAATTGTAGAACTTTGAATTGTAAATCGTTAAAATTAAAGAGTTTATAATTTTGGCAATTTACAATTAAAAATTTTGCAAGTATTATAATTAAAACTTCTAAAATTTTGATTATTTGCTTTCGAAATGTCTTCAGTTTGTAAGATTTAGAATTGAAAACTTGACTTTTGAATTCAAAAACATAAAAACTTTTATTTACACAAATTTTTAAATTTGAGAGTTTACAATTTTAAATCTTCAAAATTAAACTACTTAAAAAATGTTCAAAACCACATCATTTCAAATTACACACATTAAAAATTGAAGGATTTTCAATTGGAAATCTTCAAAATGGACTTTTTTCAAAAGGATATTCCAAATTTTATGATTTTAAACTATAAACATTCAAAACTAAAATAGTTCGTGAACTTTCAATTAAAAAATCTGCAAAATGGATCACTGCCGAAAATAGAAGATATCAGTAAGACTCAGAATTCCAGAATGTTTTTTAAGAACATTTTATTACGATATAAAATCCCACCTTAACTTATTACTTTTTTTCTTTGCTTATAATTTCTACTAGGATGAAATCTTATATTTAAATGAAAGTGACAGCTTACCGAAAGCCGATTAAAATGAAAATTAAATTAAAAATTAAAATTGTATTAAAGGCAATGTAGCTATATAATTTTTTTTAAATTATGATTATTATTTATATTTTATAGTACTTTAAATTGAATCATACCTTTTAATTTAATAACACAGCCCAACAAAAAAGTAGGTTGTCCCACGGACAAGAGTTGTCACATCCTATGGATTTTGGGTCGCTGAATCCGAATCCAAGGTCAGAATTCCGCCATCACCGTCAGGTTTTTTTTCTAACTTCAAAAAACATCGGTTTTTGGCTATTTTTGCATTGAAAAATATTTTTAAAAAACCGTGATTTTTTTCAATCTCGACCACAAATTCGGATTCAGCGGCAAAAAATACATAGAAATGGTCTTTTTTGGTCTGCTGGGCCCAATACCTTGTGGTGGGGGAGGCGCATGCACAGAGAACAATGCCGAAAAAATGTGATGTTTCGCCAAACCAGAGTAGTCACATCCTATGGATTTTGGGTCGCTGAATCTGAATCCAAGGTCAGAATTCCGTCATCACCGTCAGGTTTTTTTCTAACCTCAAAAAACATCGTTTTTTGGCTATTTATGCATTGAAAAATATGTAAAAAAACCTGTGATTTTTTTCTATCTCGACCACGAATTCGGATCTAGCGGCGAAAAATACATAGAAATGTGGTGGGGGAGGGGCTGCACAGAGAACAATACCGTAAAACCTTGCCGAAAAAAATTTTATGTTTCGCCAAACCAGAGTAGTAACATCCTATGGATTCGGATTCAGCGACACGAAATTCATATGATGTGACTACTCTGGTTTGGCGAAACATAAAATTTTTTTCGGCAAGGTTTTACGATATTGTTCTTCGTGCGGCCCTCCCCCACCACAAGGTATTGGGCCCAGCGGACCAAAAAGACCATTTCTATGTATTTTTCGCCGCTAAATCCGAATTTGTGGTCGAGATTGAAAAAACAGGGTTTTTTTAAACATATTTTTCAATGCAAAGATAGCCAAAAAACTATGTTTTTTGAGGTGAGAAAAAAACCTGAGAGTGATGACGGAATTTTGACCTTGGATCGGATTCAGCGACCCAAAATTCATAGGATGAGACTACTCTTGTCCGTCGGACAACCTATTTTTTTGTGGGGCTGTGTAATTATTAATTATTTTTTTAAATTAATTATTATTTAATTATTAATTATTAATTACTCAATCAAAATAAGAATTGTGTAAATAAGCTATTTTTGCTACTGTATTTAATATTGTTCAAGTTCCAAAAGATTATTTCTTGCAATAATAAAGATGGCAAGTTTGTTTTAAAAATGCTATCGAATGGAATTCCACATCCGATGGAATAAAGTCAATAAAATATTCCTATAAAGAAGAAATTTTGAAAGCAAATGGAGTCAATAAAAATTTATGATAGCAGGAATCTATCTATATAAGAGAGCCAATTTACCAAAGCTTTTGTCATCGTTTTCCACATGTGCTTGGCGTATCCTTTGACAGGAGCCACTTTCCCACTATCTTTCTCCTCCTCAGCATTTCCAAAGCGACCTTTCAAGTGAGCTAGTATGTCTTCTTTTAAAACTCTTCCATCTCTTCCCGTAGGTGCGACGTCCTTTAAATTAATATTATTTTCTAGTGCAATCCTCCTCACTGCTGGAGTAGCTAGGACTTTTCCTAAGAGGTTTTCACCACTCGTCACGACGTCTTTGGGAAAAATCGAAGATCGATCCATTTCCGGCTTCTCCTGAGGATGACGCTCTTGGGCATTTTCTTCTTGGCTGATCTCATTGTCCAATCGCTCCTCGAGCTCTATGTCTACCAAAGGATTTCCGACGAGAGCGACGTCGTCAATTTTATAATGCAGAGCCTTAACGAGACCATCGTAACGACTCGTAATGGTTACAGAAGCTTTATCGCTTTGTACTTCGCAAATGTTATCGAACTGGGACACTTTGTCGCCAGGCTTCACGAACCTTTAGAAACATTAGCAAAATTAATCAACTTTTAAAAGGAAAGATTCTAAAATAGAAATTTAAGCAATGACGTTTTTTTTTTACCAGGGTATTCATTTTTTGATTATTGAATTGTATTGATTGTATTGAATAGTGTCTATTACTGGTCTATCATTTTTGGAAAAACGAGAAAAAATCTACTTCAGCGAGGTTTCGAACCGGGAACGCCACTATACATGAGTGGAGCGTTAATCAGTTACGCCACTACGGCTGTGGCAGATCATTTCTTATTTCTCATATACAGGGTGTCCAAAAAGTAACGAAACACCTAAATAATTTTCCAGGTAAAATATTTTTCAAAAAGGTCAAGGTCATCCTTGAAGTAACTTTTAACGAGGAATCCAGTGGTGACCTTGAATTTGACCTTTAGCTTGACCTTCAAGGTTATTTCAAGGTGAACTTTGTTTTTTTCAAGTGGGAACCCCTATTTCTGACAATGGCAATCGAAAGAGCGGGAAATTTTACATCCAAACATGTTTTACAGTACATGTATGTACTCAGGTCATGGTTCAAGGGTGACCTGGAACTTCAGGTGAAGGTTATTAGGCTTGTACCAGGTATGGGGTGGTTCCAATCTGTACTCCACGTTTTTCGTAAACACCTGAGCCGCAGCAGTACAGATTGGTCCCGCCCCATACCTGGGTCAAGCCTAATAACCTTCAGCTGAAGTTCAAGGTCACCCTTGACTCATGACCTGAGTACATGTTTGGACGTAAAATTTCCCGCTCTTTCGATTGCCGTTGTCAGAAACAGGGGTTCCCACAAAAAAAAATGACCTTGAAATAACCTTGAAGGTCAAGCTCAAGGTCAACACTCGATTCCTCGTTAAAAGTTACTTCAAGAATGACGTTGACCTTTTTGAAAAATATTTTACCTGGAAAATTATTTAGTTGTTTCTTGTTACTTTTGGGACACCCTGTATATATGGTATATATATATAGTATAGGTCAACAAAATAACATCATTGTTTGAATTCAGATTCGGTACAAAATTCTTCAGACTGAAGTATTCATTAGAAAAACAGTTTCCCAAGGCAAAGAGATGCAGATTCGCGTCACCATGTGATACAGGAGAAACAAGAAATTGTCTTCCACAGCCTCGGTAGGGTAATTGGTTAAGGCTCAACTCATGTATAGTGGCGTTCCTGGTTCAAATCCCGGCTGAGGAAAATTTTTTCATGTTTCTCAAAAAATAATAAACCAGTATTCGACACTTTTTAATATTTAACATCAAAGAATTAAAAGAAAATTCTAAAATGGATATTAATGAAAAAAAAATTAATATCTAAGGAGGTGGAATTCACGCCCTTCTGAACAATCCAACATTGAATCCTATACAGGATACCGAGGGAGAAACAACTCCTCAAAATGCAGTCCAGCGGAGGTGGATTACGCCGGATTATATCTAATTACCCTGGATTACATCTATATACAGAATGACTCTGGATTACCTAAGATTACTCCGGATTGCATAAGATTACTCTCACACGAATTTTTTACCAAAAAGTATTACTTCATAACAAAATTGTTCAATTTTCAACAAAATAGATGAACTTTTAACCAAATAGTTGAATTTTCAACGAAGAGGATTAATTTTCTGCCAAAAAAGACGAAATTTCCACAAAATACACTAATTTTCAACGAAGTAGTTGAATTTTCAATTATCTTGTACCAAAAAAAAAAAGAAGAATTTCGTATGAAAGCAGTTGAACTTTCAACAAAAAGATAAATTTACAATAAAAATCGACCGGATGAAGTCTTAGTTGAAACAATCAATTTTCCACAAAAGAAATGAATTTTCAAATAAAAAGATGGATTTTGAAGCAAGAAGATTCATTTTCGACCGAAAAGATGAATAGTTAAATTTTCAACCAAACCATTTTCAACTAAAATCAAAAATCTTCAACCTGGAAAATGAATTTTCAACAAAATAGTTCAACTTTTGACCAAGTAGTTGAATTTTCAACTAAAAAACATACATTTTCAACTAAAAAACATACATTTTCAACTAAAAAACATAAATTTTAAACTTAAAATGGAATAGTTGAATTTTCAGATAAAAAAAATTGATTTTCAACAAACAAAAAAATTTACAATAATGTACTTAAATTTTCAACCTAATAAATTAATTTTTCCCAAAATAGTTGAATTTGCAATCTAAACGAAAACGAATTTTCAACAAAACAGTTAAATTTCTAACCAAAAAAAGAACTTTCAAACAACATTTTTAAACCTACAAAATGGATTAATTTTTAACTAAATAGTGGAATTTTCAACCAAAAAAATGAATTTTCAACGAAGAAGTTTTTTTTCTAAACGTTTCTACCGAAAAAGACGGATTTTCAGCTGAAAAAGAAATCCCCGAAAAATCAAATATTCAAAATAAAAAGTCCCCGAAATTAGAAAATTGCTGATAATTTAAAATTCACGAATTTGAAAATTCTCGAATATTAAAATCCCCGTCAGTTTATGATATTACTGAAATTTAAAATTCCCGACACTTTAAATTTGCCGATACAAGGACATTTCCGAATCTAGACAATAATTAAGAAATTTTTAACTAACAAAATGAAAAATAAGAAATAAAATAACATACTTTTAGTTCATGAACATATTTTATTTAATTGATTTATTATAAAAAGAATGTTTTAATTATTGATGACATTAAGGAATTTTATAATTCGAAAAATTTTCTGCGTGGGTAATGGTCGAGAAGTGTCTATTACCGGGAATTCTCAAATTCGGTAATATTAAAAGTTGTCAGTTTGGGAACTTTTAATTCACATTTCAGCTTGAATATTTTCTTTTTCGGGAATTTTACAGGGTGGGGAATTTTATTTTTCAGGATTTTACAGTCGTCTCGTTATTGACTGATTTCACTTTTTTTTCGGTTGCTAACAACAACATTTTTTCTGAGCCCAAAAAATTCAATTAATTTTAACATTATTATTTTCATAACACCGAAAAACTAAAAAATAAATAATAATACGGATACAACCAATTAAAAAAAATTTTCTGAAACGGAAAGATTTTTAAAACTTATTTTTGTCACTCAAAGAAAAAATATTTATTACATACATAGTAACATAAAATGACACAGTAAACAAAAATTAAGAAAAGAAAGTTTTTTTAACAAACAATTTTGTTCATAAAGAGTTTATATAAAGCACATAGGTTTTATCATTTTTTCTATAAAAAGGATATTTTGAAGTATAAAATAAAGAAGTATAAAAAAAATTAGGGTAGCCATTTTTTGGCTAAAAATTCAACTATTTTGTTGAATATTCGTCTCTTTTGATTGAAAGTTCAACTGGTTATTTGTAAATGCAACTGTTTAGTTGAAACCTAATTCTTTTTTTCAAATTCTACTATTTGGTTGAAAATTAATCTTTCTTGGTTGATTGAATGAATTATATTCTTTGTCAAAAATGAGCTTTTTTGTTGAAAATTCTACTTTTTGGCTTGAAAATTCAACTATTTGGTTGTAATTGCAACTATTTTTAGTTGAGGTAAATTTTGTTCAAATATTCAACCATTTGTTTGAAAATTCAACTATTTTTTTGAAAATTTGGCTATTTAGCTGTAAATTGCTATTTTTTTAAATAAAACTATTTAATTCAAAATTCATATTTGGTTGAAAATGCAACTGTTTATTTGAAAATTGATTTTTATTTGAAAATTATCCTTTTGGTTCCAAATTTAACTTTTTAGATTGATAATTCAACGCTCTTTAAAAAATTCGTCTTTGTGGCTTGAAAGTTAAACTATTTGGTTGTAAATGCAACTGTTTGGTTGAAAATTACTATTTTCTGTTTAAAGAAATATATTTGATAGCAAATTTATAATTGATTACAACTGTTTAGTCGAAAATTGATTTTTTTTTAAATTCAACTATTTGGTTGAAAATTATATTTTTTTATTTTCTAAAAAATTTGTTATTTTGGCTTAAAAATTTAACTATTTGGGTGAAAATACAACTGTTTTCTTTGAAAATTCAACTGTTTAGTTCAAAATTAAATCATTTGGCTAAAAATTCGTTCCTTGCTTGAAAGTTCGACTATTTGGATATAAATGCAACTAACTGTTTCGTTAAATTTTGTTCCAATTTATTTAACTAATTTAATTTATTTAAATTTATTGAATCTATTTATTTAAAAATTCATCTTTCTTGGTTGAAAATTACCATGTTTTAAAAGTAAAGTATTTGATTGAAAACTCATCTTTCTTGGTCGAAAATTATTACTTTTTTTTTTAAATTTATCTTTTAGGGTTTAAAAGTCAACTGTTTTCTAAACCATTTGACTTTTAAGCTCGAAAACTCAACTATTGTGTTACAAATTCGTCTTTGGGTTGAAAATTTATCTCTTTTGGTGAAAAATTTAACTATTTTTTCATAATGCAATATATTTCGACTTGAAATCTAAGAAATTTAAAACGTTCCATATTGAATTCAATACCTTAAACTGAACTAAACGGCGCATGTGGGGTAAAGCGGCGCACCAATGATCCTGCGTTTCTAAATTTATTATTTGCTTCTTCTACGTGAAAAATATAGAGACTTGCTACTAAAAATTATTAAAATTCAGTTGCAAAACCTAGAAGAAACAATATCGCATTTTAAGTATAGAATTAAGGGTGCGCCACTTTCCCCCTTATATGCGCCGCTTAGCCCCAGTTTGCGGTGTGGTATCTATATATTATTATTATCATTATTATTATTATACCATTAAGCCAAATCCCTATATGGGTAAGCGTAACTCACTCGGTTCTAGCCTCGTTATATGTATCGGGGATCAAGGAATTCATGTGAGAAAAGTGAGAAGGGGAAGTGTAGGAGGAGGTATAAAGGAGGAGGTATAAATTTCAGATCAATTTAGAATTCCGGTGCTGCTTATTTAAGCAACACGTTCGTTCCTCAACACCACTCCGACACAGGTCGCTAATCAATCTCTCTAGCAATCACCCCGGGCGAAGAGCTTCGCATATTATTTTATTTAAAATAATTTATTCCCCTATTTGAAAGAAAAATCACCATATTTCCCATGTTTTGAGACCATTTTAGACTGTGAAGTCTGATATTGGAACGGTGATCGGATTCGGTGCCTAAATCTTGATAAATATGTCTATTTGCCAGAAAATATATTCAAGAGCATTAAGTTTTATTTACCATTCTTTTACTGTGACTTCTCGAATCCCCTCACCAATATCCGTTAATTTATAGGGTACTATTTTTCCTTGGCGAAACGAAGACAAAATAAGGAAACGACAACTTTTTGTGGAGGTACTTTGAAGAAAAGCGTAACGAGCTGCTCGGTGCCTGAAATTGGAAAAAATGTTAGCAATTCTTTTTTCAAAGGAAAACTCGGTCTCAAAGTAGCATTATTATTTTTAATATGGCTTTTCAAATATAAAATTATAATAATAATATTTTTAATAAAGAAAAAAGTAAATAATAACACCTAAAAAATTAGTGTAATAAAAGCAGTACAATTTTAAAGAAAATCAATGGTATATTTCGTATTACAAAATGTGTATTACTATCTCTAATGTGAAATTGTAGCCAGGAGGTAGTGATGGGATATCGATATCGAAATATCGAAAATATCGATATTCAG
>CAKNYM010051783.1:326702-347713 GCA_932195095.1 Andricus curvator | reverse complement strand
TTCGTGAAAAATCACTTTTTGTCCTATGTTTTTATACAGTTCTTGGGCTACATTACTTTTCGGGGGGGGATTGTCTAAAATTGATAACGTAGTTTATGGACAGCCCCTTATATACAATACCCTTTTTTCATAAGAAAACAGTCATTACATTCCAATGGAATTACTTCCGCGCAGTTACTGCTGCCTACCGCAGGAGACTTATTTAAAATATAGTTACTGTTTTTAAAAAACAAGGGTACAATTTCTTTCGATTGATTATCTTACAACCATTAAACCCAATTTATTTTGTTTAATTAGGCAAATAAACACTCGCAGAAATCAAGCAAAGCTATGGAATTTAAAACCAAAGCAGCAAATTCCGAAGGTTGTGTTGCAGAAGTTAACAAATTACGATGCAACACATAGCAACGCTATGTGTTATTCTAAGATATTTTTGTTTTTCTACAAACTTACTTTCTGTGGAAGGTTGGAAGAGAAGAATCAAGATACACAAATTTTATGAAACCACTTTGTTGCTTTAATACATTTTCTTTAATAATAATGTGTTTATGCTCATTATAATTAATTATATATTTAAAATAAAAAATATCGAAAATATCGATAATATCGATATTTTTATCCGATATATCGATTTTTTCGATATTTAGTTTCCGATTTATCGATATTTAAAATATCGATATATTTTTTTCGATATCCCATCACTACCAGGAGGCAAACATCTTTTTAGAGTTACTGGATGCCGCAAATTCTAAAGATTTTATCAGAATAATGAGATGCAGGATGTATTATATTCTGACGATTGTATTTATTTAAGATTATAAATGGATTATTATATACAATATATTTGTGTAAACCGAGAGGCCATAATCGATAAATTCATGGCTTTTCACCAAACGATCTCTGCTCATGACGGTAATAAAAAGAAACGTGATCCGCAAACGTAATATTGAGTAAGTAGAGCCAATACTCAATAAAAATGATAAACAACCTGTTCCAGGTTGTTCACTACGTGTATATAACCCAGTTTGTCGCAACAATTCCTTCAATTTCTATTGATGAATAGACAACGTCTCAGTCAAGCAATGTTCTATTTTATAGTACAATACACGATTTTTTTTATTTTGCAAAAGGGAACCCTCCACGAAAGACCTTATTGAACCTGATAGAATTTGTATGAGGATCTATAAGGTTCAAAGAGTTTCAATCTGGCTGCCTGTTAGGAAAAAATTTGCCAGATAGAATATCTGCTGGTTTCTAAGAGGAATTTACATATCTGTAACCAATCTGGATTTCCCTTTGCAAAATGAAGTGGTTTCTGTTGGGATTTTACATAACTGTGTAACCAATTGTGATTTCCAAACTGAAAAAGTGCTGGTTTCTGTCTGGAATTCCAAAATAAATTTTCTGAGATTTCTTAAAGTACCCACATCTGTTGGTTTTTATAAGGTTTTTACATAAACAGAACCTACTTGGATTTCCAGACTCAAATAGAGCTGGCTTCTATCTAGAATACCAAAATTAATTTTTCAGATCTCACTAACTACCCAAGTCTATTGGTTTCTATGAGGTTTTTACATGAACAGAACCTACTTGGATTTCCAGACTCAAATAGAGCTGGGTTCTATCTGGAACATTAAAACTAATTTTTCAGATCTCACTAACTATTAGGAATTCCTTACTGAACCTGCTAAAATTAGACAAATCTATGAGTTTTACTCTTGAATTTACGTGACAAAGACCACATTATTTCTCATAGATTTTTTTTTCTATCAGGTTCAATGAGGTCTTTCGTGAAGGGAAGACCTCCCTACAGTAGATAATGATCCTACAGTAGATAATCGTTAATTATAGGGGAAACCACCCTACAGTAGATAGAAAAAAATTCAACAGCATTGAACTGAATCAGTTTTCAAAAATAAAAAAATGTTCTTTTTAAAATAAAGCTCACATATTCAATGGAATATTCTTATAGAAAAAAGTCTGAGCGCGCCTAGGGCGCGCGACTGTTGGTTCTCGCGCTTCGCGTTCGATGATGTAAATGCGTCATTTTATACATTTTAAATACATCGCGCTACGCGCTCGGTCTTTGTGTTTCTCCCAAATTTGCGCACAGACCCTTTAAAATTAAATGTCAAAGCATCGACAACTGTGATTTGGTGATTGTGAATTCTCTTTTGTTAAAGCTCCTTCGGCTTTAACGAAAACATTCTCATCGCGTATCTCGTGCTTCGCACTCGATTTTGTCCAAAATCTGAACTTTTCGACATTATGTTCAACACTATTATATCAAATGTATGTCATATTTATTTCTATATCTCAACCTGGCCCTGCTTATTCAGATTTTGTAAAATAATGTACAAATTTTATTTTTCATGATTAGTTCAATATTTGCTCCTTATTTTGCACTAATTTGTATTGTCAGCTGCCCTGAAAAATCTATCTCCATAAATTTGATTTGTATATTTTCAACTTTATTTTTATGATTTAAACTAAAAATACGCATTCTAGTGTGAAGTGTTTCTAAGCAAATTTGTAAATATAATTTAGGTGAACAATTTTTTTAAATAAAAAGTTATTGTAGCTTGTGTCGTTTTTTCAAGAAGAAAATTTTTAATTTTTGATGCATTTTTATAACAAGAGTTTATAACAAATTTGTAGATATTTTTTGATTGAACACCTTTTGCCTTCTCATTTTTTTCGTCTCTTGTGTCGTTTTTCCAAAAATTTATTTTTTTAATTTTTATCCATATTTTTTACGATTGAAAAAAAAATCTACTCGCCCTTTTTAAAAATTAGAAATAACAAATCTGTGGATCCTCTTTGAGTGAACAAGTTTGCCTATTATTTTTTTTTTCTTTCCTTGCGTCGTTTTGCAAAAAATTAAATTTGTTTTTTTTTATGTTATTTTTTACGATTAAAACATAAATTAGGCGTCCTATAAAAAAATTATACATGACAAATTTGTAGATATTTTTTGGATGAAAAAGTTCTATCTATTCATTTTCTCTCATAGCTTGTGCCGTTTGTCCAAAAATTTATTTGTTTTATTTTTGATGTTGTTTTTCACGAATAAAACAAAAACTACGCATCCTATCAAAAAGTGATCTAACAAATTTGTAGATCTTTATTGGGTGCACAATTTTGTCTTGTCATCTTTTTTTGTATCTTGCATAGTTTGATCGCGAAATGGAATTTTTAATTCTTCATTATTTTTTGTGCGATCAAAATTGGAATTTTCGTATTTTTGAGGAAATTCAAAAAGTTGTTATGCTTATCTTGTAGGACTTTGAAAAAGAAATATTTTTCCCCTTCTCACTTTTTTTTTATAACGTGCGTTGTTCGGCTTAAAATTTTTATTTTCGTATGTTTTTTTGGATTTTGAAAATTCTATAACTCTGATAATTTTCTTTTTATCGGAAAATGTCATGAGGTTATCCTCATGACCATTCTTCGAGTTTCCGAATTCTATGAATAGCCTTACATAGAATTTTCAAATCTTGAAAAAATGGTCTCAAAAATTTTCAAAATGCTCTCACTTTTTGAATTTTTATTCAAAATACCTGGTTAACGAACTTGTTCTTTCTTTTTAGGCCTTAAAAAAGTGTGCCAAAGCACAATCAAATCTGATCAATGTTTCGAAAGTTATCGTGCCTAAACGATACTACAGACTACAGACTACAGGCTACAGAGTACAGACTACAGACAGACAGACACCGTAAAAATAGTTTTTTTGACTCAGGGGGTCTCAAAACGTGGAGATTTGATGAAAACCGACTAAGTGAAATTTTACATAAAACCAATACCTTCTCATTAGGATGAGAATGTAAAAATATCACGAAATTAGTCAATTAGCTGTATTAATAGTACATTGTGCGCCAAGGAACTTAAGTCGATCATTATACGCCGAGTGTGAGTTTGCAATACAAGTCGTAGACGAGCGCGAGGCGGAGACGAGTATTGCAAACACACAAGCCGTAATGACCGACGTAGTTCCATGGTGCACATTATACTTTATACACCAAGGGCATGATTTGCAAGTTTCGTGTCCCCGATTATCATGCATCACAGGGGAGGTCTGACGTAGCGAGTCGAATCGGTACAATTCACTTTCAGCGCCGGTTAACAAGATTTTAATTTTCAAAAATTTCTTAAATTTCCAAAATTTTCAAAAATATCCAAAAACTTCAAAATGCTCCAATGATACGTGGACAATAATGGATAATGGATAGTGGTGGGAACAGTACAATAATGGCCTCATTATTGTACAGTACAATAATGGGGCCATTATTATACTTCTCCCACCACTAACCTATAAAGGGCTACTTAAGCTCCTGAAAACAGGCACGTAATACGCGCGAATCATGCCTCCGGTGTATACAAATTTTTATTAGACGCGGACAAGGGTACGATTTTGTCACCTGTATTCATCAATAGATAATCGTTTCGGATATTGCTCCTGGGCATACCAGAATACTCAATTCTCGATAATTATAAATGATCATTAATATATTTACAATTAAAATCAGTTTATTGAGTAAATAATAGTTGAAACTATGATTATTTTACGAAAATCACAAAAGCTTAAATTCTCGACATTTTTTGTATCTTTGAAAAAAAGTGCAGAATTTGTGCATACCTTAATCCTGAAAATATCTTTTCCGAAAGACTTTTAACACAACTTAAATTTATTGCTTCTTAATAACTAATAATTGACACTATTTTCTTGACTCACTATTTACAATAACTCAAATTTAAATATTTCCTAATCAAAATAAACAAACACAAACAATATAGTTAATTAAACTTCAAGCTTTGATTATAATTGTATAAATCCGCCTCAAAAATGTTTCATTGAGGTAAAAAGTATGAATAATGAAGAGGCAAAAATTTTTTTCAGGTTAAAAATAATACTTTGCTCTCACACACTAATTAATTATAAAATTTTAATGAAACTTTGTCAGAAAATATAGTATCCTTGCTGAGATGTTATACTAATAGAAATAATGAACAACTTTGGCCAGTTTTTCAGTTAATTGAGATTATCTACTGTAAATCATTATCTACTGTAGGGTGGTTTCCCTAAGCACAAATATAAGTAAAATAATGAATTCTAATTTTAATATATTAACACGTATCGTGTCTTAAATATTAATTACATTAAATTAATTATTTTACATACATTATTATTTGAAATTAATGATTATTATCTACTGTAGGATCATTATCAATTGTAGGGTGGTCTCCCCTACCATATAGAATAGGGTGGTCCAAAAATGCATTGGGGATTTTTTTTTCATGCATATCTTCCTTAAATTCATGTGAATCCACAAAAAATAAATGCGTTTAAAAAATAATGTTTAGATGTTTCGCAAAATTCACCTTGAATTTTGATGAATTTCATCGAATTTTTTTCATTTCTCTTAAATTCCTCTAAATTCACTCGAATTTGGTTTTAAATTTATTCCTTTATTTTATTTTGAGAATATATCCTGAATTCCTTAAAATTCACTTGGAATTCTTAAAAAATTTAATGGAATTCTTTTGAATTAAAAATTACATTCGTGACAAAGATAAATTATTAATGCAAATTTGTCACTTTTAACTAATGAACATTAATAATGTGACTAATGTGAGTGAATTTTGAGGAATTCAAGGGAAATGGGAAAAATTCAATGAAATTCATAAAAATTTAAAAAGAATTTTTTTCAAATTGCGTATTAAAAAAAAAAAATGAATTGAAACCAATTTTCAAAATCCACAATATTCCACTGATTTCAGTAAAATTGTAGTGAATTTAAAAGAATTCAGGGTAATTCAAAAGACGTTGATGAAACTCACAAGAATTTGAAAGAACATAATTTAAAAAAAATTTGGAGTAAACTTTGACAAATTTTAGGGAAACGAGAAAAACTCGATGAAATTCATAAAAATTCAAGGTGAATTAAAAAAATTCATATGAATTGAAAACAATAACAAAATATTTTAAAAGTCATTAAATTAATTAAATTTGGAATAAATTGAGAAAAATTTAGGGAATTCAAAA
The DNA here is from genome assembly GCA_932195095.1 of Andricus curvator. NCBI lineage: Eukaryota > Metazoa > Arthropoda > Insecta > Hymenoptera > Cynipidae > Andricus > Andricus curvator. Next base: position 341,670 of record CAKNYM010051783.1, on the reverse strand, counting down.
TAATTTAATAAAATTCCTAACAGCTCAAGGTGGATTCAAAAGACTTCGGGGTGAATTAAAAAAAATGCATTGAATTCAGTAGAATTGAGTGAATTTACAACTATTTAAGTGAATTTAAACAAAATTCAGGCTCAATTAAAAAAAATTAATTACAAAGAATTCAAATGATTTAAAAAAAATTCACGATACATTAATAAGATTTTTTAATTAATTTTTTTTCAGAAAAAAAGATCTTCCCCTTTCGCTCCGCTCGGATTAGAACCACAGAACTTCTGTTTTCCGGTCAGGTGCTTTTCCCATTAAGCTACTAGAGAAATCGAGAGAAGAAACTTTATTTCAGAAAATATACGCATTATTATGCTAGATGTTACAAATCAAATTTCTAAAGGAATCTGTATTATCATTAGAGAATAACAGAAATTTTTTACGTCTTTTCAGACTAGATGGAGCTATGAAAGAAAAATTATTTAAATTAATTTTGTTTTCTAAAAAAAAGATCTTCTTTCGCTCCGCTGGGATTCGAACCACAGAACTTCTGATTTCCGGTCAGGTGAAAAGACGTTAAAAATTTCTGTTATTCTCTAATGATAATACAGATTCCTTTAAAAATTTGATTTGTAACATTTAGCATGATAATGCGTATATTTTCTGAAATAAAGTTTCTTCTCTCGATCTCTCTAGTAGCTTAATGGGAAGAACACCTGACCGGAAATCAGAAAATCTGTGGTTCGAATCCCAGCGGAGCGAAAGGAGAAGATCTTTTTTTCAGAAAAAAAATTAATTAAAAAAATTTGTAATTCATAGCTCCATCTAGTCTGAAAAGACGTTAAAAATTTCTGTTATTCTCTAATGATAATACAGATTCCTTTAAAAATTAATAAGAATTCAGGATGAATTCAAATGAATTGAAAAAAATCCAAAATATTCCAATTTATTTCAGTAAAATTGCAGTGAATTTAAACGAATTTAAGAGAATTCAAGTGAACAGAACAAAATTTTTTAAATCCAAAGAATTTCCATTGAATTCAGGTAGATGGGAGTGAATAGAATTAGTGAATAACAATTTGATAAAATTCATAAGTATTCACTGTGACTTCAAAAGTCTTAAGGGTGAATTGAAAAAATCAAAAATTTTAAAAATATCCATTGAATTCAGTGGATTTCAAGGGAATTTCAAAGAATTCAGAGTGAATTAAAAATAATTCAAAGAAATAAAAAAATTCAACAACATTTAGAAATAATTGCGGGCTATCTGTTTTAATTTATTGAAAGAAGTTCCTAAATTATTATTTTTTTTTCAAAAAGTGAATATAGTCACTTTAAAAAGTGACTAAAAAGTGATTTGAAAAAAAGTGACTAAAAAGTGATTTGAGAAAAAGGTGACTAAATGTGACATAAGTGATTATGTGGAAGCCCCGAATGCTAATAGAAATTTGCATTTATTATTATTATCCTTCGTATATATTTCTCATATATAAATTTCTAAAATACCATAATTTCAGAGCGATAACTTGTTTATAAAAAAAGTTATCTTACGAACAAAAAAAAATCAATTACCTGAAAAAACGTCGGTAATATTAATGAAGAATTATTTTTTGAAATGGAAAGAACACTTATTTTCGAGTTATCTTCTAATTACCTATTTTTTAATTATTGCAAATTTCGATGTTAAAACGATTACCGGGAACGCCACTATCCATAAGTAGATTTCTAATTGCCTCAAAATAATTGAATTTGTAACTGGAAACCATTTGATTTTTATTCGGGTTTTAAAATGAAAATGTAAGCAACTTTATTTTTTTAGGTAAATAATAATGATATTTTCATTATCTGATGCAACTTTTAAACACGTATTAATTGAAACTGTAGAATTTTCTTCAGAATCTATTCTTAAAAGTAGATACGACTATCATTAATTAAATAATATTTTCAAACAAAATTGACTATAATTGCCAAAATGACGCGCGTTTCAATTTTACCGCCAATTCCTCACCTGTACGGCGCATGCGCAGTACTTCTGAAATTTTCTTTTTCGAAATTCTGTTGATTTCATCACCTATTAACGAATTATTATCTAAAATTAATGAATTTTAACCTCTTCCTTACTTAATTTACGAATCTGAAGTAAAATTAAAGTTGAGTATTTCAAATAAGATGGATTTAGAAATTCGTGTTTAAATTGGCATTTTTCGGTTAGCACGCATGTTCAATTACACACTACACAATTACAGATTCGTACTGGTTTTTCTCAAAGCCGAAATTTTCGCAACGTGCTCTGCGTTTTTCGTTCTAAAAAGTTTGTTTTAATCTCTTTTCAGTAAAATTGTGTTGAATTCGGATTCTAGAATCAGTGCCCGTAAAAATTTGATATGTTTTCATGAAAATTCAACGTGTTTTTTGTAGATCCATTTGTCGTTACTTTTTTTTTGAAAATAGGATGAATTTTGAATTCAAAATAACACAATTGGAAGACTTCTACATAGTATTTTTTTGTTAATTCTGTTGTTTTTTAGCGACTGATGTGGCTAAAATAGAAACCAATTGTTCATTATTGACTTTTTCCGGGCGGGAAACCGTTGCATCGTGTTTTGACTTTTCACCATTTTCACGGAGGATTTTTGGATTTTTCGTATTTTTCAGCAACATAGACTGTGTTTCCGACCTTTTTATATCGATAATTTGAGATTCAAGAAGCTTTTAATCACTTTTTCTGAATAAAAGGTCTACGTCGAAAGTAAGGTTAGGCAGGGTGACCAGGCGTCCCGGTTTTCCGGGACATGTCCCGGTTTTTAGTAAAATGTCCCGGTTTTCGTCGAAATACCGAACTTGAAAAAAAAACCATTTTCCTGCAGTTCCTTTTTTGCGTAAAATAACAAGGTTCCTTTATTTACAACATAGTAGTTACCGCCTCCAAATTACTATTCAGAATTCACGACCGTACGACTTGGATACTAATATGCTTTTCATAAATATAAAAGAAGACGTGAATGGATTAGAAAACAGACTTTTCAACCCGAAAGATTAATTTTTAATTAAATAGTTGAATTTAAATAAAAATAATAATTTTCTATTAAAAAGCTGCATTTACTACCAAATAGTTGAGAACTTTTAACCAAATGGTCGAATTTTGACACACAAAAAATTGAACTTCAACCAAATAGTTAACTTAAAAAGCCAATAAGACGAATTTTTTAAAAGATAGTTAAATTATCAACTTGAAAAGTTGAATTTTCAAGAACAAAAAAAGATAATTTTCAACGGAAAAAGACGAATATTCAAACCAAAAAGTCGAATTTTCTACAAAAAAGTTGAATTTTCAACTTCAAAATATTCATTTCCTACTAAATAGTTGAATCCTCAACAAAAAGAGATTAATTTTCAACCAAGAATATTAATTTCCACCAAAAAGACAAATTTTCAACAAAATACATGAACCTTGTTTGATACATGAATTTTTCTTGTTGAAAATTCATCATTTAAAATATCAATTTTCAATCAAAATAATTGAACTTTCGACAAAAAATATGAATTTTCAACCAAATAGTTTAATTTCTTACCAAATTGTTGAATTTTCAAGACAAAAAAAAACGAATTTTCTATCAAACTTTTGAATTTTCAACCTGAAAATATGAATGTTGAACAAAATAGTTGAATCCTCAACTGAAATAGATTAATTTTTAAACAAGACGATAATTTTCTACAAAAAGACGAATTTTCAACCAAATAGTTGAATTTTCAAATAGAAAAAGTGAATTTTTCAATTAAAAATATCAATTTTTAACAAAAATAGTTGAATTTTCAACCAAAAAATATCAATTTTCAACAAAAAAAGTTAATTTTCAACCATACAGTTTAATTTCCTACCAGTTGATAACGAATTTTCTATCTAAAAGAAGAATGTTAAAAAAATTGAATTTTTGACCAAAAAAAGATAACTTTTGAACAAAATAACTGAATTTTCAACCAAATGGTCGATTTTTCAAATAAAAGAGATTAAGCCTCAACAAAAATAAGTGCCCAATGACGAATTCTTTGTCAAAATAGACTAATGTTCAACAAATAGTTGAATTTTTGACCAAAGAGTAGAATTTTCATCAAAATAATTACATTTTCAAACAAAATAGTTTAATTTCTTATCAAATAGTTGAATTTCCAACCTACTGAAATGAATTTTTAATACAAAAGATAAATTTGCTATAAAACAGTTGAATTTTCAACCCAAAAATATATATTAATACAAAAGATTATTTTTAATCCATAATGATGAATTTTCTATAAAAAAAACGAATGTTAAAAAAAAGTTGAATTTTTCACCAAAAAAGATAACTTTTGAACAAAATAATTGAATTTTCAACCAAATGGTTGAATTTTTAAATAAAGGAGAAAAAATACACCAATTTTCAAACAAATAGTTGAATTTTCAACTAAAAAAGATAACTTTCCAATGTAAAGTGGAAAAGTTAAATTTTCAGTAAGAGTAATTGATTTACAACAACAACAATAAAGATTTTTCAACGAAATAGTAAAATTTCCAACCAGTGAGATGAATTTTCAAAAAAAATAATGAATCTGCAACCAAAAAAGGGAATTTTTTACAAAGCAGTTCAAATCTGAACCAAAAAAGACCAATTTTCGACCAAAAAAAGATCCATTTTTAACCAAAAGGAATAAACTTTCAACCAAAAATAGTTGGATTTTCTTATTGGGTGCTAATAATTAGTTCGAATTCAAGTTTTAAGTTCAATTTTAAACGCTATTAATTAAAAATTTTCTCAGAATAAAGTTTTAATAAAAAATGATTCCATGTTTAATGCTCTCAATTAAAATAATACAATTTTGTTCAGCTTTGAATTTTAATTTAATATATTTCATTGCGATAAAAATTGAAACTAAGTACAGCGAACTTCTGAGAAAAACGGAAAAATGTCTATTAGTCGCATTTTTCTTCAAAAAGTCGCACGATCCGAGCCCTGTATTTTAAACAAAAGTCAAAACAAGAAACAAACAAAAAAGATTTTGGGAAAATAAGATTCGAAACTGGATCAAGGATTCTAGAATAATTGACAATAATAAATAAATAAAATAATTTAAAAGATATTGGAGTGACGTGAGATTTAATGCCATATCGAGTTTGGGGCTATCCCTCACTTTTTTTAAACCATTGGAAGTAATTTAATTTTGAGAGACCCTCGTTTTCCCTCCCTAACGTTTGAGTTCCATTTCTGACATAAACCATTAACATTTCTGACATAAAATTTTTCATTTTGCGATTTATTGGGAGGTGGGGGGGGGGGGGGGGTCGGAAAATATGTGTCCCGGTTTGGTAAAACAGAAATCTGGTCACTCTAGGTTACGCTCGAAAAATCTGGTTATTTTGCACACAAAAATTATAACGCATTCTTTCAGAGTTTGGAGTTTCTTATGTTGTTTCATCGAAACAACATAATTAAAGGAAATCTTTAGTAAATAAGATCGACCAATATTAATTTTCGTTCATATTGTTATATAAATCTGTTCTTTTCATTTTCAGGTATAATGTGAGTCGACGGAAAATTCCTATGAATTTTTCAAACAAAAAGTTCCGGTAGTCCAGACTTAAAATCGATAATTACTTTAGTGTTTGTTGGAAAATATTTGAATAATTATAATATATGAAATACGTTCGAAGTTTGATTTCATGGCCATTAAATCCATATGGAATTTTTTCGTATTTCACGAATATTAGTCTACCTACCTGACCGGGAAATCAGGAAACCCGGAAATTTGATTCAGTCATCGGAATTATAATTCTGTGTTGGGACTGGAGCATTCAGTAAAGAATAGTTATTTTTACTTTGAGGCAGAATTTTCTAGAAGATTCACAATTCTAAGTTAGGAAGGGAATAAATAAGTAAAATATATTTGTTTAAATCCCGTAAAAAATATATAATAATTTTGTCATAAAACAGGTAATTTTTGAAAGGGAACGTGAAATTTTGGAAAATGATTTTAATTCTGATTTATAAAAAGGGCATTTACATCAAAAATCCCTATTCCAAGTCAGAATTCGTCAACTCTTGAAAAAATAAATAAAATTCTGACTTTGAACGAGAAATTTTGGAAATAAATGTAATTGTGACTTGGTACAGGGTATTTCCGTAAATAATTATAATTTTCGCTTTGAAACAGGGGATTTTCTAAAAGATTCATAATAATTCTCATTTGGGACAGGAAGTAAATGAAAGTAATCACGTAAATAATTACAATTATCCTGACTTGGAACAGAGAATTTTCGAAAAAAATTATAATTTTGCTTAGAACAGGGAATTTTTAACATGGAATTGTAATTTTCGAGAAGAATTTAAATTCTGATTAGAAGAGCGGAATTAAAAATATCCCTGTTGATCCTAATTTGAAGCTTCCCAAACAGTGAATTTTGGAAATGAATTTAATTATAACTTGGTATAGAGAATTTTCTAAAAGAATGAAATTTCTGAGTTTGAACCGGAAATAAATAAATGAAAGATAAAAAATATCGTAAAGAATTAAAATTTTGACTTTGGAAGAAGTAATTTCTTGAATAATTGTAATTTTGTCATGGAACAGGTAATTTTCTAAATGGAACGTGAAATATTAAAAAATATTTTTAATTCTGATTTATAAAAAGGAAATTTACAAAAACAATCTCTGTTTCAAGTCAGAATTCATCAAATTTTGAAAATTCTTTGTTCCAAATCAAAATTGAAAAAAGAGAGTTACTATATTTCTGAATTATAGTAGAAACTGTTGCCATTAAATATAATTCTGACTTAGAACAGGAATTATTGGAAATAAATGTAATTGTCAGTTGGAACATGGAATTTACACAAAGAATTATAATTTAGACTTTGGAACAGGGAATTTCCGTGAAGAAATATAATTTTCGCTTTGGAGCAGCGGATATCAGGCCTCACAGACCGGTCCCTATATCCCCTATTGTACCCTATATTCAGTTAAGGTTCCTAAAGTACCCTATTTTCAAGATTTGGTCCCTATGGTACCCTATTTGCAGCCCCTTAATGGAACTTCAAAAAAATTTAGAATAATATAAAATTTTCCAAGAGCATTTTGACAAAAATAGCAAAAATCAGGGAATTCCTGTAACTGTAAAAAAATAATCAGGGCTGCCACCCACAGTCACTATTAGTCACTTTTTTCTCAAATCATTTTTTATTCACTTTTTTAAATGAAAAGATCACATTAGTCACTGAATTGTCTTGAATTCTTTTGATATATTTCAGATTATTTTGAAAGATTCCGAGAAATTTGTAATAGATTTCAATAATTTGAAGGGATTTTTAAGATTTTAGGATATTTTTCAAATTTCTAAGGCATTTTCAAAGCTTTTAATTTGAAATATTTTAGGAATTTTTTATTAATTGGTATTTTCAAGAGCTTTAATGAATTTCAAAAGATTTTAAAGGGTTCAAAATATTTGAGGTTATTTTAAAAGATTTCAAGTAATATTTCATTGTTTTTAGTAGTTTAGTGGGATTTCAAAGAATTTGAAATATTTTAGGGAATTTTAAAAGAATCCAAAGAATTATTAATTAATTTGAAGGAATTTCGAAGAGTTTGAAATACTTTAAGATAAAGAACCTTTTTAGAATTTCGGAAGATATGAAACTATTTTACAGAATTTATAAGGTCGTAAGATGTTTTAAAGGATTTCACGTTATTGTATAAGAGTTCCGAGGATTTCAATGACTTTAAGGGATTTTAAAACTCTCAATGTATCTTAATACATTTTCCAGGATTTCAGGAAATATCATGATAGAATTTCACAGGGATTTTATAATATTTTAGTGGATAAAAAATTTGTTCACGAGAAGTGAGGTATTTTGTAGGATTCCAAAGGATTTGAAATATTTTATGAAATCTTGAAAGATTCCAAGGAATTTTTAATTTATTTGAATAATTTTAAGAGATTTAATAACATTTTAGTGGATTTTAAAGAATTTATTCAAGAAAAGTGAGTTATTTCGTAGGATTTTAAAGATTTGAAGAGATTTAAAATTATTTTTTCGATTTCAACCTGAATTCTTGTTAATTTATCCTGAATTCTTTGAAATACTTTTAAATTTTTAATTCATTTGAATTCTTATAAATTCACTCAACTTTACATAATTCCATTGATTTTCTTGATTTTTTAAAAGTTTTTATATAATTGGTTCTGCAGATTGATTGATAAAATGACCAAAGGATTTAAAATATTTCAAGGTATTTTTCAAAATCCTTGGCATTTTATAGAGCTTTAAAAAATTTCAAGGTATTTCAAAAGATTTTAAGGGATTAGAAATATTCTAGGTTATTTTAAAAGATTGTAAAGAAATTGTTAATTAATTTCAGTAATTTAATAGGATTTCAAAGGATTTAAAATATTTTAGGGTATTTTAAAAGATTCCCATGCATTTTCAAGAGCTTTAAAAAGTTTCAAGGGATTTCAAAAGATTCAAAGGATTGGAAATATTTTATGAAATTTTAACGATTCCCAGAAATTTTTTATTTATTTTAATAGTTTGAAGGGATTTCAAAGACTTCGAAATATTTTAAGGTATTTTAAAAGATTCCAAGGCATTTTCAAGAGATTCAAACAATTTCAAGGGATTCCCAAGGGTTTTAATAATTTTAAGGGATTTTAATATTTTAATGGATTTCAAAGAATTTATTCACAAGAAGTGAGGGATTTCGTAGGGTTTCAAAGATTTTAAGAGATTTTTCAATATTTATTGCAATTCATTTGGAATTCGCCCTGAATTCTTATTAATTTATCCTGAATTCTTTTAAATCCTTTTGAATTCTTGTAGATGCACCCAATTTTACTCAGGTCAATGGATTTTTTAAAAGTTTTTGTTTAATTCATCTTGAAGTCATTAAAACAATTCAATGAATTCAATGAATTTGTTCATATTTTTAAATTCTTGTCAGTTAATTTGATTTTTTTTAATTCACCTTGAATTTTTATGCATTTCATCGAATTTTTCTCGTTTCCCTTAAATTTCTCTAAATTCTATCAAATTTTACAGAAATATATGGATTTTTTCGATTTTTTAAAATTTTCCAATTCATTTGAATTTTTTTGAATTGTTTTGCAGTCATTTTTTAGTTAGAAATTAGTAGGGTTTCAAAGATTTGAAGAGATTTGAAATTATTTTTTGAAATTCACCCTGAATTCTTTAACATTTTTTGGGATTCCCTTGATTTTTTTACTTCACTTGAATTATTCTAAATTTACTCAATTATACTTAATTCAGTGATTTTTTTTTTAATTTTTAAAAGTTTTTATTTAATTGATCCTGAAGTCTTTTAACCTCACTTCGAATTTTTAGGCATTTCATGAAATTCTTTTGAATTCCCTTGAATTTTTCTAAGCTCATTTTAAATTTACTGAATTCATAAAAGTTTCTTCATATTTTAAAATTGTTTTCAATTCATGAAAGTTTTTTTTAATTCACCTTGAATTTTTATGAATTCCATCGAATTCTTCTCGTTTATCTCAAATTACTCTCAATTCATTCCAATTTTAGGGAAATCAATGGCATTTTTTTGACATTTAAAATTGTTTCTAATTCATTCGAATTCGTTGGAGTTTAACTTGAATTGTTTTGAAGTCTTATAAATTTATCCTGAAGTTTTTACCCTTTGAGCGCGAAAAAAGTACCGTATGAGCCTATATTTTATCCCTTTATTTTATCCCATAGGGCCTGTGAGGCCCAATATTCTAAAAGATTTACAATAATTCTGAGATGGGACAGAAAGTAAATGGAAGACATTTTTTAAAGAATTACAATTATCCTGACTTGGAAAAGGTAATTTTCGAAAAGAAAGAAACTTTTACTTGGAACAAGGAATTTTTCACATGGAATGGTAATTTTCGAGAAAACTTTTAATTCTGATTTAGCAGAAAGGAATTTAAAAAAATTCCTGGTTCAAGTCAGAATTCGTCACAATTTGATGCTTTAAAACAGGGAATTCTGGTAATTAATTTAATTTTGACTTGATATAGGGAATTTTCTATGAGAATGGTATTTCTGAGTTTGGTCTGGGAATAAATAAGTGAAATATATTTACAAAATCCCGTAAAGAATTATAATTTGGTCATGAAACAGGTAATTTTTAACATGGAACGAGAAATTTTGGAAAATAATTTTAATTCTGATTTATAAAAAGGGAATTTACAAAAACTGTCCCTGTTCCAAGTCAGAATTCGTAAGATTTTGAACATTCTTTGTTCCATATCAGATTTTGGTTAAATTTGAAAAATCGTTTTTTTGTTGCAAGTAAAAATTTACCAGAATTTGAAACTTTCTTCTTCCAAATTTTAGAAATAAAGGGAGTTATTATATTTCTTAATTAGAATAGAAAATGTAATTCAATATATAAATAATAATTAAATAATAAATTAAATAATAAAAAATAAAAATAATTAAATATATAATTTTGTCTTGAAACAGGCAATATTTGGAGATAAATTTTTTTCTTGGATCAGGGAGTTTCCGTAAAGAATTATAATCTAAACATTGGAACCGGAAATTTCCGTAAAGAAAGGAATTTAAAAAAATCCCTGTTTCAAGTCAGAATTCGAAAAAATTTCAAACTTCCCAAATAGGGAATTTTTAAAATTAATTTAATCTTGACTTAGCATAGGGAATTTTATGAAAAAAAATTAAATTTTTGAGTTTTCACGGATAATAAATAAATGAAATATATCAAAAATCCCGTAAAGAATTAAAATGTTGAATTTGGAAAAGGGAATTTCGTAAATAATTATAATTTTGTCTCGGAACAGGTAATTTTTGGCATGGAACGGAAAATCTTGGAAAATGATTTTAATTCTGATTTATAAAAAGGGAATTCAGAAAAACAATCCCTATTCCAAGTAAATTCGTCAAATTTTTAAGCTTCTACCAAATTTTAGAAAAGGGTATTTACTATATTTCTTAATTACAATAGAAAATGTTGCAAATAAATATAATTCTGACTTAGAACAGGGAATTTGGGAAATAAATGTAATTGTGACTTGGAACAGGGAATTTCAAGAATTATAATTTAGACTTTGGAAGAGGGAATTTCCGTAAAGAATGATAATTTTCGCTTTGGTACAGAGGTTTTTCCAACAAAATTCTTAATAATTTTGAGTTGGGACAAGAAATATATGAAAGAAATCACGTAAAGAATTGCAATTATCTTGACTTGGAACAGGGAATTTTCGAAAAGAATTAAAATTTTTATCTTGGAAGAGGGAATTTTTTAGAAGAATTTTAGTTCTGATCTGATTAGAAGAAAGGAAGTAAAAAAAATCCCTGTTCGTCACAATTTGAAACTTCGCTAACAGGGAATTTTGGAAATTAATTCAATTGTTACTTGGTATAAAGAATTTTCTAAAATAATTAAATTTCTTAGTTTGGATCGGAAGTAAATAAATGAAAGATAAAAAAAGGGCCCAAAAGAATGAAAAGTTTGACTTTAGAAGAGGCAATTTCGTAAAGAATTATAATCTTGTGGAATAGGTAATTTTTGAAATGGAACGTGACATTTTGGAAAATAATTTTAATTCTGATTTATAAAAAGCGCATTTAGAAAAACAATTCCTGTTCCAAGTCAGAATTCGTCAGATTTTCAAAATTCTTAATTCCAAATTAGATTTTATAAAAAGGGTGTTACTTCATTTCTGAATTATAATAGAAAGTTTTATAAATAAATGCCATTCTGACTTGGAACAGGGAATTTCCGTGAAAAATTATTATTTTACTTAGAAAGGAGAATTTTTGCTATTGAAGGGAATTTTGGAAAATAGGTCTAGTTATGATTTAGATGAAGGGAATTCAAAAAATAATAACGGTTCAAATTCCGAATCATACTCTTTAAAAATCGTTAGATGTCATTCATATCTTTTGAACTCTTTTAAATAGACCGGAAAAAATTAACAATCGACCGGGAGAAAACCGGGAATTTAAAAAAAGCATCCGTCGAGTAGACCCTCTGTTTACATTAAACGTAGTCCACACGCTTAAAATATTTTCTAAAATCGTGGTATTGTGAAGGATACTATTTTTGACGCAGAATCATGGGATTACCTACTCAGGACTCATCATCGAATCTAAATGAAGGTAAAATATTATTTTACAACTAGGAAAGATGATCTATCTGCTGCTATAGTAATCAGCTGGATAGTTTGAAATTGAAAAATGTTTTTTTTTCAGAATCTACAGAAAGATGTCATTGCTGCAAGTAGTAAGTCAATTTTTTTGTTCCTCCTGCCTCGAATTATTACAGGATGAATTTTCCGAACTAAAAGGGAGGCAGGTTGTAATTTACTTTTTAAAGTTTAATAGTAACGAGCGGATTTTTCTCATTTAAATTTCTGTGCTAAGACTCAGACTTTTCTCGGCGCACGAGACTTTTTGTACTTAGTAATTACTTTCTCAAGATTACAAGATCGAAAATGCGTGAACAAGATTTTTTAAAACTATTTTGAGATCAAAAAAGTGTCTCAAACTTGTCTCTTATATTTGCAGACTTTGAAGTTCCACACTTTTGTACTTTTTTGATACTTTTTTAGGCATGGCGACTTTTTTGATACTTTTATTAAATTTAAAGCTATTTTTGTCTACTTTTTTCAGTAAAGTAAAGTACTTTTAACAAAGTAATTGTATTTTCAAGAAAAAAATGAATTCTCAACAAACATTTTAATAGTTAATATTTTACCCAAGAAAATATTTTCATTTTAAATCAAAAACGGTTGAATTGAACAAAAAAAAAAGAATTTTCAACAAAATAGTTGAATCCTCAACAAAAATAGATTCATTTTCAACCAGTTACATTTCAACCAAAAATATGATATTTCTACCAAAAGAGATGAATTTCCAAATAAAAAAACGAATTTTCAACCAAGAAATATTTTTCAGTCAATAAAGAAAAAAAAAATTTCATCCAAAATGTAGAATTTTCAAGCCAAAAAGACGAGCCTTTCACAAAACAGTTGAAGTTTTAACTAAATATTTGAATTTTAAATTCAAAAAATTAATTTTCAACTAAGAAGATCAATTTTGTACCAAAAAAACGAATTCTCAACAAAATACCTCAACTTTGATCCAAATAGTTGCATTTTTAATCAAGAAGATGGATTTTCTACTAAAAAGATGAATATTCAACAAAATTCATAAATTGTGAACCGCATAGTTGAATTTTCAACCAAGAAGTTTAATTTTCTATTAAAAAAGACGAATTTTCAATAAATGACATACATTTTTAACCAAATAGCTGAATTTTTAAACTAAAAGGATGAATTTTTAACGAAAAATGCAATATTTCAATTTTTATTACAAAAAAATAATTTTCAACAAGAAAAAACACATTTTCGATAAAAGAGTTGAATTTTCCACCAAATAGTTGAATTTTATACTAAATTATTGTATTTTCTACTAAATTATTGTATTTTCCATATTTTCCAGCCAACAAGACGAGTTTTCTACAAAACAAATGTATTTTTTACAAAACAATTGAATTTTCTACCAATTAGTTGAATTTTCTACTAAATTGTTGAATTTTTCCAGCCAACAAGACGAGTTTTCTACAAAACAGTTGAATTTTCAACATAAAAAAATTAATTTTCAACAAAAAATGTAATAGTTAATATTTTAACTAAAAAATATTCATATTTTAAATCAAAAACAGTTGAATTCAATAAAAAAAGACAAATTTTCAAAATACAAACTTGAATCCTTATTTTGAACAGATTAATTTCCAACCTTTTCAACATACAAACTTGAAACCTTATTCTAATTATGATTAATTTTCAACTAAACAGTTGCACTTTGCAAGCAAAAAAATTTATTTTATATAACAAAAAAAAAGAATTATGAACAAAATACATAAATTATCAAGCAAAGAAGTGAAATTGCTACCGAGAAGATGAATTTTCTACCAAAAAGACGTATTTTTAACAGAATACATACATTTCCAACCAAATAGTTGAAGTTTCAACTAAAAACGATAAATTTTCTACCAAAAGTGGAATAGTTCAATTTCTAGTCGAAATTAATTTTCAACCAAAAAGATGAATTTTTAACGAAAAAGATTACATTACTACAGAAAAGATGAATTTTCAACAAAATAATAAATACATTTTTAACCAAATAGTTGAAATCTGAACCAAGAGGATTAACTTTCTACAAAAAACAACGATTTTTCAACTAAAAAAGATAAATTTTCTACCAAAAATGGAATGGTGAAATTTTCAAAAAAAAAAAAAAGAACAAATTTTTAACAAAATACTTAAATTATTGACAGAAGAAATTAATTTTTAATTAAAATGATGAGTCCACCAAATTATTAAACTTTTTTTTTAGTGATTCACAGACGTGAAAATATCTCACGTAAGAAATGATTTTGACCACGTACATTCCTTAAAAAAAATAAAACAGGCTTGAAATCTAAACGAACAAATTGCAAAAATTAAAAAAATTAAGACATCGAACCGTAAATCATGAACAAAGAAAAAATGCTAATTTAGGTATTTTTTTCTTTAATGCCGTGAATTCCATGAATTTAGTGAATTCCGTTAATTCCACGAATTTCGCGAATTCCATGAATTTAGTGAATTCCATAAATTCCATGAATTTCGTGAAATCCGTGAATTCGACGAATTCCACGAATTCCGAGAATTCTAAGAATTTAGTGAATTCTGTTAATGCCACGAATTTCGTGAATTCCATAAATTCCATCAATTGCGTGAATTCCGTGAAAACCGTGAATTCGACGAATTCCGTGAATTCCATGCATTCCGAGAATTCCATGAATTTGGTGAATTCCGGGAATTTAGTAATCCGTTAATTCCACGAATTCCATGAATATAGTGAATTCCATAAATTGTGAATTTCGTGAATTTCATGAATTTAGTCTATACCATTAAGCCATTTCCCTTTCAGGGTAGGCGTGACACTACCCG
>CAKNYM010051783.1:301871-326692 GCA_932195095.1 Andricus curvator | reverse complement strand
ATAACTACAAGTTTGGGCTCACCACACACATAATATGCCAACAGCACACAGTATTCTCGAATGGTCACCCATCCAAGTACTAACCGTGCCCAACGCTGCTTAACTTCAGTGATCTGACGAGAACTGGTTTTTTTCAGCGTGGCATGGCCGTTGGCCGTGAATTCCATGAATTCCGCGAATTGCGTGAATTCCACGAATTCCATGAATATAGTGAATTCCATAAATTCCGTGAATTTCATGAATTTAGTGAATTCCATAAATTCCATGAATTCCGTGAAATCCGTGAATTTGACGAATTCCATGAATTCCATGAAAAATACTGATTTAGATATTTTTTCTTTTTTCGTGATTTACGGTTCGATGTCTTAATTTTTTTAATTTTTGCAATTTGTTCGCTTAGATTTCAAGCCTGTTTAATTTTTTTTAAGGAATCAGTATGTCACAATTACAGCAATTGTATGTGTTAGTAGGCTCTCTTCCAAGTATTTAGCAATTTTTTTGTTTGAAATTGGTTGAGAATTGGATCGAGGCTAGAATTAGTCCATTTTGCCCCACTGTGCGGCGCCTTGCCAGTGTTCCCCTATGTTTAACACACTGATGCACACATATAATAGTGTGTATCAGTGTATATTGTATATATCATATCAGTACATATCAGTGTATTGTATATGTCAGTTATTTTCATACAGAAAGTATGAAAGAAAATTTTTCCTTGAAATACATTATTTTTTGAGTTCAAAGTATTGTTTACACTACTTTTTTTATTTGAAAACTAATTTTTGACTGATTCAAAAAGGCTACTTTTTTAGTACGTTTTTATTTTTGAGGATAATTTTTCTTCAGAATAGTATATTATGCAGCAAGGGGGAGAAATTGGATTGCACATATCACA
This sequence comes from Andricus curvator, assembly GCA_932195095.1. Classification (NCBI taxonomy): domain Eukaryota; kingdom Metazoa; phylum Arthropoda; class Insecta; order Hymenoptera; family Cynipidae; genus Andricus; species Andricus curvator. The sequence continues at coordinate 325,800 of CAKNYM010051783.1, read as the reverse complement.
CGAAACGGAAGTCCTATTTCTCCCCCTTGCTGTATACCAAATTTTTCATAACACAGCCGAGCTCTAATGGAAGCATCGAGGGTGAAGCCCTTGTTTGGGTAAGCATGCAAAATCTGCCCCCGCACGTATTATAATGAAATTCCTGTCGTAGGTTCGCATTTATGTTTAGTAAAATTTATCCCAATAATAACTATGAAAATTAATTTTTTTGGGACTTATGGAGAGGGAAAGAAAAATCGAAAAAGTGTTTTTTCGCGAAAACGACTTGAGCGATTTTGATGAAAAAATATATGTTCTAGAGTGACACCCTCCATATTTTACATGAACATTCCTTAGAATATAATGTACTCCGCATCGTTACGTTGCACTGCTTCCGACCGCATACACGGAAAAATGTATCCGTAAAAAAGTCATGAACTAGTAGCTAGGTCTCGGATATGAGAAAAATTCATCGGATATTGATGTATTTTCGTAAATAATCTAAGAACTTTGAGAAAGAATTGACGAACTCGATGTGAAAATTCTAAAACGGTTCATCACTTTTTTTTACGTGAATAATTACACAAATAATACGAGTGATTGGGAAAAGATTCTCAGAGCACTCACGAGCTTGCCCGATAAATCGGGGAACTGGAAAGTAGGTTCGCCTGTACGTGGCCCGCACACACGCTCGTCAGCAGTCTTTGAGGGTTCGAATCTTCTGAGTTGCGAATTTATAAATTAATATAAATTAAATTGCACAAATAAAATTTTTCCTCTTTATATTTCAGTCTCAAATTTTCAGGAACTGTTCGTAGGAAATTCGAACTGTTCGTCAAAAACTTTGAAATTTATTCATACATTTCTCATAGAAATAAGGATGTAATGTTTCATTTTTTTATCTCGTATCCGAGACCTAGCTACAAGTTCGTGACTTTTTCACGGATAAATTTTTTCCGTGTACTTTGGGACACAACCCTATTTAATTTTTTCATGGTCAGAAGTAGAATTGCTCTCAATGATAACCCTAAAAATGCATTTAATTTTAATTTTTTTAAATTTAATTTTTGACCAAAATTAGACCAAACAAAATTTTGAATTTTTCAAATTTTTTTTACCTGTTTTTTTTTAAATTGAAAAAAAATAATTTTGTAATAACCTTACTAGTGTCTAGAACACATATTTTGTTCATCAAAGTCGGTCAAGCCGTTTTCAAGAAAAACCACTTTTTCGATTTTTCTTTCCCCCTCCATAACTCCCAAAAAAAATTAATTTTCAGGGTTATTATTGGGAGAAATTTTACTATACATAAATGCGAATATATGTCAGGAATTTCATTATAATACCTGCGGGGCAGATTTTGCATGCCTACCCGGCTAGGCCCTTTCTGGGATTTTATATAAATTTATCGATCATTTAGGGTAACTTTGGTTGTCGACGAGTTCACATGAATTCCCCAAATTCTTATAAATTTCCGGAAATTGATTGGAAGTTTATCGTTCATATACGGTAAGTTTTCGTAACTTTATTATAAAAATGTATCGTCATTAACATTTTGATTAACTTCATTCAACTATCCCGTGTAGTCAGGGTCACTATAGTAGAGACAGCGAACCGCTCACCTGCATAATAATATATTCCATTTCATGTTACACGTGTGGCGTCAGAAGTCAATATTTAATAATAGGAACTTTTTCTCCCTGGGGAGAAAAAGTACGGAACTTTTGTTCCCTAGGGAGAAAAAGTGCCCATTATTGAACTCTGACGTCATATTAGTCTGAAAACTGTTACTTCTATGCCGGTTTACAGGGGGGTAAAAGAGACTCTTTACATATCTGTGTTATGAAAAGACACTTTTCTATACGTTTTTTAGTTCCATAGAGCACTTCGTAGCCTCTAAAGGCTTTCGAGTTTTTCCTTGGGTGTGCAGAAAACCCATGGGAAAAATCTGTTTTCATTGTCGTTTCTTCTATTCAGAGTTTCTTCAGAGTACGAATAATATTTTATATGAGAATACACCGTTTCAATATATCACAAAATATATACTGCTCTTTATGTTATTCGCGGATTTCATTTTTTAATAATCTTTATTACTTTTAAAGTAATAATCAGTTTTCAGGATCTTTAAAGTTATTTTTGTCAAAACTTTTGGTGTATTCGCTTTCGTCGAAAAACTTCGCAAATATCCATTAGGATTCATCCAGTTTCTCTCGTAAACTTGGATGAGTAACGAGTTTTGCAAGAAAACTTTGTCATGTCACTTAGCATACATCGGGAATCCGTACAGGCATGAAAAATGTACCGATTTTCGTGAAAAATGTTTGACGAATACATACCTGTCCTCTAAAATGTACGAGGCAGGAATATATGCATATATTTTCATTAAAATTTGATTTATTACGTTTTGTACCAGGACTACGAGATTATGCTTTCAATCGATCAACATACCTATATATGTATAACTATGAAAAACGCGTATTAGAAATGCGTTTACGATGTTAGGAAGAAAAATCTTTTAAAATTCATTAGCAGTACATTTTTCTTCATAATCCATTTTTAACCCAGGAAGAACCTTAAATTACTTGATATAAATGAAAAAATCAGCCCGCTACGCGGGTATATTCTCATCACACGCCTAGGGCGCGCGTCTGTTGAATTGCGCGCTTCGCGCCTGATAATGTATTTACCTCGTGCTACGCACTCGGTCTTTCTACTTTCTCCAGCTTTGTGGATAGACATTTTAAAATTAAAGGTAAATCCATCTGCAATTGTAATTTTGTGATTGTGAATTCTCTTTTGTTAAAGCTCCTTTGGCTTTAACGAACACATTCTCATAACTTATCTCGTTCTTCGCGCTCGATTAAAATTTGTCCGAAACGCGCATTTTTCTATATTATGTTCAACTCTATTATATTATTACATACAAATTTTGTATTCAAACTTTAATATTTTTTCCTTAATTGGCATTAAACTTTATTTGCAGCTTCCCTGAAAAAATGTATCATTTCAATACGTTTATAATTATTATTACAATTCATAATGTGCATTGATATTGAAACAGACGTATTTATTTTGAATAATATAAAATAAGAAAGAAATAAATAAAAAGAAATACAATAAAATTTACTTTTTATTTTATTGTTTACGATTAAAATAAAAACTACGCTTCCTATCAAAAACTAATTTATAACAGATTTATCGATCTTGTTATCTCGTTTTAGTGAACAGCTTTTGCTTATTCATTTTTTTTGTACCTTTTATCGCTTTTACAAAAATTTTAATTTTTATATTATTTTTTACGATTAAAACAAAAACTACGCGTTCTATCAAAAAATAATCTGTAACAAATTTGTCGATCTTTTATGGTGAACAATGTTTGTCTATTCTTTTTTTTCGTATCTTGTGTTGTTTATCAAAAAAATTGATTTTCTTAAAAATACTTTTTCTAAGATTAAAACAAAAACTACGCGTCCTATCAAAAAATGATGTATAACAAATTTGTAGATCTTTTTTGGATGAACAACTTTTGTTTGTTTATTTTTTTCGTATTTGGAGTGGTTTTTCGAAACATTTAATTTTTTATATTTTTAATGTTATTTTTTTCGATTAAAACAAAAACCACGCATCCTATCAAAAAATGATTAACAACTTTGTAAATCTTTTTTGGATGAACTTTTTTTTCGTATCTTGCATAATTTGACCACAAAATGGAATTTTTTATTTTCAATAACATTTTTCACGATTAAAAGAAAAAATATGCGTCTTATAAAAAAAGCATGAACACAATTTTTTCATATTTTTGAGATGAACCATTTTTCTTCTTAAGAATTTATACATATCTCGTATAGTTTTGCTGGAAAATAGAATTTCTGATTTAAAAAAAAAAATTTTGTTGGATAAAACCAGAACCGTTGGTCAAAAATGGCTGGTTAAATAACTCGTTTTTTTATGCTTTAAAAACATTTGCCAAAGCTCAATCCATTCTGATCAGTCTTTCGAAAGTTATCGTGCCTACAGAACGCAGACGGACAGACAGACATGCAGACATCTTCGTAAAAAGCTTTTTTTGTGACCGGAAACTAATACCTTTTCAGTAGGATGAGAATGTAAAAAATATTCTTAATTTGAATTATATTGAAACAATTAACTAAATTCAGTCATCACAGGTTGTCTCCTATTCACCTTTTTCAACTATTTAGAAAATTTGTCACCGTTTTTACATTTATCAATTGAAAAAGTAAAATTTTATTCACAATTTAAATTTCAAACCTTTGGTTAGACCGATTCTATTTTAATTTAGTTCGCGGTTCAAGCTAGTGTCGCAGAATCAGTCGCCGGATTATGTTGTTTTTGAAAGAAAATGAGACGACACGAATTTTTCCTATTTAATAACAAAATTTTTGAACAAAGTCATGCATATACAAATTTTATAAAGCAGATGACGTAGACTATCCGAGAGAATTGTCGATCTTTAAAGTAGTATTTAAATCTGTTCAAACTAATACTTGAATTTATTTTTTCCGCCTTGCATCTTATAGAAGTTTTAGTTTTCTTTCGAAATCGGGCGTAAAATTTAAAAAAATCAACATTAACAAAGTCGTAGTGATTTTTCTGAAAATATTTTAAGACAGTTTATTCAAAACCCCTACTCTTTGTCTATTCCAAATTTGTATTTTAGGGTGAATATTATTTCATAAGATTTTATCGAACTTTTATCTCCCCTTTAAGGGGAGAGATAACAAAAATTCACGTTTAAAAAAAAAAACGACACTCGGTTTGACAAATTTCTGTGATACAAAATTATTTCTCTTAAAATGTTCTAAAAATAAGTCTCTTCACACTTTTTTCTAACGCGTTATGTTCCAAATTTTTACAAAATATAAATAAAATTGATGACATTGTTTTTTATAAAAAAAAACTTTCACTAAATTTTTTCCCTGAAAGTATATTTTCAAAAATAATTACAGACACATTTTAGCTTATACCTAATTTGTCTTTTCTTTTTATTTATTGACACTTCAGTACACAATTTTTTGAATAAGCGAGATAGAGAAGCGCGCTAACAAACTATTCTTTAGGACTTTGTAAAAGGAAAGATTTTCTTGTTTGGACTGTTGTATCTTGTGTTTTTTTTTACAGAATGTGGATTTTCGTATTTTAGAGAAAAAAGATTAATGTAGAAAAAACAAATTAGAATAATTAAGAAAAAGTTAAATACCTGAAATTATTGAAAAAATAATAAGACAGTATAAGAACATTTTCGAAAACTTTTTGATATTAATTTACGTCATTAGCTTTAGAAGTAAAAAAAAAAGTATTCATAATTTCTTCCAAATGGAACTTCCGCAAAACGAAAATGCTGCCGGATTCAGAAAGAATGTGATTCATCAATCCGGTAAAATGCATGATTTACGTGTTTGTTTAACTTATAAAACGTTATTTAGTCACCTATTTGACACCTATTCTTGAAAAAAAATACCTTTTCCAGTCTTGACTGTACATTGAACAAGGAAAATTAGGGAATTTATCTGGTAAAAGCTCTGTAAACTGAATTCAGTGAAATTTTATACGGATTTGTTTGTGTTTTTTTTTAAATCATTTGAACTTATTTGAGCTTCAAATTTGATAAATTACTTAGTTTCAAATCAATAGTGTTTGAAATAGAATAAACTTTTGATACTTTTATTCAAAATTTGTAGCCTTAATAGTTAAACCATTTTAAATTAAAACGTTAAAAATCGAATAACAATTTTTAATTGATAGCTGTAATAGTAAAGTAATTTATAATTTGAAAGGTTAAAAATGGGTTAATCATTGTAAAAGTCTTAAGAGTTAACAAAATTGTAATTAAAAAAATGCAATACTAAATATTTTCATAAGGAAGATTTATAAATTAAACAACTTAAAATTTTAAATTTAGAATTTTTGAAAGCTCTGAATTGAATACTATTGTAAATTTAAACCTTAAAAATTGAGTAATTTCAAATTTAAGTCTTGCAAAATTGTATTATTCCAAATTGAACGAATAGTTCAAAAGTTTTAAATTTTCAACGTGTAACGTTGAATAATTTCTAAATTCACGAATAAAACTATTTTGAATTCATAACGTTTGAAACTGAAATTTTTCGTTTAATATCTTTTAAATTGGAATATTTAGAATTTGTTCTATTTTGAATTTAATTCAATGCAAATTAGATAATTAAATATAATATTTATATAATTATTAATTATATTCATATTTAAGTTGTTCAATATACAATTTTAATTGGAAAATTGAGTATAGTTTTAAATTAACTTTGAAATTCATTGATTTTGAATTTATATAAAAAATTGGCGTTTGTTAATTTTAACGCTATTTTTTTAATAATACAAATTAAAGAAAACTTTTAATTTAAAAATACTTAAAAATTGAAAAAAAATTATGATTACAAATTCCTTGACTGCAAAAAATCTTTAAAATGGAAGCTTTTGTATTTAATACCATTTTATTCAATTTTATTGTTTCTTAATCAATATTATTTATTTATTAAAAATAGAACGGCCAACGGCCATACCACGCTGAAAAACCCAGTTCTCGTCAGATCACTGAAGTTAAGCAGCGTTGGACGCGGTTAGTACTTGGATGGGTGACCATTCAAGAATACTGACATGAGTGCTGTTGGCACATCGTGGGTGTGGTGAGCCCACACTTGTAGTTAATTATAACTACAAGAAAAACCTAGAAACACTACCCGAATCGGGTAGTGTCACGCCTACCCTGAAAGGGAAATGGTTTAATGGTATGGATTAATAACATGGTTTGTTCGAAGAAATTTTTTTGAAAATTTGCAAAGTATTTTTTTTAGTATTGTTATTTTATATTTAAAAAGTATTAAAAAAAATACTTGATACATTTTCAATCAAAATTGTATTGAATAAAATATTCTATTGATGTATTTTTAATATAAATGAATAATGTTGATTAAAAAACCATTTTTTTAATTGTTTAGATTCGGAAATTTTACAGTGTCGGGAATTTTATTTTTCGAGATTTTCCAGTCGTAACTTTTAAGTTTGAATACGACTAAATCGAGGTTTTAAAAATAATTCTTTTGTCGCTCCGAGCACTACAGTATGCATAGATAATTTCGTATTAGTGTTTGGCTTAGATAAAACACTTCAACGTAAGTTTACCAAGCGTAATAAAACTGGAGAACTTTCATAAAATTCGACTCACATTTTTAAAGACTGCAGAAAAGATTCGGGTCAAAATATCCAATATCCATTCTCAGAATTAACTGGCATATTCAATTGACCTCACTAACAGTGAAATTGTAAGCAGTCAATATGTAAAATCCATTTGGTCGATGAATTTCTTATCTTCCTTGTTATGAATGATTAAACGACGTAACGAGATCTCAAATACTGATAAAATATTGATGAAATAACGTGAACTTCAAGCAACCAACAATGCTAAAATCTAGTGATCATGGTGGTAAACTAAACACATTATTCGTTGTCTTCACTTCACTACTTAGTAACTTACTGAACATGAATGTTTATTCAAGAGCAACGATATATGCTGCTACTTAATTCGTCATTGCGCAAGCGAGAGTCAACAACACCCGTGATAAGAGTTTCACTGAGATCCGAATTGCTTTCGATATCATGTTTATAACACGTGGTTATTTTCGAGTGAGTTATTCGGCAAAGTTTTGAATTTAGTGACGGCGAAATTTATTTTTGAATTTAGGGAAAACTAGAAATATTTAATGTCCTTCAATAATTTTATATAAAGGAGAATTATTTCTGCAACGTCACGATTCTTTGCAGTTACACTGGTTATCCCATTTAAGTAACTCCCATTAAAGTCGTTCCTACAATTTCAGTTCTCGGAATTTTGGCGATACAGGGACACCGCGGGGCCGAAAAAGAAGCGGTGCTCTGTCATGCGTGACAAGCAGCAGCGTAGCGAAAGAGTGAGCAGTACCCTCAGCGCGTCCAAATCCAACAACAATGGTTCACATGGCCCTGAATGTTTACGTTAGGAGCGAGCGAATGTTGTGCTCGAGATTTAGGTGAAGGCCATTTAGGAACAGACCCGAAACCGCACTTAAATTGGGTTTCCAGTGTACGTACATTTTTGGTTATATTCACGTTACGTGTATGGTACAGAACAAATAATACATAAATTCAGGGATCGCAGTCAGTTAGTTCCTATTCCGCTTTTTCCCGTGTAGAATGTTATCGGGGAACTATTCAGAGCCAGAATAGACCATCCTGACCGCAAATGTGGCGCTGTCAAGGCGGTCTATTATGGCGCTGAGTAGAAGTGAAACGTTTTTGCATGGTCAAACGCAAGTGTGGTTTTTGATACTTTTAAATGCACTGGCACTTTTTGTAAATGTTCAAAAAAAAATATTTTGAATGAGAAAGTTAGATTTTTTGGTTCTGACTGACTAGCCAGCACCCGATTAGGAGCCGAAAAGACTGCCCAGATAGCACAAAAAATTCCGTGAAGATTTCCTGAAACTTGCACTGTAAGGTGGGAATATTGCATTGAAAGGTTAGGGCAAGGTTCGGTCAATCAAGAAAATGTCCGCTTGTGAGGGAATGTTGCACGGCAAGTTTCAGGACAGTTTGGAAGATTCATTTAGCTTAATTCGATGCGCAGTAGTTTTCTATAGGACCTACGGCTGCGCAGTAGTTTTTTTAACCCTCAAAATATATCACCAGGCACACGTATCATAATAATTTCATATATTTTCGAAAAAAATGAAAAACCAAAAAATAATTAAAATTTTTCTTTATTTTTTGGTTTTTCTTCTTTTTATAAATATATGAAAGAATCATGATACACGTGTCTGGCGGTATACTATGAGCGTCAAAAAAACTACTGCGCAGCCATAGGACCTATAGAAAACTACTGCGCACCGAATTAATTCTAATAAATCTTCCGAACTGTCCTAAAACTTGCCATGCAACATTCCCTCACAAGCGGACATTTTCTTGATTGACCGAACCTTGCCCTAACCTTTCAATGCAATATTCCCAACCTTACATTGCAATTTTCAGGAAATCTTCACGGAGTTTTTTGTGCTATCTGGGTGACTAGATGATGAGGACAAAAGCGCATTGTTTTAGTGTTCACTTTTCATTTTTGATACTTTTAAACACCCTGGATCTTTTTAAAAATGTACAAAAGTATATTTGGATGAGACACGTAGAAAATTTTTCGGTCATGACAGGCTAGCCAGCACCCGATTAGGACCCGAATTTTGTTTATTTTTCCCCCTTTTTGGCTCTTTTTTTGGAGCTGCGATAAATTTTTCAAAAATTATAAGACACTTGCGACCATTAATAAAGAAATTATGAGTAGCTTAGAGAAGCTGCGATTTTCTTTTCGATGGACATTAGTATTTAAAAAAATATACAGTCAAACCTGGATTTAGCGAACCTTGATTCAGCGTTTCCGAGAATTGTCGCTGCGCAGCGGGGATGCATCAGAGGACCTGCGGGGGGGGGGGGATGTTCAGTCAGGCATGACAAAATAGAGAGAGAAACAGGAGAGAGACAAAAAAAGAGAGAGACAAAATAGTTCGGAGAGCCTAGATTGAACGCGGCCGTCAGCCCCAAAACCGACGCTAAATCCAGGTTTGACTGTATATTATTTTAATAGAAAATGATAAAGTTTCGAGGAAGACTTGAAATTTAAAAATTTTTTAGATTGTGTTAGTTTGCCAACGGCGATACCACTCTGGAAACACCAGTTCTCGTAAGATCACTGAAGTTAAGCATTGTTGGGCGCGGTTAGTACTTGGATGGGTAACCGTTCAGGAATACCTGCGTGCTGTTGGCCCGTCGTGGGTGTGGTGGGCCCACATTGGTAGTAAATATCCACCTAGAAACACTACCCGAATCGGGTAGTGAGGCAATGAACTTTCGAGTTCAAACTGCTAATCAATTTTTTTTTTTTTTTTTTTTGTGTTAGTTTTCTCACCAGAAATGAGAATTTTTAACAAAAATCCTTATCAAGATGCCCAATTTTCAACAATTTTAGGTTATATTAGCTTTTAAATTGGTATTTTTAATAAAAAAATTATTAAATTTCAAAGATTAAAATTTTTCACCAATTTACGTTCTTTGGTTTTGTTAACGTCTTTGACGTTTTACTCGAAAAATTGATACTTCAAAACAAATATCATGAAAAATTAATAAATTAAATGCAGAAAAAATCAAAGTTTAATTTCTTTAACGTCCAACATTGAAAGTTAACTACGAAATTCTTGAAAATACAAAAATAAAAAAAGAGGATAGAAAAAGAAGGCAACCTTTAAATCCCTTTCCATATTTTTTTCTCTCGTCCTTTTTAATTAAAATTTTTGTTTCAATCACTAAATTTGATCGTTGGATTCTTTTTTTTTTACTTCCGAGCTATTCATAGTTAAAAATCATTAGATATCAAAGGAAATTTAAATTGATGAACAATTTTCTATTATATAATTGTTTTTCATCGGAAATTATTGTTATTTTTAATGAAAAATTCTTACCCGGTAAGAAGAGAAGAATTCAAAAAAATTCAGAATCTGAATTCCCATTAATACGTGAATTTTCCTTCATCGAAAGTTCCACCAACGAGTAGAAAAAAAAGCAAAACCTATTCCTTTTAATTGACTTATAAAAATTTAATGGAAGTGTATTGGGAGGAATTAAAAAGTGGAGAAATGTCAAAGAAAGAATAGAAAGGAATAGAATAATGTAACTCTTAAGGTGAAACTGTGAATTGAAATAAATGCATTTTTTAAATAAATAAGTATTGTATTTGGGTAAATTATGTGAACATTTTTTTATGAATCTATCGAACAGAAACATATTTTGACTGATTTCATATGAAATCTGTCTCGGAACACGCACTACTGCTGTGCAAATTTGCATGGATTGCACAGCCACACAAAAAAAGTATACTGAGTCAAAAAAACGATCTATATAACATTGTAGTAATATTGTTCCAGCATAGTCGAAATCCAAATTTTTTTAATTTTCTGCTTACCATTTTTTTTTTTTTTTTACTTTGAATTTTTGGTTTAGGTTAAATTTTCTCAACTTTACTGCTAAACATCTGAAATCGTTTTTAGGGTTAAGACAATATAAAATGTTATTATTACAATCACTCCATCGTTATGGTAGACAAAAAATTGAAATTTCCAAACTTATATTCCACAAAAACGAATAGAAAATATGCAAGTGCAGATATTTTGTGGACAGATTAGAAGGAATTAAAATAATCGAAAATGAAGCATGTCAGAATGAAATTAAAAATTACCATGACAAAAAAAAATTGAAATTTCCAAACTTGTGTTGTACACGGAGGAATAGAAACCATGTAGGCGCACACATTTTGTGGACGGATCAGAAAGAATTAAATTAATCGAAAATACAGCATGTAAGTATGGAATTGAAAATAACCATGAGAGGTGTGTCTACTGCTCGCATTAAGAGGAATTAAAAAAATGGAAAATATATTCGCCTGCATGGAACACAACACAAGTGGCAATCGTTAAGGAAATAGAAAAGAATTGGTTTCGTAGATAAACCTATTCTTTCGTTGGGCACTTCTCCCGATGGAAAATTAGCACATTCAAAAAAATTAAATAATGCTCACTCTTTTGTTTATATCTGAAAATATTAATGTTTCTCCATTCTTCTCTTCTTACCGGGTAGATTTCAAAGAATATTTACAATTTGTCAACCATTTTAGACTACGTTGACTTGTTTCATCTCACATTATTATTTTTAAACAAAAATCATTAGATTTAAATTTAATGCTTTATTTTGTTTAAAATAATAAAATTTACAAGCTTTCAATTGGGATATAGAACACGATACATTAGAAAACCCAATTGAGGGAATCTGTCTGTGCCTCTGAGGTTAGGGATATAATTAAGAACTTCAAAAATGGTAAGGCTGCTGGTGTAGACAGTATTCACGCTGAAATGTTTAAATATAGTGGCGAATGCATACCTCACAGGTTGTGCGAATTGATAAAATGTATCGAGATTCGAGAAGTTCCAGATGACTGGAAAAAAGCGATTATCGTACCAATATACCAAGGAAAGGGAGATAAAAGCAACTGCAATAATTACAGAGCTATGCTTATTCGTAGGGTAATGAAAATAATAGAAGAAAAGATATGGGAAGTCCAAAGTGGATTTATACCAGGAAGATCATGTACGGATCAAATATTTAGCTTAAGGCAGATCACATAAGAAAGTTTGAGAGTAGAGAAGAAAGTATTCTGTGCATTTGTTGACCTAGAAAAAGCATTTGGCAAAGTAGATAGAAGTAAACTTTGGGAAGTCCTGAAAGAGTATATATATATATATATATATATATATATATATATATATATATATATGCTGGTAGCAAAGCGAGTGTAAGGGTAAATGGAAAACTGAGTGACTGGTTCGATATTATGCAAGGTGCTATAAGCAAGAATGCGTTATGTCCTCAGGCCTAAGAATGGCCCTCTTCGACGAAGAAGGTGTGGATCTCGGGACTGTGAGGGTACGTGGGTTAGCGTTCGAAGATGACAAGATTGTTATGGCAGAATCAATCGAAGACTTGCAAAGAATGTTGAGCAAACTGAATACTAGCATCAAGAACATAGGCCTCAAAATTAACGTAAGTAAAGCAAAAATGATGGTGTTTGAAGAAAAATGTGAGAAAACAATATGCAACACTGTCCTAAAAGATGAGAGAATTGAACAAGTTGATAAGTATGTATATCTTGGTAGCCTTTTCACAAATGACGGAAAGATAGATGGAGAGTTAGATAGGCGTATGAACGAGGGCAAGAAGGTTATCGGTAGAGCAGGACCCATTATCAGAAGTAAAAATATATCAAGTAAAGCTAAAAGGGCAATACATAATTATATATTTATACAGACTGTGATGTACGGTAGCGAGACCTGGACATTACAAGAAAATGGTAATAGTAAAATTATAGCGATTGGTATGAAATTCCTGCGCAATATGTGCGGTAAAACTCTAATGGACAAAGTCAGTAACGATAGAACCCTCAAAGAATGTGGTGTAGAGGAGACACTGTTTAACAAGTGTGAAAGAAATTCTTTAAGATGGCTTGGGCATGTTGACAGAATGAAAGATGAACGACTGACAAAACAAGTGTATCAAGGTAAAGTAAATGGCAGAATGCCCAGAGGTAGATCGCCGGAAGAATGGTTAGAATCTGTGAATGAGACATTAATCCGAAGAGACATAAAAAGCCATAGAAACACGAGAGCTTGCATGAGAAAATGAATGTACGTGAAGGAAGCTAAAGAGGTATTCAAAGACAGAAAAGTGTGGCGACAAATAGTTTATAAGAAATGCATAAGGGAGAGTGTCAGTGGACTGATTGGCACCTGAAACAAAAGACCTTGGATACTAATGGGCCCGAGTGGGGAGCTTTACATAATGACTTTGTGAGGCTCTTCACTTGGGGTGATTGCTAGAGAGATTGATCAGCAACCTGGATTGGAGCAGTCTTGCGGAACGAACGTGTTATTTAAATAAATAACAAGGGAATTTTAGAGCAATCTAAAATTCTATACCCCCTACCCCACATTACTCCCTTCCTCACCGAGTGAGTCACGCTTCCACGAAAGGGATATGGCTGGTATAATGATAACAATTTCGGATTATGTTAGTGTTTTTTCTCTGAAATTTAAATTTTTATTGAAAAATTTAGTTTATGTTTATATTTTACACCGAAAGTCGGTATTTTTAGTAAAAGAATCATCAGATTTCAAACAATATTTGAACATGAACAGCGTATGTTAGTGTTTTTCGTCGAAAATTTGTATTTTGGAATGAAAATGCAACGGTTTGATTGTCCATACAAAAATATATATCGTATACAGGGTGTTTGTTATCTTGAGACATTGAAATATCTCAAGAAATATGTATCCAATGAAAACATGTCCGTAAAAAACTGTTCATATTCGAGCGGGAAAAGCGATTCCGCAAAAATTTACGGAGGGGGGTAACTTAAAAAATTTAAATGACAACCTTTTTTTTCTTGCAGATTCTTATTCTCCATTAAAAAATACGTAAGTTTTATTTGAAACAAATTTTTCGAATCGCACCAGAATGCGATGCATTGGCGAAAAATGACATTGTTGACTATTCAAGGAAAGCGCTTCCAAACGAAAAATAAAAAAGACAAACGGTCGGTATGGATTGGTTAGTACGGGTTGGTTTGCTAAGGTTCGTTATGTTGCTTATGTTCGTTTGGGTTGGATTTGGTATCTTAGTTACGTTCGTTTGGGTTGGATTGGGTCTCTTAGTTTCTTCGATTTGGGTGGTTTGGTTATGCTGTTTACGTTCGTTCGGGTTGGATTGAATGTGTTTCTTAGGTTCGTTCTGCATAGATTTGTTGGTTACGTTCGTTTCGGTTCGCTTTGTTGATTGCGTTCATTTGATTTTGTTGTGTTGGTTGCGAGCATTTGGGTTGGTCGTATTGGTTGAATTCATTTGATTTAGTGTCGTTGGTTACGTTCGTTTGGGTTTGATTAACAGTGTTTGTTAACACATCCAAACCAATCCAAGCAAAAGTAAGCAGCACAACCAGATCAACCCAAACGAACGTCATCAACACTAATCCAAACGAATGCAACCAATACGACCGACCCAAATGCACCCAACCAACACAACAAAATCAAATGAACGCAATCAACAAAGCGAACCGAAACGAACGTTATACCAACGCATCTAATCGAAATGAACGTGAGCAAGACATTCAATCCAACCCGAACTAACGTTAGCAGCATAACCAAACCACCAAAATCAAAGAAACTAAGAGACCCAATCCAACCCGAACGAACGTAACTAAGATACCGAATCCAATCAAAACGAACATAAGCAACATAACGAACCTAAACAACCCAACCCGTACCAACTAAACCAAACAAATTGACCATTTGTCTTTTTTATCTTTAGTTTGGAAGCGCATTCCTTGAATAGTCAACAATGTCATTTTTTTATAGTTTATAATGGAGAATCTGAATCTGCAATAAAAAATATAGGTTCCCATTTGAAATTTTAGATTCCCCCCCTCTTCCTGCGCTCACGGGGTGAGGTGTGAGGTAAACTTTTGCGCAGTCACTTTTCCCCCTCGAAAATATAAAGTTCTTATTCGAACATTTTTTTAATTGGATGCATATTTCTTGAGATATTACAATGTCTCAAGATAAAAAAGCACCTTGTATATAATTCTGAAAAGATACCAATTTTCATCAATTATCATCAAAATTTTCCTTGCTTTTATGTTCTGTGACTTCAGATAATAAACTGTTTTTTCTAATTACCCCCTTTTTTAAATCCCCTTTTTTTAAAGAAAAAATTCCCTATTCTCCCTACAATTTAATTGCTGTGATCCCTGTAAAACTTTTTAGTTGGTTATCACTGAAAATAGAGAAAAAACATCAAAAATATTACAACTCCTATTGAATAGTTTCTTAAATAAATTAATTACTTATCTATTGCAAAATGTGGTAAAGTTTGCAATAACAAATAAGATTGTAGAAAATTATTTAATAAGCTCATGTTTTTAAATTTCCTGGTAAAATCGAGGATAAAATATTTTATGGGGGAAAAAAGTTCGATGAAATAAACCAACACTGTTACTCTTAAACATTCCTTTATTTCCCAATTTGTTCTCCAATTCCTCGTGAAATTTTCTAAAGCCTAACTCCTTTTTTTGTACAAAAAAATTGACGCAAAGGCTTTCTACCTTAAAAGTTGAAAAGAAGCTTTATTTGTGTATAAAGACTACGGGAAAACCCACGAGAAATTGAGAAAAGGGAGTGCGATGGCACACAATACATTTATAATATATATCAATGTATTATTAACAATATTAATACTGTATGAGTGATATGACAATGACTTATGATAATCGTTTCTCAAATATGCAATGATAATGTAATTCGGCTCTAAGGTGTTTTTATTAATTTCGTAAATTAGTTTTCAATATTTTTTTATAAATGTACACCTGATCATCATGATTTATACATATTTCTATATACATGAAAATTAAGAAAAGTAATTTACTAAAAAAAGACATTAGTAGCATAATAAATAAAAAAAATTTAAGAGTATTATTAACATAATGTGTTTTTTTGTATAAATAACGTCAAAAATTACCATTATACATTTACTACAAAACAATAGATAGGATGTTGTAGAAACTAAATTTGTTAACTTTCTTTTAAAACGTTGTAACAATCTAATCCCATTCATGAAAAGCAATTTTAAGCGTGTCCCTTTATGAATCGTCCACAGAAACTTAAATGAAATATCACATTGTCTCAAAGTAGAATATGTGGGATCTCTCGTATATGGAATTCAGAAAATGTAATAAGCCATCAATGTTGGGCACGTACTGGACCAAATATTAACTTTTACGAGATCCCTCGATTCTCATAGAGTATCTAAAGAAACTTTGAGTTTCAGTGGGATGGGATTCACAAAATAAAAGCAAATATAAAATAACGAAAATACTTCTTATACATAATATAAATAACTTTTTTCATATTATTTCCAGATATGATTCCGAAAAGACCTCACCGCATATCCTCTCGTGATAACGAAAAATGTATTCCTGTCAAACAAATATTGGCGTATTTTTGAGTAAAAAATGTAATATTGCCGTTTGAAGTCGTGGCAAAATTATGAATTACAATTTTACTCGAACATCTCGAAAAATATTGTTTTGAAAACAATTCAAAATGAACTCGTAGACATTAAAACGACCTAATTTGTTCGTATATGTTTTTAATTAAAGTGTAGCGGTTTTGAAAAAGTTAATGAAAAACATATTAAATCGACGCCTCCATTCAATATGAGTCTATGTGCTAACGGCGCTCTGTATGAGACTATTCCCTATGCTTATACACAGCGCATAGTCTCATACACGGCGCTTTCAGCACATAGACTCATATTGAATGGAGGCGTCGAAATAAGTTTTTTTCAACGTCTCCAGAAATATTTTTCAGTGAAATATTTTTGTAATTCATCAGTTTATATCTATGACATTAAAAATTAATAAAAATATAGCCAAAGTTTTGAAGTTTATGAAAATTAAATATGCTAAGAATAATAATAAAGTAGGGTTACTACAGAATCTGGAAAACCTAGAAAAGTCCTGGAATTTTGATAAAACAACCTGGAAAACCTGGAAAAGTCCTGGAATTTTTAAAAAGAGCCTGGAAATTGTTATTGCCATTTCTTATCGATGTTTTATAATAGTCTTAGTACTTTTCTGCTTATTTTGCACATTCAGATTGATAGAAATTGATTAAATTTCATCACAGCGATTTAAATGAGCGTGGTAAACGTGTTACTTGCTACTTGTTTACTACTACATATTAAAATTTTTTTACTGTATTGAAAAACTTTCTTTAGAATGAAATAATAGTTCAAAAGACTTTTAAAATGTGCATTGATTCATTATTTTATATACAATACTGGCGGATATTATCCACTGAGAAAATTGTTTGTTAATTAAAAAAAAAATTATTTAAATTGAACCATAACTACTTTTAAAATAAAAAAAAAATTTATTTGACCCTAAATTAAAGAAAAAATATGTGTGAGTTTAACAAAGAATTTGTTGGATTTAAAGAAATTTTGTTTAAATGGAATAAAATTTGTTTAAATTGAATAAAATTTGTTTAAATCAATAAACAAAGCGTATTCTAACCAATTTTTTGTATGAATCAAAACAAACCTTTTTATCAGATACACGCCTATTTTTTGAGCTGATGCTAAAGTATCTTACTTTGTATAATAGTAACGTTATAGGTTTTTGCTCATAATATCACAAAATTCCATAAAACAAAATCAAATAAGCAAAGTGCCATTTTGCCTTTAAAGCAAATGTCACTTTTATAAAAAGATATTGCAAAAAAACGTCAAATTGGGGTGTTGTCGGTAAATTGGTATAAGTCTGATAATAAATAACATTTTTCATTGTTCTTTGGCTAATTTTAAAGGTAAGAGCAGAATCTAGGGATAAAATTCTAAAAACAGTGACAATTTAGTGAAATACTGTGGAGACTTGCCTTTCAAATGGATCCAAGAACTTTAAAAACGGCTAATTATCTCCAGAGTTATACCAATTTTTCGATAACACGTCAAATTGACGTTTTTTTTCTAATAACTTTTAATAAAATTGACATTTTGCCTTTAGCTTGAGCTTATTAGACCACAGCTCAAAGAAACATGCTTGTCGATAATTTCCGTCGATAGTGTACCAGAATTTTTCTGGAAATCATATTGCAAACAGTACAATTAATAAAAACAAATTTTAAATAAAATTTTTGAGAAATTTGACCTGGAATTTTTCAAAAATTTTGAAATCCGACTTCTGTCACAACCCTGTAAATTATCGATTTACTCATGGCTTATGATGAAATGAAATCATTTGAATTTTCATTTGCTTTATTTCAAAATTCATTTGTTCACATTTTATTTTTTTGACACGGCAATGGCCTTTTTGAGACAAAATCAATTATTTTTGGCGGCAATTATGAACTTCGCTATTTAAATCGTTTATACAATAGTACCAATAAAACACTTTTTAAGAGACTTTCCATCTCTTTCAAAAATGAATCAGTTTTTTTTACTTATAGGTCAATCTGAGGTAACATCTTTTCGGTATAATCCCGGTTTTAAGTGCATTAACAATATTATAATTTAAGATGGTTAATCAAAAACAACAAATAAAATCGTTTAAAATATGTCATTGTTAACAGAACCTTATAGAATTTATAAAGCATTTTCCATTTGATTTGCTAATTACTAACTTTATGTACATAAAATAGGTTTTAGAATAATTTAAGTAAGTGTTAATTGATTGCCACTCACTAAACGCAATGTTCATGTTTCTCTTTAATTGCTGCACCATTTATGTTCAACGTTAAATTGACGATCTGAATAATTTTTTCCGGTTCTAAAACATCTTCTGAGAGTCATAAAACCTCAAGAGGGGAGATTTTCCACCTTAAGTGTTCCCAGTTTCAACTTCGTGGAAGCTACATTTTCAAAAGTTCGCCATTACCGTTTCTTTACCTCCTTTTAATATAGGTTATATGCTTCCCCCCTATGAAAGTCTTAAGTCAGCTTTTCACGCAAAACGACAAAAATCTATATTTCATTCCTGTTTTTACCTTTCTGGCGTTATATATATATATATAAAATTATGTTACAATATAATTGCTGTTAATTTATATTTTTGTATATCTCAGAGCCGATTTTGATGAATTAAGATGAAAACTACGGTATAGCACATACTCTACATGATCACCTTTTTTGCATTATCTGTCAGAGTCTTTTGCACTTGAACGCGCACTATGTCGTGAAGAAATACTGTTTGGCAAATTTTACAAATTTCCATATCTCGATCAAACGAATCGAGATAAATATCGAACGGCATCATCTTACACATCAAGTCTTTAGTTTAAAGTTGAGCTATTTGTTCCTTGTTAAGTAATTTGGTTGAGGCGTTCGACGATAATGAAATTTCAGTCACACCCATAGACGTTTGCACTGCTGCTGTCAGCGCAGACTGCAAAGGTATAGTTTCTTTTATCATCTCACAACCCGTATCTAAAACAGAAAAAACACCACTTCTTATAAAAAATCAGTTCTATAAGAGGTCGGGTCAAAGTTGAGAGTAGTTGCCGCAGGTCAGGGCAAACCTGGAAATCAGGGAAAAGTCAGGGATTTTGAAGATAAATGTCAAAAGCCAGGGAATTCTTATAAGACGCACATTAAGTAACTTTCAAACTTTTCAAAAATGGTTTCAGAAATCGCAAACAATACCATACCTAAAAGTACTGCATTGGGACCCCTATGAAGTGGAATCGATCGATTTAAATCTAGGTAACGCGAGCAAACAAAATAGGTTGAATAGTATATTGTGTACCTAGGAGGTTAGGTTGACGCGGCCATAATAATACACGGGCGACCGCGAATGCGCATGTGCAGAGTACGATTATGATCATAATTTTACTGCGCACATGTTCATTCGCTGTTGCTCCACCTGTCGTGTAAACAGCTACTTTCAGAATTAAACAAGCGCTGACAAAACGCGTGAATCCTGCCTGTGTTACATAAAAGAGTTCATTGTGCATTAAGGCAGCGAAGTTGTCTGTTTACGACTGAGCGTGTGTTTGCAAGAACGCCTCGTTTGCGCCTCGTTCTTGCAAACTCACGCTCGGACATAAAAAGACTTCGCTGCATCGGTACACATGATACTTTATTTAATAAGAGTATATGCTTTTCGAGTTTTCTCTTGAAATTACACGGAAAAAATTTATCCGTGAAAAAGTCACGAACTTGTAGCTAGTTCTCGGAAACGAGATAAAAAAATGAAACATTACATCCTTATTTCAATGAGAAATATATGGATAAATTTCAAAGTTTATTACGAACAGTTCCGGAAAATTTGAGACTGAAATATAAAGAGGAAAAATTTTATTTGTGCGATTTAATTTATATTAATTTATAAATTCGCAACTCAGAAGATTCGAACCCTCAAAGACTGCTGACTCACCAGTTTCTAAACATAAACCAGGAGTGCGTAAACACGCGCAGCCATCGATGCCAAACAAAATAGGTATTATAAAACTTCTACCCACTCATCCGACGAGCTCGAAGCACACATACGAGCGCACAAAAGCACCACGCGTCTGGGCGAGCATGTGTGCGGACCACGTACAGGCGAACCTACTTTCTAGTTCCCAGATTGTCGGGCAAGCTCGTGAGTGCTCTGAGAATCTTTTCTCAATCACTCGTAATATTTTTGTAATTATTCACGTAAAAAAAAGTGATGAACCGTTTTAGAATTTTCACATCGAGTTCGTCAATCTCTCTCAAAGTTCGCAGATTATTTACGAAAATACATAAATATTCGATGAATTTTTCTCATATCCGAGACCTAGCTACTAGTTTTTACTTTTTTACGGATAAACTTTTTCCGTGTACGTCTCACCTTTGATGCTAATTTAAATGGACAATAACCGTGCAGAACAGTGTGCGTGGAGCAAAGTAACAAATGCGCATGCGCACATGCTGTCAAATTGCACTTTCTCTACCTAGGCCGGTAAAGTATCCCACCACCAACAAAGACCTATTTCGCTGCTCCCAGCCACGCCGAGAAAGCGAGGAAACCATATTCGTGTTACATACAAATTATTATCTGTAGAGTTTCAATGGTTTTTTGAATTTCAGTTTACTTTTACATTTTTGGGGTGACTTCTCATTTTTTTTCATATTTTAGGATACTATTCTGCACGAGGTAGTTGTCTTTAATATACCCCTGTAATTAACTTTGACTTTTTGCGCCCATATATCAGGTATATATTAAAACATAAGTATCTCGTGCAGAGTAATATCCTTAAGTCTGGCAAAAAAGACTCTACGCACCCCCAAAAATGCAAAAAAAATTAAAATTAAAAAAAAAATTTCAAACCATTTTTTTCGACCCACCTTAATAATCATGGCTGCCGCACAGTATCTTTTAGTCACTTTTCATTCAATAAATTAACCCATATGGATTAACAACTATAGAATTTAGGTCCATACATATTTCTGAATTCATCTTTATTTCTTTTGAAATCTTTTCGGGAATTTGGGAAGGCTCCAAGAAATTTGTAATTAATTTCAATAATTTGAATTGATTTAGGGTACCTGTTTTGAAAGATTCCAAGCCATTGTCAAAAGATTTACAATATTTCAAGGATATTAAAGATTTTAAGGGATTTGAACAAATTTGCGTGAGGTTGTAAAGAATTTTGTAGAATTTCGGAAGATATGGATCGATTTTACAACATATCTACGTATAACGTTTTAAGATATTTTCAAATATTTCAAAGGATTTTATAATATTTCCGAGGATTTCAATCATTTTAAAGAATTTTAAAAGTTCTCAAGATATTGTAATAAGTTGTCTATGATTTCAGAAAATATCACGAGGTTTCGTAGAATTTCGCAGAATTTTCAAATATTTTTTGCAATTCATTTGAATTTGAATTCCCCTTGTACATCTTTATTTTGTACATTTATTTATTTTGACAATTTACAATTCAAAATCTTTGTAATTTTGATGATTTAAATTAGACATTTCTTTAATTTGAAAGATTTAGAATTGAAAACGTAAGTTTTGATTTCCAAAATCATCAACATTTAAGAATTTTTATTTATACATCTTAAAAATTAAAGAGTTTTCAATTGTAAATCTTCAAAATTGAAGAATTTTTAGTTGCATATCGTGAAAATTAAAGAATTTTCAATCGTAAATCTTAAAAATTGAACTATTCCAAAAAGCATGTTCCAAATTACATATACCTATAAAATATAAATCTTGAAAATTGAATAATTTGGTAATTCTATATTTTCAAAATTCAAGAATTGTCAATTGTAACTCTTTAAAATTGCAGAAATTTAAATTGTAAATCTTCAAAATTAAATCTTTTAATTGTGACAATTTACAATTTAGAATTATGCCAATTTTAAGGTTAACAATCGGAAATTCTGAAAAATTTGATGATTTACATTTGAAATTGAACAAAATAGGATACTTGAGTTTTCAAGAATCCCGATTTTTCACATTTTTACTTCAGTGAAAAAAAACATTAAATACTTCTTTGTAAATGACCCTCTACAAAGTTGTTCTAAATTTAGTACAGAATAAATCTAAAAAAAAAATTGAAAATCAGTTAAGAATTTTACCCTGTAGCTTAATTTATCCACGAAAATCCTATTCGGCCCCGCTGTGCGCGGTGCCGCTGAGACTTGACTGAAAAACTTTCCGATTTTATTTATTAAAAAAAAAAACACACATTTTCCTCACTTCGTGAACAACTTTAGGACATTTTAAATTTGATATTTATTTCTTTAGTTTATAATTTCACTATATCCCATGGGTCGAAAACCATGAATAAAAAATAATTTCTTACATAAACAATATGAAAATTGATATTTTGATAATTTTTTTTGATTTCCTCAAATATATTGCAAATTTTGCTAAACCCTTTGAGATCAGTATTTAGTACCCCTACCACTATACAATTTTAAACTAGCTGTGAATTCGATCTCGAACATTTCCACTTTGTATTTATAATTATATGGTGCTCATTTCACGAGCACTTTGCTTCCCGTTAGCAAATGTATTTGCTTCATCATAGAGGAAGTATTAGTTATTTTTTTCAATAATAGACAAAGCAAAGTCTTCATTTTGATCAATTTAAAAATAGAAATTTACAAAAAATACAAAATAATAAAAAAAAATTTTTAAATACAAAGACAAATCAGACAAATCAAATTTTGTGTTCGAAATGATAATTTTTCGAGCTGGAAAAGGGAAGGAAAAAGTTCTGTCGCACCCTATCCTTTTCACAGCTTTATGATTTCTTTACAAAAATTATCAGAATTATTCTATTTGAAAATTTATGATCAAAAAGTCTTTTCTATTCATGCGTCATCTTTGAATTATGTCGATAAAAAAAGTTTTCCTGTTTGAAACAGATGATTCCAATATTATAAATTAGCATAACTTTCTTAATTTTCAATGAAGTGTATTAATATTATAGATCAATCGATTTGCCTCGAATCAAGGAATCTTTTCCTGTCTTGCATCAATTTTGAATTATATTAGTGAACAAAGTTTTACTATAAAAAACCGTGTTTTCAAATATTATGCGTTACCATAACTTCCCTACTCTTTATTAAAATGTATTAATATTCTAGGTCAATCGATTCGTCTCGAACCAAGGAATCTTTTATATTGTTGCATCAACTTCGAAATATGTTAATGAAAAAAGTTTTACTATAAAAAACCGTGTTTTAAAATATTATACTATAATATTGCAGTTCAATTAATATAACTATTTTAATATTTCAAGCA
>CAKNYM010051783.1:240342-301861 GCA_932195095.1 Andricus curvator | reverse complement strand
GGAAATTTCAAAGATTTTCAAATATTTTACGATTTTTTCCGCTCTCCATTAGTAGGAATTTTCAATTGATTTTTTATGGCTTCGAAGGAATTTCAAAATTTTCAAGAAATCCTCACATGTTAAAGCTTTTCGCAAATTGCCAGGGATTAAAAAAATAAAAAAATAAAATAAAATAAAAAAATAAAAAATAAAAAAATAAAAAAAAGACTTATTGGCTCCTGTTTTAGAGGTAGGCCAGGATTCGGCTTTGGGCACATATTAACTTCTATCAAATACAACGCTGCTGAAGGCTGGTAACCTTCTCAGCATAAATCACCAACCAATTGAGACTCTCAGTTTCCTTTCTCTGTCCTCACATCCACCCCCCCCCCCCCCACGCAGTAACAGAAGTATTGGTGGGACTGACGTTACAGATAGTCTATCCACCGTACGACGAATAATCACTTAACTTGGACATGATTTCGGCTCGCAAAACAAATTTCGCGCATAAAGGTGTTAGTTGGGTGTACAATCTAAACATGAATAATACAAACAATAAAGTAGCCTCGGAATGGACTGAAACTTGGATCGACAAAATGCATACACACGGTAAACGTAAAGGTCAAATTTCAGGCGATGAATGGAGACTGGGTGTCTGGAATGCTAGAGGAGTGAATGACCTTAAAATAAGAGAACTACGAGAAACTATGCATGCAAGGAAACTAGATATTTTATGTGTACCTGAGACGAAGAAAAAAGGTTGCGAAAGTAGAAACATAGAAAATGGGGTGTTGAAAGGCGGTTTTGAAATATGGTCAGGAGTAGGTAGTGAATCAAATCGTAGTCAAGGGATCGGTTTAATTATGAATAAAAAAGCAAGACAGCATCTCAAAGATCATGATTTTGTATCTCCCAGATTGTTGTGGGCTAGAATGAAGGTAGGAATCAGAAGGTTATTTATCATAGCGTGCTACGCCCCAGTTGACAGTGAGCCGCGAGAAGTCAAAGACGCTTTCTGGGACACTTTAAATGACACAATAAGTAGTTGCGATCCAGGTGAAAGAATAATTCTGCTAGGAGATATGCACGGATGGGTCGGCGTTCAACGTCAGGATACAGATACAGAAAGGGTACTAGGTAAATTTGGGGATCCAAGAAAAAATTATAACGGGGAAAAATTAGTTAGCTTATGCCTAGAAAAGGGCCTATTTATTACCAATACTTGGTTTCGACATAAAATGATCCACACGTACACTTGGTCTAAGGAAATAACCGCAGTGTAATTGACTTCGTTATTGCGGATGAAAGACTAAGAGAACTAGTCAAAGATACAAGAGTCATGAGGGGTTCCGAATGCAATACTGATCATTATCTTTTAATCTCTAAAATAAACTTAGGCCGGGGATGGAAAAGAAAGAGAACAGAAAAAACGAAACAAACTCGAATAAAGATTGAAAATTTACAGAAACCGGAAGTGCGAATAGAGTTTCAAAATAAGTTAAGCGAACGCATAGATAGGGCAACTTGGGAAACGCTTACGAGCAATAAACACTGTTAAAAAAATCTGATCGAAATTTAATATACATGTGAGTAAAGTCATTTGCATATACCGTACATTAATTTTAATATACCATCATGCTGTAAAATTAATATACATGTGTATTAAAGTCGGTAAAACAGAGTGCGTGAAAACAACAAGTTCTTTCATGCCTTCAGATCCTGTCAAATATTAAAAAATAAAGGAATAACCTTGAATTCGTCGACTTAATTCCTAATTACAATTAAAGTGCAACGTACGGGTGGAATTTTTTCTAAAATTCGCTGTGAATATTAGAATTTTAACGTGAGTACAGATGCTTGGAGGTTAGGTTTCTTAATTATTTGTTTAATTGAACTTTTCTTTCAAAAACCAGTGTGATTTATATTTATCTAGAAGAAAATATTATGTTTGATTATTTATAATTGAAAATTGCTGCCAAAATTGTTTTTAATTTGTGTAAAGTGCAAATATCTGACTTTCCTGATAAGTGATCAATATGCGGTATATGAAATTTAATAAAATAGTCTCTTAATGGCGATTTCGTATACCTAGATTTTAGATTTAATATACAAATGTATATTAAATGTATATTAAAATTGCAAACATTTTTAACAGTGAAGATATAGAGGGCGCGTGGGCTTTATTACGGGATATCATTGTTAAAACTGCAATTGAAGTGTGTGGTACGGCAGTGGTAGGAAGAAAGTCTGGTGATGCATGGTGGAATGATGAAATTCAAGCAGCCCAGCGAGAAAAGAAAAAAGCGCACAAGAGAACATTAAACATGACAGGTCTTAGTGATGAGGAGAGAAATAGACTCAAAAATGATTACAAAGACAAAAAGAGGAAAATGAAACGACTAGTCAAGGAGAGTAAAGAAAAAATCAGAACAGAAGAAGAGAACAAAATACAAAACGGCTTTGGAGGAATAATGAAACTACTATATAAACAGTTGAAGGAAAGTAAAAGTACAGAGTTTGCTAGCATGAGAAACAGCAAAGGTGAAATGCTATATGATATAGACGGGATAGTAGACGCTTTAAAAGACTCTTTTAAAGAACTATTAGGAGGTGAAGATATAGGACAACAAAACTGCGACATAGAACATAATGCATTAGAAAACCCAATTGAAAAAGTCTGTGTCACTGAGGTCCGAGACATAATTAAGAACTTGAAAAACGGTAAGGCTGCTGGCATAGACAGTATTAGTGCTGAAATGCTCAAATACGGTGGCGAGTACATACCTCACAGGTTGTGCGAATTAATAAATTTATGTATCGAGACGGGGAAAGTCCCAGACGATTGGAAAAAAGCGATTATCGTACCAATATACAAAAGAAAGGGAGATAAAAACAACTGCAGTAATTACAGAGGTATCAGCCTACTAAGTACAGTAAGTAAAATATACTCAAAAATACTTATTCGTAGGGTAATGGAAATCACAGAAGAAAAAATATGGGAAGTCCAAAGTGGATTTATGCCAGGAAGATCATGTACAGATCAGATATTTAGCCTAAGACAGATCACAGAAAAAAGCTTGAGAGTAGGAAAGAAAGTTTTCTGTGCATTTATTGACCTAGAAAAAGCATTTGACACGGTAAATAGAAGTAAACTTTGGGAAGTTCTTAAAGAATACGGAGTAAATGGAGGGCTCCTGCAAGCAATAAAAACAATATATACAGGTAGTAAAGCGAGCGTAAGGGTAAACGGGAAACTGAGTCACTGGTTCGATATTACGCAAGGCGTGAAACAAGGATGCGTTATGTCCTCGTGGCTATTTATCATATTCATGGATAAGTGTCTAAGAACTGCACTCTTCGACGAAGAAGGTGTAGATCTCCAAACAGTTAAGGTACGTGGGTTAGCTTTCGCAGATGACAAGATTGTTATGGCAGAATCAGTCGAGGACTTGCAAAGAATGTTGAATAAACTTCATACAACAATGAAGGACATGGGACTCAAAATTAACGTAAATAAAACAAAAATCATGGTGTTTGAGGGAAAGAGTGAGAAAACAATGTGCAACATTGTCCTAAATGATGAGAGATTAGAGCAAGTTGACAAGTACGTATATCTAGGTAGTCTATTCACTAGCGACGGAAAAATAGATGGGGAGTTAGATAGGCGCATAAATAAGGGTAAACAGGTTATCGGTAGAGCAGGGTCCATCCTAACAAATAAAAACATATCAAAAAAAGCTAAAATGGCCATACACAATTCTATATTCGTACCGACTGTACTATACGGTAGCGAGACATGGACCTGTCAAGAAAAGGACAGGAGTAAAATTAACGCGATCGGCATGAAACCTCTGCGCATAATATGCGGGAAAACACTAATGGACAAAGTCCAAAACGAGACAATCCTCAAAGAATGTGGTGCAAAAGAGACAATAGTTGACACATGGGAAAGAAATCAGTTAAGATGGTTCGGACATCTTGAAAGAATGAAAGATGAACGACTGACCAAACAAGTGTATAAAGGTAAAGTAAATGGCAGAATGCCTAGAGGTAGACCGCCGAAAGAATGGTTAGAATCTGTAAATGAGACATTAATCCGTAGAGATATAAGAAGCCATAGGAACACAAGAGCTTGCATGAAAAAATGCATGGACGTGAAGGAAGCTAGAGTAGTATGCCAGGACAGAAAAGTGTGGCGACAAATAGTTTGTAAACAGAGTGACAGTAGAATGAATGACGCCTGAAACAAAGATCTTGGATACTAATGGGCCCAAGTGGAGAACCATACATAACAATTTTGTGAGGCTCTTCACTTGGGGTGATCGCTAGAGAGATTGATCAGCAACCTGGGTCGGAGCAGTGTTGCGGAGTAAACGTGTCATTTAAATAAATAACACGAGAATTCCAGATCAATCTAAAATATATATACCTAACACTTATATACCTATCCACCTCATAACTATATTCCTACCTACCTTATACCTATATACCCATATGCACACTACTATTCTCCAACCGAGCAAGTCACGCCTACCCCGAAAGGGAAATGGCTTAATGGTATAATAATAATAATAATAATAATACATTACCATAGCTTCCTTACTCTTCAGTAAAATGTATCAATGCTATAGGTCAATCGATTCGTCTTGAATCAACACAACTTTTCTGTTCTCGCATCAACTTTAAATTATGAGAATGAGAAAATTTGTACTATAAAAATCGATTTTAAAAATATATAAATTACCATAACTTCCCTACTCTTTTATGTTCTTGCATCAACTTTGAATTACGTTGAAGAAAAAAGTTTTACTATACAAAACCGTATTTTCAAATATTATGCATTACCATAGCTTCCTTACTCTTCAATAAAATGTATTAATATTATAGGTCAATCGATTCGTCTCAAATCAACACATCTTTTCTGTTGTTGCATCATTTTTGAATTATGTTAATGAAAAAAGTTTAACTATAAAAAACCGATTTTCAAAATATATAAATTACCATAACTTCTTTGCTCTTTTATTAAAATTTATTATTATAGGTCAATCGATTCGTCTCGAACCAAGGAATCTTTTATTTTCTTGCATTAACTTTTAATTATCCTAATGAAAAAAGTTTTACAATAAAAAACCGATTTTTAAAATATTATTGAGTGCTAAAAAAAATGCAATAAATATTTTTAGAAATATTTGGGTCAGTTTCAAGATATTAGTGGGGAAAATAAACCCTCCAAACATCAATTTATCTGCAACCGTTTTCAAGTTATTGTGTTCACATGCAAGTCTGACATCCACACATACACACACACCGACACACACAAACAGCCGGACAATTGCTTAAAACATTGTATTAGACATTTTTTAATTGAGGAAGGTTTAATTAAATAAATTAAAATTTTTTGGAAAATGTTACCATTACAAAGCTTCCTCTATGAGGAAGCAAAAATAAAATAAATTGATGACCAACTTGTTGCCTTTGACATCGAGTCAAATAACATCTTATTATGATCTAAAATCCTACATTACATACTTATTTTTTTATTTGATTTTAATTTCTGCTGGGATAAAATCTTATGTTTAAATGAAAATTACAGGTTACTAAAAGCCGATTAAAATTAAAATTAAATTAAAATAGTATGAAAGCCAATGTAGCTGTTTTAATATTTATTCTAATTTATGAGTAATTATTATATTTTATGCTACTTTAAATTGAAGCATATATTTTTATTTGATAATTAGGCAATAAAAATAAATAAATGTCTAATAATCGCTATTTTAACATTTATTTTAAACACTATTTTTGCTAGTTATACTATAACAACCTTAATTTAATTCCATTTCTCATTATCCAACCAAAATTTAAGTTCATTTAGTAGTAAAACAGTCCATTTCAATATAAATTCTCTTCTCCTTTCATGTGAAAACTAAATTTCCGCTCGGTTCTTTAAGATAATATTCATTATAGAAAATGAATTTTTCTTCCTTCTAATCAATTTCTTCTCAACGTAGAGGCATTTATGCTCGACAAGTTGGAGGAGAAGCTCTAATTAATCCAGTGAGTAACGTGCAAGTAATGTCAGATAGTTTTTAAGGAGACAAAGTCTTTCTTCATCCATGCTGTGAATTTTGAGCCTTTCACTAATTACTGGAAGGCATTGAATTAAAATCACCTTAATTTTCTTTTTCTTAAGAATGCCTAGTTATTAAACACTATCAATGATTATAACTTTTATGTAAAAATTATGTAACTTTATATTTCAATACTTTTTGCTCCCTCGCAGAGGAAGCTTTGTAATGGTAACATTTTCAAAAAAATTTTAATTCATTTAATTAAACCTTCCTCAATGTAAAAATGTCTAATAAAATGTTCTAAGCAATTGTCCGGATGTGTGTGTGGATGTAACACTTTTTTGTGAACACGATAACTAGAAAACGGTTGCACATAAATTGATGAAATTTGGATGGCTTATTTTCATCACTAATATCTTGAAACTGACCAAAGGATTTATAGAAATATTTATTGCATTTTTTTTAGCACTCAATAATATTTTGAAAATCGGTTTTTTATAGTAAAAATTTTTTCAGTAGCATAATTCAAAGTTGATGCAAGGATATAAAAGATTCCTTGGTTCGACACGAATGAATTGACGATTGACCTATAATAATAATACATTTTATTAAAGAGTAGGGAAGTTATGGTAATTTATATATTTTGAAAACCCGTTTTTTCTAGTAAAACTTTTTTCATTAACATAATTCAAAGGTGATGCAAGAACATGAAAGATGTCTTGATTCGAGTCGAATCGATTGACCTATAATATTAATACATTTTATTGCAGAGTAAGGAAGCCATGGTAATGCATAATATTTGAAAATACGGTTTTTTATAGTAAAACTTTTTTCATTAGCATAATTCAAAGTTAATGCAAGAATATAAAAGATTCCTTGGTTCGAGACGAATGGATTGACCTATAATATTGATGCATTTTATTGAAGAGTAATAAAGCTATGGTAATGCATAATATTTGAAAATACGGTTTTTTATGGTAAAACTTTTTTCTTCAACATAATTCAAAGTTGATGCAACAATATAAAAGATTCCTTGGTTCGAGACGAATCGATTGACCTATAATATTAATACATTTTATTAAAGAGTAGGTAATTTATGGTAATTTATATTGTTTGAAAATCGGTTTTTTATAGTAAAACTTTTTTCATTAACATAATTCAAAGTTGATGCAAGAAGAGAAAAGATGTGTTGATTCGAGTCGAATCGATTGACCTATAATATCAGTACATTTTATTGAAGAGTAAGAAACCTATGGTACTGCATAATATTTGAAAATACGGGTTTTTGTAGTAAAACTTTTTTCTTCAACATAATTCAAAGTTGATGCAAGAATATAAAAGATTCCTTGGTTCGAGACGAATCGATTGACTTACAATATTATTACATTTGATTAAAGAGTAGGGAAGTTATGCTCATTTATAATATTTGAATCATCTGTTTAAAAAAGAAACTTTTTTCATAGACATAATTCAAAGTTGAGGCATGAATAGAAAAGACTTTCTGATTATAAATTTTCAAATAGAGTAATTCTGACAATTTTTGTAAAGAAATCACAAAGCTGGAAAAGGGATAGGGTACGAAAGAACTTTTCCCTTCCCTTTTCCAGCTCGAAAAATTATCATTTCGAACACAAAATTTGATTTGTCTGATTTGTTTTTGTATTTACAAATTTTTTGTATTATTTTGTAATTTTGTATTTTTTGTAAATTTCTATTTTTAAATTGAGCAAAACGAAGACTGTGGTTTGTCTATTATTGAAAAAAATAACTAATGCTTCCTCTATGAGGAAGCAAATGCATTTGTTAAGGGGAAGCAAAGTGCTCGTGAAATGAGCACCATATAATTATAAATACAAAGTGGAAACACTCGAGATCGAATTCACAGCTAGTTTTAAAGGTTTTCTTTGATTACTCACTGATAGGAATACTAGGTAACTCGAAACCCTGAGTAAACTCTGTTATTTCGTGGTAATTTTAATGCCAATTTCTCGTCCGCGGGTAAAAGCTGTACTCAGGCTTTAAATTGAAATCCAACAATCAAATCAGGCTGAATTTGCAAAACCAGTGATGAGAGACTTTTTAATCAAAGTGTAAAAACGAATCGAAAATGCTTAATTTTAAAGAGAGGGGAGGTAGTCGAGATATTTTGCCAAGATTTGTTACGGAGGGGGGGGGGGGGGGGGGTCTTTATTCCTGTACATATTTTTTGGAAATTCGCAAATGACACAAATAACTCGCAGTATTGTACAGAAAGTTAATATGAATTTAACTTTACGCGCCAAAGAACAATTAAAAATAGTCTTATTGATTAGGGAAAAGTCAGGGATTTATAAACAAAAATCTTTTGAAATTCAGGGAATTTCTATAATTTTAAATAACTTTCAAGGAGGATAAATTTGAAATTTTTCAGTTTTAATTTGAAATTTGTCAATTTTAATTTGAAATTGTTTTATTGTGCCTATAAAAAATTTTCAAGATTCTGGTATTTGAATATTAATGGCCAGGGAAAGTGATAAAAATTGGTCAGGGAAAAATTAGGGAATTTTTAAAATGAAGTTTGCGGCCACCCTGATATACTATTCTTGTTGGTAATTTATTCTTTTTAGTTTAGTTAGTTTATCTTTTTAATTTGAAAATTCATCTATTTTAGTAAAAATTGCATTTTTCTTGGATAGAAATGCAACTGTTTGGTTGAAAATTCAATAATTTTATTAAAAAGTCATCCTTTTTGGTTAAAAACGCAACTATTTTCGTAGAAAATTTACTTCTTGTTTAAAACTCTTATTTTGATTTTGAAAAGTCAAACTAAAATCTTTGTTGGATGAAATTTCAACTATTTTTTTTTTAATTTGTCTTTTTAATTTGAAAATTCATCTCTTTTTGCTTAGTCATCAATTTGAAATTCAACTGCGTGGGTAAAGTTGAACTACTTGGTTGAAAATTTATTTTTTTGAATGAGGGTTTATCTCTTTGGTTGCAAATTTAACTATTTTGTTGAACATTTTTTTTTCCTAAAAATTCATATTTTCTGATTGAAAGTTTAATTTTTGTACAGAAAGTTCGTCTTTTGGCTAGAAGGCTGATCAATTTAGATAAACTTTTGACTCTTTCATGACTAAAAAATCTTTATTTGTTGAAAATTCGTTTTTATTTTGAATATTATTTAAATATTAATGGTGAGACATAATGAAAAATTGGTCAAGAAAAAATCAGGGAATTTTGAAATAGTATGTTGCATTGCAAGGGATGAAACACAGCGATTGAAACGAACGTGAAGTTTGCTGCCCGAGCGAAGCGAGGGCTGCGTTCACACGAGTTGCGAGCGTTATTGTGTTACATTGAACTTTTTGAATATGTTTTTTCAAAACAACTGATTTTTGGATTCACAATGTTTCTGAGCCTTTTTGCTTCAAAAATAAATTTTTGCACAGATTGACTTGTTAATAATGTGTTTCTAATTTTCTTCTTAAAAAATTCCGAGCAATTCATATTATTTTTCATAGAAAATCCATTGAAAATTCGAGTTTTGGTACCTGTAGAGCGGTTTGAAACACGGTGTGTTTTATCTGCACGTCTTTCCCATAATGTGTTTGACGAAGTGAAACATAACTTTAAATTTAATTAACAATATACTTTTTTATGTGTATGAGAATCAGCCGCCAAGCATGAAATCTACCAAATCCAAAACTAATTTACATAAACCTAGATTCTATTATTGTTAAATGCACTCGCTTCATTGAAATTTCATCATTTAAAAAAGTAATTAAAATTATTCATAAATGAACAATAAAAACCTTATCCTGACTATATTGAGGCCGAAATTAGTCCTGAGGGTATAAATTGCTTAATTTATTGTCTTTGAAAGCTATATACATCTTTTGTAAATATTTATTATATATGTATAAATATTTATATGTATAAATCTTTACCTGCAAAGCATGTATTATCTTAGATACAAAAAACTTCCATTAGTTTCAAGTCCCTTATCTTATTATTTCTGGAAACCATAAATTACGTACAGTAAGAGCAGGGTGGAGGTCGAAATATTTTTTACGGTTCGTTACAGGGGGGGGGGGTCTTAGGGAGGGCCTATAATCCGTTACGTAATTGAGGTACGACCCCTAATTTGTATTAACAAATTTTAATTTATGTAAAATTGTTGATAAGTTTAATTCTTCAAATTTTAAAAATCTTAGAAAATAAATAAAACATAGATGTAGACTTATTTAAATTTAACATAACATAAAAGTTGGGTAACGGCCTTCTAACAATTTGTAAAATACTTAGGTGATATTTATCTTTTTCAACTCACTAAGAATGGTTTGCATAAACTCAAATTATTTTTTAAAGATGTTCAACTATTATTTAGTGATTTTTTATAATTTATTATTGATGAATAAAAGTGGTTATAAATTGGGAAACTACCAAAAAAGTACTTAGAAAAAAAACCACTGAAGTAATTTCTTTTTTTTTTTAATTGGGACAATATTTTCCACTTTTTGGCAACCGTAGCTTTTCATTGCAATATATATCGGAGGGCTCTGTGATAATGTAATTTTATAACCCCCTGGAGAGCGTTAACGTATAACTTCATTTGGGATCAGGTGTGAGAAGGGGACAAAGGAAAATTGGTAGAGCGAGATAATCTACAGGCCACTGTAAATTGCTGGCCACTACCAATCAGGTAGGTAGCCAATTTCGTTAAATTATTATTATCTAAATATTTTAGAAGTATTATAAACTGATAAGCGAAATATGCATTGAATAATTGAGCATTGATCTTTCACTTTTAATTATTAACATTTTAAGATATGAAGAGTAATCTTTCGCTTTACTCAAGCAAAAGTTGCTTCACAAAAAAGTTATGAATGCTTTAAATAATTATTGATTTTTTACAAATAACTAGAATTCATATCTTAATCAGTATTCAAACCCATTTCAATTTCAATATCAATCTCACAGCCTAAAAAGTCTCCTAGCATAAAAAGTTATTAGATACGAATTAAGTAGAAATTATTTAATCTTGCACATTTTTCTATTGTTTTAACTATGAAGCGTTCTACTTTGAATTTTGGATACATTAATTATTCAAAATCCCTTTTTTAAAAAATGAATTTTATTCCCTCTACTCCTTTTGAGATATTTCTTTTGCAGATACCAGTAATTCAACATTTTTAAAGTTACAAATTATGGCTTAAAAATAATAATGTTAAATGCGAAGGATCCAAAAGTTGAGAATTTAAATTAAAAGTCTCTAAGTTAAAAAATTATAAGTTGTAAATATTTTGTAAAATATTCGAAATTAAAACGTTTAAAATTGAGAAATTGCAAATAAGTATCTCAAAATTGAACAATTTTAAGTTTAATGGTCATTAAAATTGTATATAATTTTAAATTTAAATTTGGGAATTTTGCCCCCAAATTCGACTTTTGTTAGTCAAAAAGCTTCTTGCACTGACATTTATGGAAATTTCCAATCAAATAAAATGTTCAAAATTTAGTTAACTTTTTGAATTTTGACCTCAAAATCGTATAGTGTTATTCGAAAACCCACCTCTTACTGTCATTGAAATCTACCACTTAAGTAGATATTTCCAAAACTCAGGTTGCTTTTTTGAATTTTTTATATTTTGACCCTAAATTTGTGTTCTGTGACTCGAAGAAACTTGTCGTACTGACTTTCATGGTAATCTAACAATTTAATAAAAAAATTTTAATTTGAATACATTTTTAGAATTTAAACCCAAGATCCGTATTTCAAGACTTGAAAAATCCCCTTGTTATGATTTCATGGAAATCAAACAATTTAATTAAATGTTAAAAATTTAATTCGTTTGTTTTTAATTTTTGAAATTTGACCACAAATTTGTGTTTTGTTACTCGAAAACCCCCCTTGTACTGACTCTCATGTAAATATACCAATTTAACAGAATTGTCGAAATATGAGTCAACTGTTTACATTGTTGCATTTTTACCATAAATTCGTGTTCTGTTACTTGAAAAAACTCTCGTACTGGCTTTCATGAAAACCTAAAATTTAATAAAATTTTCAAACTTTGATTTAACGTTATGAAGTTTTTAATTTTGATCCAAAATTCATGTTCTGAGACTGAATTAACCACCTCTTACTGACTTTCATGGAAATCTAAAAATATAATGAAATTTTGAAAATTTGGGTATCTTTTTTTAATTTTTAACCAAAAATTGTATATTCCGACTCGGAAAACCCTTTTATTGCCGACCCTGGTAAAAATCCGCAAATTTATTGAATTTAAAAAAATTTGAAAATTTGAATTCTGCAACTCGAAAAATCCGTTAGTGCCGACTCTCGTGTAATTGCGCGGATTTATTGAATTTGTCCCAAAAGATAACTTTTTAAAATTTTTGAATTTTGACCACAATATTTGTTCTAGACCGAGTCGGAACATTCTGAAAAAGAATCGGATCCAGAAAGGTTCAGTTTTCGTTCCGGATTCACAGCCATGATTTTTAGTTACAAATGTTATTGTTTTATTTCGTGTATAAAAGAGTCTATGTTACAAATGTTACGAGATTAAAATGCTGATCTATAAATATTAATGGTCAGGGAAAAGTCAGGGAATTTTGAAAATGTAGTTTTTCGGCTATCCTGTTTTAGTAAAAATCTAAGTGACCACCTTGAATATAAAACTGAACCAGTTTTGTTAGAAATATCGAGAATGATAATATGTGGGCGTCCGCATGAAAAGGGTCCTTATGGCCGGCATGGAGTTACATATAGGGTTATATAGCCGGTTAAATTATCGGCATTTCAAGCCCAAAACGAAGCCTCTAGGTTGAAAAACGAGTCGCCGGGGTATTTTTGAATTTGGATCTTGGAAAAACTGCTTTTCGAGAAAAACAAAATCTAAACTTGGCGAGTGCCTTAAGCGCACGTGTTATATTTTTCTTCGAACATGAAATATACCTACTTCCGGTAGCTCTCGGGAACTGATAATAGTGTCAGTAGATTCAGTATAGGTCTTAATATCATGTCTCACTCAAACCCGAAAATAATAATTTCGACCCAGACTTAGAAAAACGCGATTATCTCCTAAACTAGAGCCGGCCATAAGGGCCCTTTTCATGCGGACGCCCACATATAATAATATAAAAGCTACTTACACTTGGAAACCGAGGAAGTACCCGCACTGCTGCATTGTTTCTTGAATGTACTGCCTCCCAACGTCACTTTTCCCCTAATATTCTTGTCTGGCTGGAAGATGATAATGTAAACTTTAGGAGAATAGAGGCAGACTAAAGTCACTGAAGCACTCAGGCTTATAGCTATACAAAGTGTGGTGATTTGTGTCTCATGGGCATTCCCGGTACCGAAATAAATCGGCACGAAAGCGAGCCAAATGATGCATGTTGTGTACATCGTAAATCCGATAAACTTGCTCTCGTTGAAGTTTTCCGGAATCTTTCTGGTTTTGACGGCATAGATGGTGGATACGAGGATCAAGGTGGCATTGTAAAGTTGCGAAAAGAGGAAGCTCATGTCCTGAATATTGCATTTGAGGATCACCTCTTTTCGATCTGGGTACCAATGGCGGGTACCTGGAGGCTCTACGATCATCCAGACTAATGTCAACACCACCTGTCAAAGTTTAACAGAAAAGAACATCGATAATTTAGAATAAGGATCAAAGAATATAGGAAGAAGATGATGCAGAAAACAGTACAAAACTTTAAATTTCTTCATCTCGGAGAAACCAAATGAAAAGGCGTTAACTCGGGGAGACCAAATGAAAAGGTGCTACAGATTTCAGGGCGCTGATGTGCCTGATACAATTTATATGGGGGTTTAAAACTGTGAACATTCGCCCCGCGAATTAGCACCTTTTCATTTGGTCTCTCCGAGATGGATCCTTCTCATTTGGACTCGTCGAAATGCAATTTCGTACAATAAGAGCAGTTTGAAATAAAAGTTTGTTCCTCACTCACATCAGTACATCTTGATGAAAATTTCAAAACTTTTGTATTCTTTTCTTGTCAAATACATAGGAAACTTTCAGTGTTCAGCGGAACCTGTTAAAGTTGTTCGCTTGAGCTAAACTTTAGCTTGAACCTCTAATAATTCAGATACCACTCTAACAACCGCAGGCATAGACATAGCTGTAGCTATAACACCGGCTTAAAGTTCACAACGTTTATAAATATGAATACACCCCAATTCAAACACTAAGAATGAACAAAAAAAATCTTAAAAATGCACTAACTTCCAGACCTATAAAATTTTACTGCTGATAATAGGATTATTTGATGTCCAAATATCCCACAAAAAATTTAATTCATTAGCTTTTCCAGAACACTGCAATTTTGTACTCTTAAGATGTTAAAAAATCAGTTTATGAAGCGGATGGCAAGCGCTCATCAAGCAGGGTGATCGTAGGTGAACATACATATTTTGTGTAATGATGATAATTTTCCCTAGTTTTTAACCATTGATAACAAGAAACAACACTATAACATAAAAATTTGAGTTTTAATCTCAATTCTACATGCCAAGAGCTTCAATTTGAGCCTCTAAAGAGAAACTTACTAAAGGAAAAGCAACGAGCATAGAGGTCTAAAAATCCAATTTTCTCCTTTTTCTTATTTTTTTAATCATTTAAAAAAAAGGATCCAAGATAGCAAATTATATTTTTTATTGTACATGAATATGCCAAGAGCTTCAATTTGAGCTATTCCCAAAGCAAATCCGAAAAAAAGCTTCCAACACAATAGTCTGCGAAACAAAATTTCCTAATTTTTTTATTATTTGATCACTGATAAGAAAAATAACTATAACATATAGCTAATTTTATTTATTACCGAAATTCTACATGCAACGAGCTTCTTACTATTTTATTACTTGAAAAGAGTTCCATTTGATGTCTAAAGTTGAAAAAAAAAATTTGTCTAGAACTTCCAGGACACACCCCAATTCAACCCCTAAGAACTAAAAAATTAATCAAGGTCGCCCAATATTCAGACTTTTAAATCTTCCTATTGATAGTACGATCATAAACTAAAATAAATTTTTAAAAAATAATAAAAATTCATTTAAAAACTTATAAAAAATGCCCTAACTTCGATACCTAAAATTTTGTGGCTGAAAATGGTTCCAATTGATGTCCAAAGATTTTCCAAAAAGGTTTATACCCCTAGCTCCTCCGGAACACAT
The DNA here is from genome assembly GCA_932195095.1 of Andricus curvator. Classification (NCBI taxonomy): domain Eukaryota; kingdom Metazoa; phylum Arthropoda; class Insecta; order Hymenoptera; family Cynipidae; genus Andricus; species Andricus curvator. The sequence goes on along the minus strand of CAKNYM010051783.1, from coordinate 286,627 downwards.
CCCAGTTCTACCCTTAAGAATTGAGAGAATCATTAAAATTGCTCTAACTTCCAGACTTACTGTTTTATTACTTAAAATAGTTCTATTTGACGTTCCAAAGATTAAAAAAAATTAATTCCTGGAAATTCCGGGACACGCGCGAATTCAAGCTCTAAAGATTTAAAAATTCATCAAAAGTGCCCAAACTTTTCAAATTTTCCTATTAATAGTATGATCATTTGATTTTCAAAGATCCCCAAAAAAATTTCATCTTCCTAGCTCTTCCCGAAGAAGCCCGTTTTCTACTTTTCAGGTATTAAACAATAAAAAAATCTAGAAAACGCCCTAACTTTGAGATCTAACATTTGATGGCTTGAAATGGTCCTATTTGATGTCCACAGATCCTCAAAAAAGTTCAATCCCCCTAACGCTTCCGGAATACACCCCAATTCTACCCCTAAGAATGGAAAAAATTGAGTAAAAAATGCTCCAGCTCCCAGGCCTAAAATTGTATTGCCTAAAATGGTTTTATTTACCTTCAAAATAGTTTCATCCCCCTAGATCTCACGGAACATCCCCCTATTCAACCTCTAAGAATGAAAAAAATGGGATGTATTCCGGATAATAATCTAAGGGGATGGAGTTTTTTTTGTAGATCTTCGGACATTAAATGGAGCCATTTCAACCAATAAAATTGAATATCCTGTGCGTTTGAAAAAATTATTTGTTTAGTTTTTTGTAAACGTTGCCAACTTCGTCCAGGCAACTATAACTGAAGGGGAGCACAGCAAAACGAATTAACCCACATTTGGTCGATTTTCAGGAGAGACAAACACGTTCTATAAAATATAATTTTCAGTTGAATTAAAAACTGAGAATCTAATTTCTACACACACAAAAATTAGTAGTTAAAACATGAAAATACTGTAAAATCAAATCAATAAAACTTAAACGTAGTGATGAAAGTAATTATTATTTTTGAAATAGCTATGTTACGTGATGAGTTTCAGATGTCATACAAAAGTTTTAATCCAATTTTTAAAAAATTGCAAAAGTTATAAACTAATTTTGCTATTAATTTCAGTTACTTTAATTTCAAATAGGTCCTTATAGTCAGTTTCATTAAAGGTTAACTGTTAAATCAATAATAAATTTCAAACCTCTGTCAAAATTAATCCTTTCTCATTAGCGACATATTCTAAGTTGTTTTTTTTAAATCGCGAAAAACGCGTTTCCCCTTAATTTTCTCAAAAAATTAACGTGATAGAAATATTTTTCTTTCGGATTCGGATTCAGCGAGCTGACGTCTACGGAAAACACGTTATTTTGGTCTCGATACAATTAATAAATTTTTGGGTTTTTTTTTTGGCATACAAGCTATAAAAAATTTCTCTGGTGAGGATGTATATTAGGGTGGCCCAAAATAGATTTTTTTTTTGTCTCGCCCTCCTATTTTCTTTCATTTGGTTTAAAAATATTTGTACAATTTATTATACATTTTTAAAAAAGTTCAACCCGTGGTCCAAGGCTTTTAAACGCTAAAAAGTGTTAATTTCGTGTTGATTATATACATAGAAATTAGACACCATGCCTTTATAATATTTGCAAAATCTGTTTTTTACACTAAAACTTTTTTTATTTGCATAATTCAAAGTTGATGCAACAATATAAAAGATTCCTGGACTCCAGAGACGAATCGATCACCTAGCATATCTGTTCATTTATGATATTTGAAAAATCTCTTTCCTTTCCTTTCTCTGTCCTTGATTCGATATGAATTGATTGACCTAATTGCCTCATTTCCTGACGTCCTAGTAAAACAGTTACGCAGTTTTCACAAAAAGACGGTATTTCACCATTTTTTTTATTAAAGGTCCCAGGCGGAAATATTATATATAATTTATATATAGTGTGAAGTATAATATATAATATTCATTTGTTTTATATAAAAAATGTATAAAACAAATGAATATTATATATAATACTTCACACTATATATAAACTATATATAATATTTCCGCCTGGGGTGGTTTAAAGGCCCAGAAAAAGAATTCAAATCGTCTCTGAATTATTTTTGAAAAACTATTAAATATTTAAGTAATATTTCTGAAGTTATGAGAAATTATGTGAAGAACTGTGAAAGAAGCAAAATATCGTTCTAAAAGGTAGTTTTTAAAAGTTTGAGAGTATTTTTCTATCACTGGCACATATTTTAACTTCTCCAAGGTCATTTCAAATCATTCAAGGCCGAAAATATCTAAGGTGTATGAAAAAAAAACGCATTATAAATTTGCAAACCCCTATAATAGAGGGTGGATTTTTCACTTTTCGTGGTATTATTCTGAATAAAATTAAGGTAAACTTATTGTCAGAGATGCCTAACATCATTTTGTTGTCACTTCTTAGCGGAGTAGAAATTTCCCAAGTGAGCCTATGATTTTCGACGTTTGAAGGAAAATTGAAACTAAGTATTGGAAAATAATCTAATCATTAGTATTAGGTCATGTTATGGAAATTTTAAAAAAATGCATTTGTTTATTTACAACGTTCGATTGAACATTTTTGCATCGTTTGAATAACAAATTATTCTTTCGTAAACTATTTAAGAAAAATTGATGAAAATTTTAGCGAATGGTAAAAAATGAATGCAATTAATAATAACATTCTCAACATCGTATTATTTGTTATTGTTGTTAATTCATATTATTTTTTAAGAAACAAATACCGATTTTAATCACATGCTAGTGCATGTGATGCTAGTGCATGCTAGTGCTAGTTTTCTGCAAGAGTTTTTTTCATAAAGCATATAATAGAGAAGTTTTACCTAAAAGTTATAAAAATTGTAATTTACTGACTTGATTATTTATTTATTAATTATCACTAATATTAATAAATTGTAGACCAGTCTCGTAGCAAGAAATAGCCTTTTCTTATACGATCAAACGGCAGATTCTGACATTTTATAATATAAATTGTTATTAACAATGACGCAAATTGTTATTTAATGTCTTATATCCAGTTTTTGAATCAGTGTTAGTTTATTGTCGGATAATTTTAGTCAAAGAAACGTCCCTTTTGTACTTAACAATGATAAATCTTTGTTTTTTTTTCAAATATAATTCCAATAATAATAATTAAAGATAACATTTTTTTCTACGAGAAAACGGCCATTCAACACATTTGTTTAAATAAATTGTCATTAACAATCTGTAATATTGATGTTTTATGAAGCTCAAAGTATATAAATGCCTTTGAAGAAGATTGTGAATCACTTTTTGTCAGAAAAATCAATTTAGTTATGAGAAAAACTCATTTATTGAGAATTTGTTTATCAAAATTTTTATAAAAACAGTAAATGTCAAATTATTCTAATTTTTCGTTATAAATTATGACTCTTATGAAAAATATTAGCAACCAGCGTGAAACAAACAATTATTTCTATTAGAAAAAAGCACTAGTAAGAATTTGTATATAAAAATTGTTTATAATGATTCAGTTGAATATTATTAGCATTATTTCTGTTCTATAAGTGCAGATGCAATAATTCCAGCTGACAGGGAGTATCTATCCATATTTTTTCTTGCGATAAAAATTCACAAAGCTGAAATGGTCAATTTTTTCATTTTATTTGTTTATATATTGTTGCTCTGTGACAAAAATTAAAAAATCGCGAACCACAATTCTCTTAAAAATTTAATTCTGAGCATTTCTGAAAAAAAAATTTAATCGGAGAAGAAATACGACCTGTGGGCGACTATGAACAGTAAATTCATATTTCAGACCACTATGGATCGGTTACCGCAGCACGCGGCGCTACACAATATTAATTATATTTATCATTAACCCAAAGACCGAGCACAAAAAATTTGAAATGTTTTTTGAATCTTAAGCGTTCAGACTTATCATTACTTGGAAATATTTTCGAATTCCGTGTACAGAACAGGGCCAAATCGGCATTTGTTTCTTAAAAAATGATATAAATTAGCAAAAATAACAAATAGCACGATGTTGAGAATTTCATTGTTAATCAAACGGTGAAGAAATGTTCAATTGCACATTGTAAATAGACAAATGCATTGTCCTCAAAAACTTTCATAACTTGAGTTAATACTTATAAGCAGATTATTTTCCAATACTTAGTTTTAATTTTCCTTCCAACGTTAAAAATCGTAGGCTCACTTTGGAAATTTCTACTCGTCGTTTAAAATCCTTGGACCATGGGTCAAACGTTTTTTTTATTTATAAAAAATTGCACAATTATTTTCACACCAAATGAAATAAAATTTGCGGGGGGGCGGGGGGCAACATCTATAAAAATATTTTATTTGTTCAGGCCACTGTAATGTGTATTTGAATTATTTGGAAATTTCCATTTAATAATCTAATTTTCGACAAAATGTGGTTTGATTCGCTTTGATGTGCTACCCTCAACTATAACAAGAGATTCCAGCTTTGATAAAAAAGTATAACTAACCTGAAAAGCAATTAGAGCAGCAGCAATGCAGACTTGAGAGGTAGGACTGATGTATCTCAACCTCACAGCAGACCTTGTTGCTGAGTCAAAGATCCTTGCAATCCTATTTGTCTTGGTCAGCAGAGCACCATAAACAGCACTAAAGCTGACCCCAACGCCAAACCTTTGAAGGACGCACGTGGCTGTCGTGGGGGTTGCCAAAAGGAGGAATGTATTCAGATAACAGACGAGAACTCCAGCCAAGAGGATAAGCGTTAATTCCCTTCCAGATGCCCTAACCACTGGCGTGTCTCGGTGCTTGAAGAGCAACCCTGCCACGCCAAGGGTAGTCACGATTCCCAAACATGATATCACAGCAGGCACTATTGCGAACGCACTGGTCCACCTGATATGCTTAATGGGCAGCTGATAACAGCCTTTCTTATCAGGATGTGGTAATCTTCCTGGACCACAATCCTTGCATGTCATTTCATCAAAGACATACTCGTACTCTTCGCACAGGTCGCATACCCAGCAACAAGTGTCACCCTGTTGCTTCTTAATCATCCCCGGCTCGCAGGGTAATGAGCACGCTGATATCGGAATGTCTTTCGCACCACGTGCCCATACGAGTTCATTTGTTTGAATCTCAAGGGAGCCGCCACTTAACCACCTGCCCACCACCTGGAAATGGAAAAGGAGAATTGTGGATATGAATAATTCAGGAATCCGATTGCGACGGAAATGAACGATTGCTTTTATTGCTGCTGGGGTTGGGTTGGTTGTTTGGAGATGGAGGTGGAGGTGGATATGATATAGACAGTGATCGATTAAACCCTAAGGCGAAAGGCACCTGAAATGGTCCTTTTTAGAGATTATGGACTGTATGAGATCTTTAGTGAGATTACTGCAAATTCTGTCGGATAGTGTTTTATTCAGTGGTTATTCCAATCAGAATTTGGGTTATTCCTCTAGTTTGTTCTGAGAAATTAATTTATGGTTTAGATAGTTCGGATATTAACCCCGTGGGAAATTGCCAAAACTCACGATTGTCGCAATAATAATAATAAATTTAATTGAATTGCGGGCCTCACAGACCGGTCCCCATATCCCCTATTGTACCCTATATTCAGTAGAGGTCCCTAAAGTACCCTATTTTCAAGATATGGTCCATATGGTACCCTATTTGCAGCCCATAATGGCTGCCACACAGTCACTATTAGTCACTTTTTTTCTCAAATAACTTTGTAGTTATTTTTTTAAGATAAAGCCACTATAGTCCCTTTTCTTTTAATAAATAACTCATGGGTTAATCACTATTCAATATATATTCTATACCTATTTCTGAATTTTCTTGAATTATTTTGAAATATTTCAGGGTATTTTTAAAGATTTCGGAAAATTTTGAATAGATTTCAATAACCTGAAGGGATTTTTAAGATTTTAAAGTATTTTTAAAAATTCTAAGGAATTTTCAAGAGCTTTTAAAAGTTTCAAGGGATTTCAAAAGATTTAAAAGAATTTAAAATATTTTAGGGGATTTTAAAAGATTCCAAGGAATTCTATTATTATTATTATTAATTTAAAGGGATTTCAAAGTGCTTGAAATATTTTAGGATAAAGAATTTCCTAGAATTTCGGAAGAAATGGAACGATTTTACAGGACCTGTAAGGTTCTAAGATTTTTCAAAAGATTTCTTGGTATTTTATAAGGTTGCCGACGATTTCAATTATTGTAAGGGTTTTTTAAAGCTCTCAAGGGATTTTAATAATTTTTCCAGTATTTCAGGAAATATCATCAGATTTCATAGAATGTCACGAGATTTTATAATATTTTAGTAAATTTTAAAGAATTTACTCACGAGAAGTGCGGTATTTCATAGGGTTTCAAAGATTTGAAGAGATTTGAAATTATTTTTTGGAAACCACCCTGAATTCTTATTAATTTATCCTGAATTCTTTTAATCCTTTAGAAGTCTTTTGATTTTTTTGAATTTTCTTGAATTCTTCTAAATTTACTTAATTCTACTTAATTCAATGTATTTGAAATATTTTAAGGTATTTTTTCAAATACAATATTTAAGGGTATTGTAAAAGATTGCCAGGCGTTTTCAAGGGTTTTTTAAAAGTTTTAATGGATTTCAAAACATATTAAAAGATTTTAAGAAATTTTAAAAGATTCCCAGAAATTTTTTATTTATTTCAATAGTTTGAAGGGATTTCAAACTCTTTGAAATATTGAACCTGTAAGGTTATAGGATATTTTAAAAGATTCTAAGGGATTGTATAAGATTTTCGAAGATTTCAATGACTTTTTGACATTTTAAGAGCTCTCAAGGTATTTTAATAAATTTTCCAGGATTTCAGAAAGTATCATCAGATTTCATGTAATTTCATAATGGATTTCGAAGAATTTATCCACAAGAAGTGAGGGATCTCGTAGGGTTTCAAAGATTTCAAGAGGTTTTCAAATATTTTTTGCAATTCATTTGGACTTCGATCTGAATTATTATTAGTTTATCCTGAATTATTTTGAATTCTTTTGAATTCTTCTAAATTCACTCGATTCTACTCAATTCAATGGATTTTTAGAAAGTTTTGGTTTAATTCATCTTGAAGTATTTAAAACTCACCTTAAATTCTTAGGCATTTCATCAAATTCTTTTAAATTCTCTTTAAGCTTTCTGAACTCATTTCAAACTTACCCAATTCAATGAATTTTTTCATATTCTTGAATTGTTTTGAATTCTCTCTAAATTCACTCAAATTTTATTGTAACCAATGGAATTTCTTTGATTTAAAAATTTGTTTTTCAATTCATTCGAATTGTTTCGTAGTCATTGGTCACTTTTTTGGTTAGAAATTAATGGGGTATCAAAGATTTGATGAGAGATTTGAACTTATTTTTTTGGAATTCACCCTGAATTCTTATTAATTTACCCTGAATTATTTAAAATTCTTTGGAATTCTCTTGAATTTTTGTAATTCACTTAAATTGTTCTAAATTTACTAATTTACCCTTTGCTCCCTATATTTTATCCCATAGGTACTGTGAGGCCTGAAATTGGCTCAATACTGCATCCAGTATTCTCAGGTTGGGGCAACCAAAAATTTTGGTTACTTTAACAAAACTTTTGTTGAATTCAACACAAGTTTTGTTGAAAAAAACCATCTTTAACCATCTTTTAACCACCCTTCGGCATTTTGTTTGGATTCATACTTATTCTAGCAATAGGTCATTACCAAAATATTGTGATAAGCTAAAGTAGTGCGCTTTTCAGTCATTCTCTAGAAAAATGGCTTTGAAAAAAATCCACGCACGATACATGGACTGTAATGTATACTCCCGGTTAGATCAAGGGGTAGCGCTCCGAGTTTGTAATTGTAACCGGAAAGTCGAGGCTTAATTCGTGTTGCCGACATTTTTTGACCATTTTTTTGTAATTGGATATTAAGTTTATTCAAATAAAGCCAAAATATTCAGTTTTAACTATTTTTTTCATATGAAAAAATTGTTTTTTGCCAATCTTTATATTTTCCGAAGCGAATATTGCAAGCGATAGTTTAGTGCCGCGACATCCTTAAAAAATTCTGATTCCTTACGCAATTTTTTGTTAAAAAACATTACTGATTACTCTAATTTATAAATATGAATATTATAATAATAATAATAGGAAATAGCTTGTATTTATATTCTATTTTTATCTCATATGAAAATAATCATAACCAAAATATAAATGTACAATAGAAAGAAGAAAAATAAGATTTTCTTTTTTTTTAACTGTGTTTGAATTAAAATTGCAAAAAGGGTAGAAAAAAGAAATTTTTCACGTGAAAAAAATGGTTAAAAGTAAATGCTTTGTCTTGATTTAAATAAATTTAATAGGGTAACGGTTATCGAGGGGTAACCATTTGTCGAGGAAAAAGTTAATTTCTTCTCACCTAAAACTTAAATATGCGAGTACATATTTTATTATTTAGCAGAGGTCATTAAATGAGTCTCACCTAAGCTTCTGAATAAAAAAAAATAAGTGTGTGTGCAAAAATAATGAAAATAGGAAGAATTTGATCTGCGAACTCGGACAATAGGATCCCCCTCGGTAATTGGTTCCGTTAGTTTGGTAATAACCTATTACTGGGAGGAGTGTGAATTCCAACCACACTTAATAAAAAAAGGCGAAATACCGTCTTTTGTCGAAAAGTGCATAACAGTTTTACTAAGATGTCACAAAATAAGTGAGATTAAAAGTAAAAAAACACCCTCTGCAAATGATGGAAAGTTCTATTTTGTTTCTTTTTCATTTTTAGAAGTAATTCTCAAGACACGCAGGTTTTTTAATCAATTTATAAGACACAAATGAAAAAAAAATACTTTCAATATTTTTCATGCTTATGTTTCTATCTTACCGATAATCTTATTTCAGAAAATCAGAGAGTCCATCAAAAAGTCAATCGATATTTTTGACCAGAATGAACAACTTTTTAACTTAAGATAGTGTTATATTCCATATAAAAAAAGGTTTTCTTCATATAAAGAATGCAATGTAGATTTTTTTTTAACTTTTGAAGACGCCATTGTTTGTTCAAGAACGGTCATCGAAAGTTCGTCAATAGGTCAATCCACGCGTCTCGAAGTCGCGAACAATGACATAAAATACAATACTCTTATATCCCCAGTTTTTAAAAAATCCTCTTCAAAACAAAGTAAATAATTTGTTAAGAAATTTAAAAACGATATTGGTAGGCTATGGTAGGTCGTGAAACGTTCTTCAATTGCGCAATCGTTGCGTCTCGAAGACGCGAACAAATATATCATATCCATGACTATTGTATTCTCAGTATTGAAAAAAAATTCTCATATCAACAAGATAAACAATATATTTTTGAAATTTATATATCGGTATTGCTAGATGATAAATAGATGTCATAGAAAGTTCGTCAATAGGTCACTCGACGAGTCTCGAAGACGCGAACAAATATGTCAGATACAGTACTGTGGTATTTCTAGTATGAACAAAGTTCCTCTCATATAAACAGAATACACCTTTTTTCAACTTTATAAATCGGTACTGGTGGGTCATAAAAGGTTCAACAATAGTTGTTGATTTGCTCAGTTGGTCAATCGATGCGTCTCGAAGATGCGGACAAATAGACTAGATACCGTATTTTTGTATTTTAATCTCAAAAAAGTTTTTCTTATATAAAGAGAATAAACAATTTTTTGAAACTTCATAAATCGGTACTGATGAGTCATAAAAGATTTAGCAATAGGTCAATCGAAGCGTCTCGAAGATGCGAACAAATACATTAGATATCGTATTACTGTATTTTGAATATCAAAAAAGTTTTTCTCATATAAGCAAGGTAAATTTTTTTTTGTAATCTGTAAACTGAAAAAAACTACTTCTAAATGGCAATACGAAATCTAGTACATTTATTCGCGTCTTAGAGACGCATCGATCGGCCCATTGTTGAACCTTTTATAACTTACCAGTACCGATTTGTGAAGTTTAAACAAAATTTGTTTATTGTGTTTATATGAGAAAAACATTGTTCATATAAGGAATACTACAGTACTGTATCTGACATGTTTGTTCGCGTCTTCAAGACTCGTAGAATGACCTATTGACGAACTTTCTAACCTCTTATCATCTAGAAATACTGATATATAAATTAAAAAAATATATTGTACATCTTGATGATATGAGAAAAACTTTTTTTAATATTGGGAATGCAACATTAATGTATATGATATATTTGTTCGTGTCTTCGAGACGCATCGATTGCCCAATTGAAGAACCTTTCATGACCTATCATATTCTAACAATATCGTTTTTAAGTTTCTTAACAAAATTATTTACTTTGTTTTTGAGAGGATTTTTTAAAATTAGGAATATAAGAGTATTGTGTTTGATGTAAATTTTCGCGTTACATTGTTTACATGAAAAAAACTTTTTTTCAAATTTGGAACAGAACACATAAATTGACATCTTAATGGGCTCTCTGATTTTCTGAAAATAAGATTTTCGGTAAGACAGAAACATAAGCTTGAAAAATATTGAAAGTATCCATTTTTTTCTTGTTTTTAGAGAAAAACCTCCCTCTATAAGGAAGCCAATTTATTGGACACTTATGAGGAAGAAAAATACTCATAAAATAAGCAAAAATAAATACACCCATAGTGAATGCATCCATAGTACTTCGCAGCGGTATTTTAGATTGATCTATACTTTGATTGCTCGAAATTTAAAATGGTTCAATTTTGAGTGATTTTACTTTAAAGCAACTCGGTTTGAAAGTGTTCAATTTGAAATTTTTCCCTGTATTAATAAAAAAAAATGTATTGGTATAGAAACAAGGCTATTAAATCAACAAAATATAGTTTTCCCAGTGTACAAAAGATTTAGTCAGATATTTCAGATAGGCACAATAGCTATTGTACCTCTCTCTCTTTGTGTAGCTCTTTAGATTTAATGAGGTTTCGTGAAGTTTATCAGTTTATACGGGTGATTAACTCTTGATTCAATTTTATTTCATGAAATATTATTTAAAGATCATTGAGTTATAAAAAAAATAAGTTTCATACTAAATTTTTTTTGTTATTTCACCTTGTAGTGATATCCATTAGGACTGCTGAGGTTCATTTTCCGAAAATTTAGAATTTCATAGCGTGCAAGTCCATCTCCGTGCATGTCGAATTTCACCTCACTGCCAGCAGGGTCTGTAACATAATTACAAAGCAAAAGTTTCAAATTAAATTACAAGCTTGCAATTTAAAGTCTGAAACTATAAGGCATGCTCTTAAACACTAAACAGCGACTATATAACTTCCCAATCTTTGCGTTGTTGTTAAATTCAGATCACCTACTAAAGCAACTAAGCACAAATTGAGAAAAAAATTTTGTCGCCATCATATATCTCTAATAAATATGATTAATTTTTGCAACCTCATCATCTTACTTTTTTTTAATTCGCATCAAATAAACTCTATTTGAATGTTTCTCGGTCATGTATTCTCAAAATATAAATAAAAATAGAGTTGGCCCCAATATCTATAATTACTAATACTTCCGAAATTATTGAATAAAATAGTTATTGATTTTCGAATGGCTTATACAATTTATAAATAGAGGGAGAGGTACTACAAAAAGGTAGTACTTTCGATATTTCTCATAGAATTTTTTAAGTTCTGACACCACCTAATCATTTTTTCTCATTTTTCAGGAGACACAAAAAACTGTTTCATTCAGAAACTGCTACTGGCACTATTTAACTGATCCTTTCATTCACTCCGGCGTGAAAATTTGCTTTGGAAAACGTACCCATTTTGGCCAAGAAACCCATTTTGGCAAAAATGTGGATTAGGCGATGTCAGAACTTAACGTTACGAGTATTGGAAAATAAATATTAAAAATATTTTTGTGGAATTTAAGTTTGGGAAGATAATTTGGAAAATTATTTGGCGGGATTAAATGTTTTTCTCGGCTCCAAATATAATTAAAATTCATTAAAAATTCTCTCCTTTCATTAATAACGTTTCCCATAATTTTACATTTTTTTATTTAATATAATTTATTGTAAGGTTAATAAACGATTGCCTCTTTCATGTATTCAATCCCGCCAAGTTTTTATAATTTAAAAAAGTATATAAATAATTTGCCAAAAATTATCTTCTCAAATTTATACAAACAACATTAAAAAATTTATTTTCCTATACTCGCAAACAATTAATGCTAATTATCATTTTTTAATTTTACTTGGCCAACTTTGACTTCACACCTTTATTTAATTGTACAAATAAAGTTGTACGTAGCCAAATTTTTGCATCGTTGATGTTTTTGTGGGATTTCACTACATTTTGGAAAAATTACAGAAAAATATTCCAAATAATTTGAAGTAAGAATCAATATAAAGGCTGCATCTTTTTTTTGCTTAAGAATTAATTTTTTACCTGAAAATATCTCTATTCCATTTTATGTTTCAAATTATTATTTTCAATTGAAAATTGATCTTTTCTTGTTGAAAATTGAACTATTCGGTTAATTATTCATCTATTTTGTAGAAAATTAATCCTCTGGGTTGCAAATTTATTCCTTTTGTTTAAAAAAGCAACTGTTTGAAAATTCATCATTTTAGTAAAAAATCAAGCTATTTGGTTGAAAATTACCTTTTTTGTTAAAAATTTATATTTTTGATTGAAAGTTCGACTATTTTAGTAGAAAGTTCAACCATTTGGTGAAAAATTAAACTATTTATTTAAGAATTTAACTATTTGGTAAAAAATTAACTTTTAAGTTGAAAAATCATATTTTTTAGTTGAAACCCCAACTTTTTTGTAGATAATTCGACTTTTTGGTTTCAAAATTCAACAATTTTGTTGAAAATTGATCTTTTTTGGTAAAATATTAAACTCCTTGGTGAAAAAATCAACTTTTTGGTTGAAAATTTAACTGTTTAGTTAAAATTTATCAGTGTTGGTTGAAAATTCAACTACTCGTTAGAAAATGCATTTATTTTGTTGAAAATTCGTCTTTTTGGGTAGAAAATTAATCTTATTTGTTGAAATTTCATCTATTTGATTGAGGATTCAACAATTTTGTTAAAAAATCAACTTTTTTGTTGAACTCGTCTTTTTTGGTCGAAAATTCAATTGTTTTGTTGTGAATTTGAGCAGTTGGTTTAAAATGCATCGTTGTAGATTGAAAATTCAACTATTTGGTTTTTAATACAAGTATTTGGTTAAAAATAATTTTTGTTGTTGTTGAAAATTCAGGTATGTTAAGCTGGCACAAAACTATTGAGGTATAGAGATGTAACCTATTTCATAATCTAAGGCTCATTTAGGGCTAATTTTGGCCCCTATTTCCAAATTCACGGCTCTATTTTTTTTGGTAAAAAATAGTGTTTGCGCTAGCTTAACGTTAAGCTGGCCGAACATTGCTGTAAAATGTACTAAAAATGATTTTACAGAAAATTCACCTCATACAATAATTTAGGTCTCATTTAGGGCTCTGGGAATATAATAATCAAAATTTTAAAAAAATGTTCAAACAATTTTTGTTTAAACAATCCTACTAAAAATGAATTAGACATATTTATTTTCTTATCCTACGTTAAGACTCACTTTGGGCTCCCGAATATGATATTTGAATATTAAAAAAATTGATTAAACCATTATTATTTAAACAAATTTACCAACAAATTTTTTTTCATTTCCCTTGCATAATTTCAGGCTCATTTAAGGCTCTTGAAATATCGTCCACCGAAAGTCGTGCGATTTTTCCTTTGCCATTTTTTTTGTTCTATATGGTGTTGAGCCACCTTAGCGTTATAAAAAATACGTGAAGAAACTCATAAAACCCATTCTTTCCACCCGCATAATTTAGGGCTCATTAAGGACTAATTTGGGCCCATAGTCCCAAATTTAGGGCTCCAATATTAAAAAAAAAGATAGTGTTTGCGTTAGCTTAACGTTAAGCTGGCCGACATTGCTGTAAAACGTACTAAAAATGATTTTTCAGAAAATTCACCTCATTATATAATTTAGGGCTCATTTAGGGCTCTGGGAATATAATAATTAACATTTTAAAAAAATGTTTAAACAATTTTTGTTTAAACAATCCTACTAAAAATGAATTAAACATATATATTTTCTTACCCTACGTTAAGGCTCCTTTAGGGCTCCCCGAATATGATATTTGAACATTAAACAAAATTGTTTAAACCGTTATTGTTTAAAAAAATTTACCAAAAAATTTTCTTTTTTTCATTTCCCTTGCATAATTTCAGGCTCATTTAAGGCTCCTGAAATATCGTCGACCGAAAGTCGTGCGATTCTTCCTTTGCCCTTTTTTTTCTTATATATGGTGTTGTGCCACCTTAACGTTATAAAAAATACGTGAAAAAAGTCATAAAACACATTCTTTCCACTCGCATAATTAATGGCTCATTGAGGACTAATTTGGGCCCCTAGCCCCAAATTTAGGGCTCCAATATATATATGTATTTTTAAATAGTGTTTGCGCTAGCTTAACGTTAAGCTGGCCGAACATTGCTGTAAAAAGTACTAAAAATGATTTTACAGAAAGTTCATCTCATACAATAATGTAGAGCTCATTTAGGACTCTGGGAATATAATAATCAAAAATTAAAAAAAAATGTTTAAACAATTTTTGTTTAAACAATCCTACTAAAAATGAATTAAACATATTTATTTTCTTACCCTACGTTAAGGCTCATTTAGGGCTCCCCGAATATGATATTTGAACATTGAAAAAAATTGTTTAGACAATTATTGTTTAAACAAATTTACCAAAAAAATTTCTTTTTTTCATTTCCCTTGCATAATTTCAGGCTCATTTAAGGTTCCTGAAATATCGTCGACCGAAAGTCGTGCGATTCTTCCTTTGTCCTTTTTTTTGTTATATATGGTGTTGTGCCACCTCAACGTTATAAAAAATACGTGAAGAAAGTCATAAAACCCATTCTTTCCACTCGCATAATGTAGGACTCATTAAGGACTAATTTGGGCCCGTAGTCCCAAATTTAGGGCTGCAATATTTTTTTTTTAATAGTGTTTGCGCTAACTTAACGTTAAGCTGGCCGAACATTGCTGTAAAACGTACTAAAAATGATTAAACAGAAAATTCACCTCATACAATAATTTAGGGCTCATTTAGGGCTCAGTGAATATAATAATCAAAAATAAAATTCTTCAACATTCTTTTTTTAAATTTGGATTATCAGATCAACGGCCATACCACGCTGAAAAACCCAGTTCTCGTCAGATCACTGAAGTTAAGCAGTGTTGGACGCGGTTAGTACTTGGATGGGTGACCATTCAAGAATACTGACATGAGTGCTGTTGGCACATCGTGGGTGTGGTGAGCCCACACTTGTAGTTATTTATAACTACAAGAAAAACCTAGAAACACTACCCGAATCGGGTAGTGTCACGCCTACCCTGAAAGGGAAATGGTTTAATGGTATATATATATATATATTCCCAGAGCCCTAAATGAGCCTTAAATTATTGTATGAGGTGAATTTTCTGTAAAATCACTTTTAGTACGTTTTACAGAAATGTTCGGCTAGCTTAACGTTAAGCTAACGCAAACACTATTTTTTACAACAAATAATAGAGCCCTAAGTTTGGGAATAGGGGCCCAAATTAGCCCGAAATGAGCCCTAAATTATGAAATATGTTACATCTCTATACCTCAATAGTGTTGTGCCAGCTTAACATACCTTGAAAATTCGTCTTTTTAGTTTGAAAATCATCTCTCGTGGCAGAAAATCTTTTTTAGTTGAAAGTTCAACTATTTGGTTGAAAAATCAACTATTTGATTAAAATCATCATTTTTGATCGAAAATTCAACGGTTTTGTTGAAAATGCAAAATATTCCGACTTGTAATTGCAGGAATTTAAAGCGTTTCATATTGAATTCTATATGGTATCTACATTAATGTTATTTGAAAAAATTTATTCTCCTATTTACGTGAAAGATCACCCTATTTCCCCTATTTTGAGAGCATTTTGGGAGTTGATATATTACTTAGAATAATTTGAAATTGTTTAAACAGTTTTCTTTTCTTTTTTAAAGCCAAGTAAAAGGAAAAAAACCTGTTTGCACTCCTTATTCATAGAATAAACCCCTATCTACAGATTTATATGAGACCTTGCAACTCTTTTTCTTTGTGTGTAGAATTATTGCGACCAACGACCAGAAATTTTGTTATCTTCAAGGTTTCACCACTGAAATGCCGGGCTTAGAAACTATCTTGTTTTTTTCTCTTACACTCTGTTCTGAGTTCTGACTATTGTATGATAATAGCATCATCTAGATGTGGCATATCTCTCTTCCCTTAACGTGACTTATACGAAACATGCTGTACAGAATAAAACCCTGGATTTCCAAGAGTAAATTATAACGAATCTGTTGAGCTGGAAGACGATAAAGAGAAAAACGATATTTACCGCCCATTCTATATCATCTGGGTAGCAACAGAATCGATATCTAGAATATAATTTTTACCAATCCTGTTTTTTAAAACATCTACATAATTACGAGAGACCGGGACGAGATGAGCATACGCGGTCAAATGAGACACTAAAATTTCTCACAAAATATGTGTTTTTTGTTGCCACTCTTTTCAGAAATAATATGAAGAATGATATTGAATTTCTCGAAAAAAGAAAAAAAATTAATAAAGTGAATAATAATGAATAAAATTTCAACACCTGAATCCTGTTATTTCATGGTATCTTAGAATGAACTATAAAAAATGAAAAATAATATTTTAAACCTAAGGTTTGTGGTTTAGTTTATTTGTCGAACTTGAATGTACTAACGCATTTATATATAATTAATTAATAAAAACCAGTAATATCATAATTGCGATTTGGGGCGTAATGAGACTTTCTTGTTTTGCTTGTCATCACCTCTTTATGGCGTTGGGAGAAAAGTTTTTGTTCGCAAAATTTGAATCGTTTTGAGTGGAAATTTTCGAAAATAGGTAAAGATTTAAAGGAGAGTTGCAGTGGTGAAAATTTAAAAGAGAAAAACACATTCGTGGTTAGAAGAGGATATGACTGCTACTGTAAAATCTGCTGTATAAAAAAATTCTAGGGTCATAGCACCTGCAGTTGAGTTTGTTTATAAATTTGATTTTTTGGGTTGTTTTTCCAGCATATTTAAGACGGAATTTTCATTTACCATGATACTGACAAGTTGCAGAAAGCTTCTAAAATTTATATTTAAAATTATTCCTTTACATTTTGCAGAAAAATTCCACATTTCTATGCAGTGCAAAATTATGTTTTTTTAGGTGTGAATTTTATAAATTATTTTCGAAAAATTGTAGAAGTATATCATAAATGAAAATTTTAAAATAAATGTTAATTCAACAGCAGTTTTTAATAAAGACATTTATTGAAAAACATTTCTAAATGATTCTGATTTATTGACTTGAAATTAGACAAATAAAAAACTTATCCTATTCCCCTTTTTATCGGTTTTCGTTTACATGCGAACAGAATTAATAGAACCCAATAAGAAAATGCAATTAATTTTTTTTGAAAAGTCTACTATTATATTTTTCGTTCGGAATTTATCGGTTAAAAATTCTAGTATTTTCTTGAAAATTTTATTATTTTATTGAAAATGCAACTATTTTGTTAAAAAGTCATATTTTTGGTAAAAAATTCAGATACACGATTGAAAGTTTAACTACTTTGTTAAAAATTAATTTCTTTGGTTGAAAATGAAACTAGTCCATTTTTAGAAAATTAATCTTCTTGGATAAAAAATCATCTGTCGGGTTAAATGTTGAACTCTTTTGTTGAATTTTTTTAAAGATTCATCATTTGAGTTAAAATTTCATCGCTTTGGTTGAAAATTTAACTGTTTTGTTGAAAATTCGTCTTTTCTGGTTGAAAATTAATCTTTTCTGGCTGAAAATTAATATTCTTGGTTAAAACCTTATTGGTTGAAAAAACGACTGTTGAAAAATCAATTACTTGGTTTAAAATTAAACTGCTTTTAAACAAATTCTTTTTTGGTTGGGGATTCAACTATTTTGTCGAAAGTTTGTCTTTTTGACTTTAAAATCCAACAATTTGGTAGAGAATTAGACTATTAGGTTAAAAATGAACTTTTTGGTTGAAAATTCATATTTTTGTTGAAAATTCAATTTTTTGGTTAAAAATTAAACTGTTTTTATGAGAATTTAACTATTTGGTAAAAAATGTTCTTTTTTGTTAAAAAACTCATATTTTAAGGTTGAAAATGCAATGTTTTGTGGATAATAATTCGTCCTTTTGCTTTAAAATTTAAAAATTTGGTTGAGAATTGATTTATTTTGTTGAAAACTCGTGTTTTTGGTAGAAAATCTTGTTGGTTGAAAATTCAACTACTTAGTTGAAAGATGAATTACTTTGTTAAAAATTAATTTTTTTAAGATTCACCTCTTTGGTTGAAAATTTAACTATTTTATTTTTGGTTGGAAATTTAACCTTTATAAGTTGAAAATTCAACCTTTATAGTTTGAAAATTCAACTATTTGGTTTAGGACTCATTTTTATTGATTTAAAATCCGTTTATATTTGGTTAAGGATTCAACTATTTTGTTATAAATTGTTTGTTTTTCTTTTTGTTCAATTCGACTGATTGCAAATTCGTCCTTTGTCAGAAAAGTCATCTTTCTTAGTTAAAAATAAACTTTTTTGTTGATAATTCAACTGTTTTTTGTTGAATTCTAATCTTTTTGTTTACGAATTTAACCATTTTGTTGAAAGTTGAACTACTTATTTAAAAATTCATTTTTTCAAGATTCACCTTTTTGGTTAAAAATTTAACTTTTTTGTTGAAACTTCGTTTTTTTTTAAGTTAATTTTTTATCTAAAGTTTCGCTATTCCATTTTTGGTTGGAAATTTATCCTTTATAAGTTGAAAATTCAACTATTTGGTTGAAAACTCGTATTTTTTGTTGAATTGAACTAATTGAAAATGAGTTTTTTTGTTGTTGGTGAAAATTAACTTTCAAACTAAAAATTTGATTATCCCATTTATTTGGTTTGGGATTCAACTATTTCGTTAAGATTTTTTTTTCGTTTAATTCTACTGGTTGAAAATTTGAGATTTGGTCAAAAAGTCATCTTTCTTGGTTGAAAGTGAACTTTTTTATTGATAATTCAACTGTTTTCGGTT
This sequence comes from Andricus curvator, assembly GCA_932195095.1. Classification (NCBI taxonomy): domain Eukaryota; kingdom Metazoa; phylum Arthropoda; class Insecta; order Hymenoptera; family Cynipidae; genus Andricus; species Andricus curvator. Next base: position 267,487 of record CAKNYM010051783.1, on the reverse strand, counting down.
GAATTTTAATCTGTTTGTTTAAGAATTAAACAATTTGATTAAAAGTGCATCTTTGTAGGTTGAAACTTCAACTATTTTGATAAAGTCGTATTGTTTGGTCGAAAATTTAACTGTTTTGTTGAAAATTCGTCCGTTTGGATTGAAAACTAATCTTTTATGGCAGAAAAGTGATTTTTCTTGGTTGAAAGTGATCCTTTTTTGTTGAAAATTATTTTTCTCCGACAAAATTAGTTTTTTTTTGGCTTGAAAATATAACTATTTTGTTGAAAATTCGTCTCTTGCTTGAAAGTTCAACTATTTGGTAGAAAATCTTTTTGTTTGAAAGCTCAACTATGTTTTCAGAGAATTTTGAGCTACGTTACTTTTTTTTGGTTGGGGGTGGGGGGAGGTGTAAGGCAAAACTACTATCGTCAACGAGGGGGAACGGGGATATCAAAAATAGCCAAGAATTGGTATCGTGATTTATGGACGGTGCCTTATGTGTACAAAAACCACTAAAAATAATCTTCTATTAACAAAAACTAATAAATAGTTGAAGTGTCTTGTTTCGCCCCGGGGCAAGATGGTACACGTGCAAAATTTATCATTTCCATGTTTTTATCGCAATCTTTCATGAAATTAATACATGAAGGTTCACAGAATATATAAAACCATTTACATTTTAAAAAACTACTATAATTGCAAATATTTCACTGAGAATGATAACTATGCTCATCTCACCCCGGTATGCCATATGCCTATGTGCATTAAAAGTTATTTCACATTTTATACACGTAAATTCCATTGAGCAGTAAAAACTATTTGTGGAAATTCCGACCTCATCCTCGCTTTTCGTCGAAATAAACCAAACTACCTTTTCAGTAAATGAATGGGCTGACCACTGGCCCGGGAAATGATCGCGAATATGTGTCCCTACGGAATTTTTATTTTTTTATTTCTATGAAAACTATTTCAATACCTAAAAAATTTGTCAAATGGCTTAGAAATTTCTACTGAAATGCAGCTTATTAAAAGCTAATTAAAATCCTCTCGCGTGGAAATGCCTTATTATTGATTTTTGATTTATCAATTAATTTTGCACTTTAAATTGATATGAGTAAATTTTAAAAAGCTTGATGCAAAATTTGCAAATGAATAATTTGTAATGCATTAGTTTAAATCCTAATTTAAGAATACTTCCATTTTAAACAAAGGTTGGTATTGTTTAATTTATAACCTTTAAAGCTTGAGTTCATTCATTTTCATGCTTCCACTTCGAAATCATATAATTTTCAACGTTTTTAGAATCATTAAACTTTAGAGGTTTAAAATGTTTAATTCTTCAATTTTAAACGGTGAAAATCCCATTGCATTTTGGTATAGAGAAACCTCAATTTTCAATTTAAAAAAATCTATCCAATCGCTTTGAATGTTTCTTAATACTTCATGATATAATGGATACCTTATAATATTTTTTATCATCTTTAAAAATGTTATCATTTCAATTGTCAGCCTCAAAAGCTGAAATTCGATAATATTTTGGTCTTTAGGTTTCTTAGTTTTACATGCTCAAGTAGGATTGTTAGAAATTTCGAAACGTATAACTTTGTTAAATAATTAATTAATAATTTAATTAATTAATAATTAATTAATTTAATTGCTTCAAATTGAAAATTATCTAAATTAAAAGTTTAACATTTTTTATTATTTAATTTTTAACGCTTTCAATTAGAAATAACATAATTTCAATTCCTTTGAATTTCAAATGATCCAATGTTCAAAATTCTAATCTAAAAATATTTCAATTTTTGAATGTTTTGAAATATTCATATTTTCGAAATTTTAATCTAAAATCATTCAATTTCGAGATTTTTCAATTCAAAATAAAATTGTTTCATTTTGAATGCTCTAATGTTAGTGTTGTTGAGCAGATAAAAACAATTTAAAATGTAAGGTTTTATAATGATTTTTTAGAATTATTAAACTTTTACGGGCATTATATTTCAACTTGTTCAGTTTTTGAGATTTCCAATTTCAAATTGCACAAATGTTGTGTGGTTGCAGTAGTTTTGTGTAGTTCATTTATTTAATATTGTGTAGTTATGTTTTTGTACTTTTACTTTAAAAAATCGACATATAATTTATGAATATTTTAATATCACATAAAAAATTGTGTTCTCATTACAGTTTCGATAGGGTACAAATAAATAATAATATGTAAATTATTTTTTTACTGATGCTTTTAATTAATGAAAAGTGTGTACACTATCTTATAATTTTGTCCAGTATTGTTCAAAATTTGAAGGCATTTAATTCAAAACTGTTAAATTGTTTAAGTTTCCAATTTCAAGTTGAAGAATATTTAAGGAAAATACCTTTGCATTCGAAACGCTTTAGATTGAACAATTAAAAATTAAGAGATTAAAAATTTGGCATTGTAATACTCAAGCTTCAAAAACTGAATTAATTTAAAGGGGCTTTAGAAATGTAACAGTTTTAAAATTAAGTATTAAAAACTGTACAATTTTAATCATGAAAATTATATAAATTATGCATTTCAAACTCGAAACATAAAAAAAATTAAACCTGGAAATTTCCCCCTTTCATCCCAAGTTACATTTTCAAAATACAACATTTGATTCTATTCAACTCAAAATAATGCATTCCCTCTTCTATTTCAGAAAAAGAAGTTCAAAACCAAAATTTACTTTCGTCCAACTTAAAACAAATGTTCAAAATAAAGAATGTCCCTCTTCAATTTAAAAAAAAATAAAAAATAAAAAGTTCCCCCCTTTTTGTCTTGAGAAAAATGTGAAAATTACAGAATTTTGCCCCCTTCAACTCAATAATAATGTTAAAAACAAAAATAGCCTTGAGTTATAAATCACAAAATCAGATGGTATCAGATGGTTCGATAAATTCATGTAATTAATTTTTTTTTAATTTAGAAGAATTCTGATGCTTTGATTTTGTAGTTAAGTATCTAATACTTAAATTAAATTATTTTTCATCTATGAAAGTTTAACATTTTTATTTGTAATGACCTGGAATAATTATGGTTAATCGGGAAAAGACAAAAAAGTTGTTTATGTTTCAGAGTTCTTTAATATAATGACAATTTATAACTTTGAACATGACTTGGACTTTGAAGCATTCATTTTAGTTTTCAACTTCAAATTGTCAAATTTTAATCGCTTCGAATTGAAAATTATCTAAATTAAAAGTTTAAAATGTTTTATTATTCAATTTTGAACGCTTTTAATTAGAAATAATATAATTTCAATTCCTTTGAATTTCAATTGATCCAATTTTATAAATTCAAATCTAAAAATATTTCAATTTTTAATGTTTTGAAATAGTCCTATTTTCGAAATTTTAATCTGAAATCATTTAATTTCGATATTGTTCAATTCAAAATAAAATTGTTTGATTTTGAATTGGAAATGATACGATTTAAACTCCTTTCTAATGTAATTGTCCAATTTTAAAAATATTAGTCCGAAATTTTTCAATTTTAAGACTTTCTGTTTGAAAATTTTAAACGCTTTTATTTAGTAATGATACAAGTTAAATTCCTTTTTATTCCATTCAAAATATTGTTCTCTTTCAAAATTTCACCTGATATAAATTACATAGTTTGAATTAGACCGTTTTGAATTCAAAATTGTTAAATATATATTTATTTTTAATTTCAAACGCTGTCAGTTCGAAATTATTAGTTATTAATTATTGTTTCAAAAATGTTCAAAAAATATTCAAACATTTGTTTAATAATGGATCTTTAAATTGTTTATATTTTTAATGTCAGGAAATACAAATCCAGAGAGGTGAACACGCGTACATATACTGCTGCTATATTTATATTTTAATATCCAATTATAGCCGTTAACATATTTTCTAAAATTTACATTTCGATTTCAAGTCGTAAAATGAGCACTTGACTTCGTTGGATTAAGGGTATAAAACATCAAGTACTTACATCTCGTAGGGATTATAGCTGGTATTAAAACTGCAGTACTAGTTGAACAAGGAATTAAATTCAACAACTTCGGATTCCAACTTCAAGGGCCAAGAATTAATTAACGACTACAAAAAATCGCACTTTAGTTTCACAGTTTCCAACCGAATAAATTGCAAAATAACAATTTATTTCGTTTCTTTAATATTTTTCTCTTACTGTAGTAATAAATAAAACGTGAAAGATTTTAGTATCAAATTTATAATTATTAGAAGTTTTCTAATCCGAGTCGGAATTCTAAGGTTGCAGAGTTTATTCGAGACTTTTGCCCGTATTCAACGAGGTAGTGTATGGCTTGAAAGAACCTCAAGAGATTCTTTTCATTGTTTTCACGACGTAATGAGAAATTCTTAACCCGTTGAAAAACAATGAAATGACATTCACTGTAATTACATCTGCACGTCGAAAATGTTCTCAAGTGGAAAATAACTTCCAACCTTGTCGAGACTGAAAATTTTACACTTTAGGCTTTTGAATTACATTTTATTTTACATATAGAAAGAGAACAAAGGCAGCTTTTTAATCATACTGTTTTTTTTAATAAAGCCTATGCTGGTATATTTGATTTAACAATTTCTAGATTCATATAAGTTTTTTTTAAATGTAATATTCAAAATACAAATGATATTAGTAAAAGAAAGAATTAAAAAGATATAGGGCTAGTTCTTTGAATTTGCAGAATATATAGATATTGTTTTTAGTTGTTTTTTATAGCCCTTGCTTTCCATCCTCTTAACGTGGAACCTTTTACCATGCATCGTAAAACTTTCGTCTTTACTTTCGCGCCATTTCGTCTTGATAACATTAGAAGACTGTAATAGAAACGGAAAATAAATCTGAAATGTACTCAAAGTGCGAAAATTTTACTAAGGTGCGCAGGAAAGATCTTCTCATTTCAACTTTACCATACATTAAACTAATACTCGAGTTTTCAAATGGAAATGGTTTTAAAGGAGCCAGATAGCCATCTGATAAATGTATTGTAAATTCAGGAATGAAGGAGAAGTTTCATAAATATTAAAGCAATACAAATTCACAGTAAATTTCAGTTGATCAATTTGATCCCGAAATTGGATCAAAATGTTATGCAACGCTTTTATGCAGATTTTGGATTTTATATTTTATCAAAAAATTGCGCATCAGAATGATCCGATAACTGTCGAGTGTCATTTGTTATGCCACATTCATGACTGATGCATATTGAAATGTCAAAACTGAGCTTCTGAAGAAATTTCATACCGTCAACCGAGGTAATTGATCAAAATTAACGCATTTTTCAGATCGCGGCTTCGATAAGAATCCGAAAATGTATTACATTTTTATGTATCATATGTGGGCGTCCGCATGAAAAGGGCCCTTATGGCCGGTTCTCGTTTAAGATATATATTCGCGTTTTTCTAGGTTGAGGTCAAAATTATTATTTTTGGGTGTAAGTGGGGGATGATACTAGGACCTATGATGAATTAATTGGTACTACACTCATATCCAGATAGTAAACGGAAGTAGGTATATTTCATGTGCAATGAAAAAATATAACATGCGTGCTTATGGCACTCGCCAAGTTTAGATGCGTTTTTCCCGAAAAACGGTTTTTCAAAGTTCCAACTTCAAAAGTGCCCCGGTGGTTCATTTTTTAACTCAGAAAGTTCATTTTGGGCCTAAAATGCCGGGAATTAATCCGGCTATATGCCGCTATACGTAACTCTATACCGGCCAAAAGTACCTTTTTCATGCGGACGCCCACATATATATAATTGATCTTAAGAGTCTTCTGAAGATATTCTGCAATTGTCATTTAAACAAAAAATTCTTCTTTGAAGTTATTGCTAATAAAAGTTTGAAACATATTTACACTTTTGATGGGGTTGTTTTTTAATGAAATTAGGTATAAACAAATTTTGTTGGGTCCAAATCATATGCAAATCATGATCCATAATTACCCGTTAATCTAAAAAAAAAACAGTTTTTGAAAGAAAAAAAGTCATTTCCAGAGCCATAGAGATTTATAACCCAATATATAGGAAAATTTGAATTTTTCTCCCAGCCTGAAATTCAAAATTTTTTAAAACGTTCTTTGTAGGTCCTACGAAGTTGTAAATTTCACAGAAGTAGAAGTCGAAACTAGGTAATTATATAGAAATATTTTGGAAAGTAGACATTTATTTCTAGAGTTGAATAATTCTTTTTTTTTTGTCTAAAATTAATTTTTTACTTAAAACTCAACTATTCCAATTGAAGGTTCATCATCTAGTTGAATAGTCTACTATATTATATACTTTAAATTGAGAATTCATCTTTTTTGGTTAAAAAATTTAATTATTTCATTGAAAATTAATTTTTTTGTTGAAAATTCAAATTTTCAGTTTGAAAATTCACCTGTTTTGTAGAAAATTTGCCTTTTCAGCTTGAAAGTCCAACAGTTTCGTTGCATCTTTTTCTTTTCTAACTGAAATTTTTTGTTTGTTTAAAAGGTGAACTATTTCAGTTGGAAATTCATCATTTTAGTTGAAAATTCATCTCTTTTGATATAAATTTAATGTCTTTGGTTAAAAATTCAACGATTTTTGATTGAAAGTTAATTCTTTTTAGTTGAAAAGTCTACTATTATATTTTTGTTAGAGAATTCATCTTTTTTGGTTCAAAAAGATTATTTCTTTAAAAATTTGAGTATTTTTGTTTAAATATAACAATTTTATTAGAAAGACATTTTTTTAAATATTCAACCATTTTGTTACATTATGGTAATGGTTGATTATCAACCATTACATTTCTCGTTGAAAAGTAATTTTTTTGTGGTTGAAAATTCAACTACTTGGTTAAAACCTGAACTCTATAGTCGAAATTTATTTTTGTTATTGTTTTTTTTTTTTTGTTAAAGATTCATCATTTTAGTTGAAAATCCATCTCTTTGGTTGAAAATTGAACTATTTTGTAGATAATTCCCTTTTTTGGTAGATAATTTATTTATTTTTACTGAAAATTTGACTATTCCAGTTAAAGATTCATTATTTTAGTTGAAAATTTATTTCTTTTGGTAGAAATCCCATCTCCGAATTCATCTTTTTTGCTTAAGAATTTTATTATTTGGTTCAAAATTTATTTATTCTGTTGTAAATTCATCAATTTTGTTGGAAATTCATTCTTGTTGGTTGAAAATTTAACTATCTTTTGGATACTCGTTTTTCTGGGTCGAAAGTTCAACCTTTTTGTTGAAAATTAACTTTTGGTAGAATTTTCATCTTCTTTGGTTCAAAATGCAACTGTTTGAATAATTATTAATCTGTTTTGGTTGATAATTCATCTTTTTTATTGAAAATTCCACTACTTGGTGAAAAGTTGAATTACTGTGTTGAAAATTTAACTATTTTCTTGAAAATATGTGTTTTTTGGTTTAAAAATAATTTGTCTTGACTGAAAACTTAACTATTCTCGTTAAAGGTTCATTATTATAGTCGAAAATTGATCTCTTCAGTTAATATTGATTTTTTTGAAAATTCATGCATTTTATTGAAAATTCGACTTTTTCTAAAACATGTTCTGTTGGTCCTAGGAAGTTGTAAATCTTCCCGAAGCGCGAGTCTGGACTAGGTAAATCTAAAGAAACACTTTTTAGAAAGGAAACAAATAAATTTCCAGAGCCATAGAGATTTATAGCCAAAATAGTAAAAGTTATATGTATTTTTCTTCCACCCGGAAATTCGAAAATTTCCAAAACATTCCTTATTTTAGAAATATTATCTCAGTCATAATGACTAACCTACGACTTTCAATAAAAAGTATAACAACTGCTACTTGATATATATGAACGATGTTGCATAAAAATTAATTTTCGATCGGGAAAAGTGGATCATTTTGATCTAAAGTTGATAATCATAATGATATGTAACGGTTAGATATTTTGGGGTCTACCGTGTTATAAACTTAACTATGTATTATTTTATAAATGGGTTCGCCTATTCGAAATAAGCCTGACAATCACTACAAGAAAACTCGACTATAACTTTGTTTACAAAAATTGAGTGTAAAGAACCGAATCGCGTTTCCTTCAAAATTGAATAAGGAAGAAAATAGGATGATAGATCTATTTTGAAGAGCGATTACTTTTCAAGAGCCCTTCGGGACAACTTAGTTACCGGGAAAAAGCAAGTGCGGGTGTTAGGTTCGTGAAACGTGTTACAACATCTCATATTTGCGGTACGTGCTATCCAGTATCCACACTCCACCCACGTTGTATTCCGAGCACCCAGAGATAATTTAGGTCAAACCCTTTACTGTCAGAGAGTACAGGAACCTGCAATCTTCCCCGAAAAATTTTATCCTTCCCTAACTTTCCCAGAGCACAATCAACTTATACGTATTTCAGGCAGGAGAACGGTCAAAGTTCAACTTTGAGTGATCGATTGCTATCCTGCCCAGATTTCACGAGAATCAGCCGTTTTTATAAGCCACTCAATTAAAGTTTTCCACCGCCCTAGGTTTTTCATAAGAATTTCTACGATTTTCATGGAAAAACACATCTGCGTTATTTAATGGCTACGTTTTTTTGGCCCTTAAAAAATTGGGAGAGCTGGAAAATGGGATGGACTGGTCGTCCAGAAATTTCGGGACGAGTAGCCCATCTTATAAAAAATATCTTCCTACTCATCCCGAATTTCGGGACGAGACAATTCCTAATTTGATATAAAAAAATTAATAGCATGAAAAGTGGCATTAGAAATCTGTTAGATGTACATGTGATATTAGTAGACCGTCATTAATCATTTTTGTTTATAGGATATTGTTTTTTTTTGTATTACCGTACTGATTATGTAATAATAAGAGGGGCACAAATTTCGGTCAGATCAAATAAATGAGAAAAATCTTTAAAGAATCTTTAAACCGACTGAGGGAGTGTCCATTAATAACGTAAGGATTATTTTCGAAATTTTACACTCCCCTCCCCTCTTCGTAAGGCTTTTTCCATAGTAACTGTATGTGACTTTAACATGGACGTAAGATTTTGCTGCCCATAAAAGAAGGGGGGGGGGGGGGCTAAAAGCCTTACGTATACCATTAAGCCATTTATACTAAGTAATTTAAGTAATTTATACGTAATTAATGGATAATCCCTAACACGATTCCAATAAAATTAGGTTTACAGTTTTAGGCACTTATAGTTTAAAATGTTAAAGACAATCATTTTTCGATTATTTTATTTTAAAGGCTTAGATTTGTCGATTTTAGAACAATTTTGGACGTGTAAATAAGTAATTATTTCCTTTACGATATAAAATTTGTAAATGTATATTATGTTAAAATTCTCATTTTTATTTATACGCTCACTTTCAGAAATCACAAAAAGACATCTTTAACTTGTTTGGGGTAAAAAAATGTATTGGGAAAAAACCGGGAAAACCCCCGGAATTTTAAATGGCCTGATCGCTAGACACCAGACACCCTGTGTTGGTTGAAAACTAATCTGTTTTAGTTGACAATTCATCTGTTTTGTTGAAAATTCATCTTTTTTTTATTGAATTCAACTGGTCTAAATAAAAAATTTAAATCTTTTTTGAATGAAATCACAACCATTACTTTTTCTGTTGAAAATTCATCTTATTGATTAAAAATTAATTTTTTACACTAAAAATTCAACTATTCTATTTTCAGTAGAACATTTTTTTAGTTGATCAGTCAAATATTTATTAGGAAAATGTATTTTGTTAATAATTCGTCTTTTTTGGCTGAAAATTAATCTTCTCAATGGAAGATTTAACTGTTTAGTTGAAAATTGATGTATTTCGTTCAACATTAGTTTTTTTGTTTGTAGAAAATTGTTTTCTTCAAGTAGAGAATCCATTTTTTTTGTTAAAAATGCAAGTGTTTTGTTAGAAAATTAATCTATTTAAGTTGATGATTCAAGTATTTTGTTGATAAAATTGTCTTTTTTGGTTAAATTGAACTGTTTTTTATTCAAAATAAAAATATTATTTTAATTGAAATATTAACTATCACATTTTTCATTGAAAATTCAACTATACTTTTTTTTTAAATTCGCTTTCTTTGGGTAAAAAACGATTTTTTTCAACTGAAAATGTAATCATATTGTTGAAAATTAACTTTATTGTTGAAAATTCATGTTTCTGGATAGAAAATTAAACTGTTTTGTAGAAAATTCGTTTTTGTTTAATTGAAAATTAATTTTTTGAAATGAAAATTTAACTATTATATTTTAGGTTATAAATTAATCTTTTATAGTTTATATTATCAACAATTTTGGTTGAAATTGAACTGTTTTGTTGAAAATTCATATTTTTGGGTAGAAAATTTTTTACATACTGTTTTGTAGATAATTTGTTCTTTTTTATCAAAAATTAATTTTTTGTAATGAAAATTTAACTATGCTATTCTTTGTTAGAAATTGATATTTTTTAGCTTCAATTTTTAACTATTTAGTTGAAAATTCATGTAATTTGTTAAGCATTCGTCTTTTTTGGTATTAAATTAATCTTTCTTGGTTAAACATTCAACTTTTGCTGAAATTTCATTATTTTGATTTGAAAATTCATCTTTTTTGGTAGAAATGTACTCTTTTTCGGTTCGAAATGCAACTGTTTGGTTAAAAATGAATTTATTTTGGTTGATGATTCAACTATTTTGTTGAAAATTCGTCTTTTTGGTTTAATTTAACTGTTTTTAATTTAAAATGAAAATCTTTTCTTGGTTAAAATATCAATTTTTACATTGTTTGCTAAGAATTAATCTTTTTTGTTAAAAATTCAACTACTTGGTTGAAAGTTGAACTTTTTTGTTGATTCATAAGAAACAATACGATTTTATCAAACCCTTACTCCTTTCCAAATCATCTTATGTAATTTTTGAATGACCCCTGAATAAATTCAAATTCAAAAACTCTAGTAATTTCTGCACGGCCCCTAATAGGATACGAAACCTTTTGTTGAAGGCCATGCGCCTACTTTGACTAATTTTTTTAAACTTACTTTTAGTCTCCTTTTCAAAATATATAGTTTTAAATAAAAGCGAATAAAATTAAATAGTTTTTCATTAAAATATACCTATGTAAAAGAAATTTCTAATTTAAAATTTATGTTTCTCAAAATCATATTATATCATTCAGAAATGAGGGCCTTAGTATTAAAGAATTTTAAATTCATAAAGTTCGGAATTAAGTAATATTAATTTGAAACTTAGAGATTAGATTATTTCGAATTTGCAGCATTTGAAATTAAACAATATTATTCTTAATTGATTAAATTCACGAGTATTCCCAGGGCTACCATAAACTAGTGTACTTGTAAAAGTGAAAAAATGACTATTTTAAACTAAAAAAACTCAGCGTTTTTAAAACTTGTTTATCGCCAAAATGTTATGAATGACTTTATTTTTATTTAGAAATTTAATTTGAAAAATGCAAAGGTACAGAAAAATATCACATTTTTGTGCATTATAGAATAGAGAAAAACTCAAATTCTACCATGCAAAATTGAATTGTATCAACTAAGAAGTATTCATCAGTCTTTAAACTGCAAAAGAAGTTTTACTTTTAAACACTTTCATATAGCCTTATTAAAAACGTTGTGTTTAATTTTTTTTTAACCAAAACTTATCTGATAACCTTCATTTTTGGTCAAATTTTTCATAGTTATAGTCCTTTCTTTATGTTTTTATGCTGAAATGCGAAAAATTTTGTTTTTAAATTCGACACTGGAGGTTTTGTTCATTTTTGCGAATGTATAACTCGTTGGGAAAAATAAAAAAATTCAGGATTTACAGTATTTGTGAATCAGTACCTTACTTCATCCCCCTGAAAATTGTATTTTTTTAATAGTTAGCCAACTTCGACTTAGTCATTATCTCGTTTAACCAAACCTCAAAAAACAATATTTTGGACTATTTTGAAAAGTTATATTTTGGTAGGAAAAGTCTCTGGACCAACGCACACTTTTCAGAGGGATAAAACGAAGACTTGATTTACGTATACTGTAAATTCTGGATTTTTCATTCTTCTCTCTATACGAGTTATTCATCCGAAAAAAATGAACAAAACCTCCAAAGCCTCGAATTTCGAAACGAAAATTTTCATATTTCAGCACCAAAAGTTGAAAAAATGGCTACAACTATGAAAGTGCTGAAAAATAGTTATGTTTTAGTTATTGTTAAAATACAATTTTCGTTCACTATTCCCCAATGAAATTACTTTTATAGGTTTCAAATAAAATTTTGAAGATATCCAATACGTCTGACTTCATTCAATTCAGTTTTACATTGTAGAATTTTAGTTTTTCTCTATCCTCTAGTGCAGATAATAATTAATGTGACATTAACCTGTACCATTGCATTTTGAAAATCAAATTTCTAAATAAAAATTTACTCATTAAGAAAATTTGTATGCCCACGTTTGCACTAAATCTGAAGTTATGTTTTTTGCTGCAACGGTATTCAATTGATGCGAAAATTCGCGAAAATCTGTAGTAATATAAAGAAACAATAGATTGTTACATTATTGGGTCATTTAATTGCAGATCAAATTTATACCTTGAGATTTAGTGTGATGCTTTATATAATAGGAACTAGAAAATCAGAAAATCATAAAAAAATAATAATTTTAATTTAAATATTGAATAGTTTTTTCATACTATAGATTACTATATAGATTCCAAACATAAATGACTCAGATTTTCTTTCTTTTTAGATATAATCTAAAATGTGATAGAGAAATGTGTCTTTTTCCTGTTAAAAAAGTGACTGTAGTGACTTTTTCTCTAAAAAGTCACTAAAAAGTGAATTGAAAAAAGTGACTTAAAATGTCTTAAGCGACTGTGTGGCAGCCCTGAGTATTTCAATTAAAAATCTTAATAGTTATCTCTCTAAATTGGAATTAGTGCACATTTTACTGATTGAATCAGTAATTAAATTTTTACCTAATGAAATAGTAATATTTTAGCATCTCACTAATATAATAAAACAATCACAGGCTTGTTTCACTAAAGTCAATTAGTAAAATTAGATATGTGATCTCATCAAGTTACAAGAAATTTTAATGATTTTAATATATATTTAAAAAGGATACACCTACATGTATATAAATAAGTGTATGAGATCATAAGGGATTTCACGGGACCATAAGGGACCAAAAAGGTTAAAGGGGAAATCGAGTGATTAAAACTTTCAGGGATCACTGAATACATGAGATTAAAATAGAAATTAGAAGATCGTCGAAGGATTAGAAGAAACTAAATGTCAGTCTAAGAGATTACAAGAAGTTTCAGAGATTTATGCAAAAGACTACGAGACTAGAATGAGTTATAAGGGGCAAGAAATAATAGGGTTATCAGTGAGTAAAACATGATAAGGGCTGTCATTTTCCTAAGGAATTAATTAGATTAATGATCCCCAATCTACCAATATGATATAATGTTCACCCAATATTACGTTAAATAAACAATAAAATAATTTTAACTAAACCCCAAACAAAATCAACTCACCTATGAAGGAGACGTTCAGCAGATACTTCTTGTAGAACTCTCCCTTATCGTAAGCTATCATATTATTGCACAAACCCTCACTTCTTCTGCAGATGTCCTGCTGCAGATTATGCAGCGCTAACGCGAACGCGTAAACCGCATCCCAAACAAACTGCACCTTCGACTCCTGAACAAACCCCATCTCTGGTGTCAGCCTCAGATCAGGTGAACACCGATGAACACTCTTATTCGCAACCCTGCCAAAATTCTTCTTCAGAACACATCCAAAAACCTCCTCCCAATACTCGCCAAACCAGGGATTTCTTTTATTATTCTCCGGCGTGAGAGTGGCCATATATTCATCAAACTCAGGAATATTCTTAGACTGGAGTTCTACAGTGATAGCACCCTCAGCTTCCTCTTCTAAACCCTCCACCAATTTCATTTGCCTGCCCCAACCATCACTCGCAATCCACTGGAAAGGCTGCGTTAAATTGGACCTCTTAGCAGCTTCCAAAATCTTCCTCGCGTCCTCAGCTCTAGTAAATAATACCACTGCCCTTGCATTAGGCTTTTTGCTTAGCTTCTGAATAATCCCATCAAAAATGTGATCATCAGCAGTGCTCGGAACTTTCTCAGCTGCAGCAATACAAACATGCCTCTCCAATGCCTCCTTTGTAAAAACCTCGATTCCATATTCCCCATACGACCCCTCGGAGTAGACCGTCGACACATAGGACCAATTTGCACTCTTGACAACATCTACTAGAGCTATAGACTGAAAAGTATCCGGGGGGACAGTTCTCGCAAAGTAATCAAATCTAGTCTTATCACTCAGAGCTGATGCCGTAGAGGCCGGGGATATTTGGGGTATGTGGAACAGCCTTAGTAGATTCGCCACCTGTAGGGTAACGGAGCTGTAAGATCCCCCAACTACTCCAAAAATCGTCCCGGAATTGACTGTCTTCTTCAATTTCGGTTGGGATTTATCTCCACACTCGAGGACATTTAAGTCCAGATTAGATAAGGAGGCACGCACGAAGTGAAGGCTCTGATTCAAGGCGTAGGTGTCTCTACTACAGGTGTCCAAGATATGCACTCCAATCTGGATGTCTTTCAGAATCCTCTTCTCCTTGTTGATTTGATCAATCGCAAAAAGCATTGCCTCCAAACGCTGAACTCCTCGGTGGTATATCTTCGGGCCACAGGCGGAACCACCCTTCTCATGCACCGGAAATAAACCTCCCAGGACGACGTCACCCGGGATCAAGATAGCCTCCCTCTCGCTAGGCACTTTTGGTGACGGGGTCACTTGGACAACTCTGAACATTAACAGCAGATTGGTGACGATGAAGGCTGAAACGTGCATTTTAACGGAAGCTCCTACTAGTGCCACTACGTCTTCAAAGTTAGAGATGGATTGACTCAATTTCGGCTGGAGGGTTGCTTCATTCTGGCTGGAGTCCCATCCCCAAAGCTCGAATTTTTCATCTCTTAGAAAGACGAAGGCGTAAGAATCTCTCTGGATATTTGATCCTCATGATGGAGGAAATGAAAGGGAGAAGAAAGCTCTCCGGTTCGTATCAACGAGGAGTCCCCACTAATGGGCGATTTTTAATGAATCGGAATCGAATCTCAAGTTTCAAGGGTCTCGAGCCGTTTCGCTGCCGATACCGGGGGCTCTCCACCCTCCCGATGGACGCGTTGATTCCTGATGAATTTC
Organism: Andricus curvator; assembly: GCA_932195095.1. NCBI lineage: Eukaryota > Metazoa > Arthropoda > Insecta > Hymenoptera > Cynipidae > Andricus > Andricus curvator. Next base: position 252,306 of record CAKNYM010051783.1, on the reverse strand, counting down.
AGGCGTATCGGATTGTTTCCCTCGAGCTAATATTTTCAGTAAAGCGATGCTTTCCAGCTAGTGTGCGTTATCGATTCAGACTCAACCGAGGTCATGAGAGGAGAGCATATTATTCCTTGAAGGAATTATTACCGTTGTAACAAGTTTCTCTTTTTATCGTCGAAGGTTTGTAGAGGTAATCGATGAATAAACGTGTTCGGTCGATTATTCTTCTGCCAAGATAAGTCTTGATGTTTATATCATTGTCCCCTTCTTAGATCGACATCTCTTCACCCAAGGCCATATCCTTCCTAGATTGAATTCTTAATTTGACTGGTAAATCTCATCCCTGACCTGGTCTTCATTTCATCTAAATATCAGGTCCCTCTCCCAGCTTGAGTAGTCTTTCCGGTAATCTCAGGCCGGAAGTTGCCATAAAATTAGCCGATCACGTGCCGGAAATATAGAAACGATAATGTCTCCGAAAAAAGCGGCCATGAAGGTCTTCGACTGCGATATCAAGTTATAAATAGACCTCTTTGCGCCCACTAGATCCGTTGAAATTTTAGATTCTCCAGAAGCACGTGCGGGTACTGAGGCGAATAAACAGAATGAGACGCGGGAAAGAGAATCGGGAGTGTCTGAGTGGTAGGGAATTCGATTTAAAGTTCACACCTCGCAGGCATTACTGTTCACAAATCAATTATAGACCAATTGGCTGTGGTGAGAAAGAAGTGAAGAGTTTCTTAGCAGCGAGATTGCGATCGCTATAGTAACAGACTAGCACTCGGGACTTGTACACCCTTCCCCATCCCCTTGTTAGCAGCCGTTTTTCCTTTTAGCTCCCGTCGACCCCTTGAACCTCTTGGAACCCTCTAGGCGCAACACTTTACCAAATGAGTTCTAATTCATGCCCCATTTCCCGTACCTCAACCCCTCGTCATTGCTCATTTTGTACCGGCTCCCTTGTTAGTTTACTAATTTCGCCTCGCTCATTACCAGACAACGCGTGTCGTCTCTCGAGAGGCTCAACAAAGAGCCACCGGGTGCTTCGAGTGACAATTGATCCCAGAGGACCAATGTTAAGCTCCCTAACCCAAGCTAAGTCAGATACATTGGATAAATTGGATACATTTGAGGACGACATTGGGAGTACCAAATCAACTCAAGATTTAGTATCTGAACAATCAGTACGCAACGTGTCAGCTGATTTTCCCTGTCCCAGGGAAACACGTCAACTTGACGAGAGACGTTCGCGGATTGCGTTTCCATCACCGTTGTTTGTTCCCTAAAAGGAAATCGATATTCCCTCCCGGGAAAGCCGTGGTTAATCCTCCACTCCGTCTATGTCGTCATGCTTGTCTCTAACGAGTCCCGCCGAAAACGGCACACTTTCCGTGACGCGTTTCAGGCGCCCTCCCGAGATCCTGACACACATTCACTTCGGTCAGTGGGTCTCGCACAACAAAAACAAATCAATGGATCCCTTGGCACGCCGAACGAGCCATCCTCGTGGTTCAAAGCTTTTACTTTCAACTACACTCAACCCTATCGACTCAGGATCACAACTGATCACCTTCATCCCATAGACACTGTTTCCATCAACACTATTCTTATCTCATCTGACCACTCCGCTGACACATCAAACATCAACCGCTCGTTTCGGATTTCGTTCCGAATTCGTCCCTCGAGGATTTATCCCCTTTAAATTTCTCTCGTCCGTATTTGTACTGGAATTTATGTGGCGGGAAAATTGTTTCATCAATTCTGTTTATGTCTTAGATGGAATTTCTCCCTCTTGAATCTATTTTTTTTACTCTGTATTCTAGTTCTACTACATATTGGATTTGTTCCTTTTGAACCTGTAAATCAAATCCTATTCAGTCTCTCCCAATTAGATGTCTCCTAATCCTTTCGAATATCCCATTCAGTTCGATCCCTTTGAATTAGTACCGTCCAGTGCTAAATCACTTAATGTCCCAAATCACTAAGAATCTTTACCGCCACAAATTACAATTTCCACCTGGAGTAACGTCTTTAACTCTTTAACTCAACCTTTTCCCTCGATTTGGAATCTCATCCCTATCGAATCGATCATTGCTACTCTTCCAGTTGACGGATTCCCTTTTTATTTAAATTTCGCGAGAAATATTTCGGGATATGTTATAAGGAATGGCTCTATTTTTCCAGTAAGGGGTGGCCTAGTTTTCTGGTTTCTGTGGTATTTATCGACTCGGGGGGGCATTAAAGAAGAAGGAGGGTGATGTTCAGTATGAAAAAAAGTTTTCTTGGTAAGAAGACAACGTTCGTCAAATTTACATCGCGAATGTGAGCGACCTATGTCGCCGCGGAAACACGACTGGCCGGCCGGCCGCCCTACGAACGACCGACCCTTCTCTCCAACTTCAACCCTCTCTCTCGATTACTCTCCCACCCTCAATTCGCTTCTGCTCTCTATGTATCTCCCTGCCTCCTACTTCAACCTTCCCCTTCCTGAATTTCTCTCTTTCGGGGGTTCTCGCCTCTCACTCTTTATTCTCTCTCTTTCCTTCCCACTCCTCTGTTTCTTGCTATTTCTCTCTTCCTCCTCTCCATGTATCTCTTTTTCTTATTGTTTCTCTCTCATTTTTTCTCTTTCCCGTATGTTCATTCTCTTCTACATCGGTCTCTCACTCATTTTATTTGCCTTTTTCTATCAATTCATGTTTCTCTCTTTTTTTTCTCTTCCCTTCTTCATCTATTTCTCTCCTGGGGGATGGTTCATTTCAAGTGAACAAGTCAAGGGACAAGTTTTAGTAATCATTGGTTATGGCATTCTCGTGGGGAAGTAAATGTATATTGTTAGTACAGACCTTATCAACATCTTTCCGAAAATGACCATATTGTATAAAAAATTCTTTAAAAATCATGTAGACATTCTGTTAAAAGTATTTATTGGAATTGTTATTCTTTAATATAGTAATAAAAAATATATTTAAATTTTAGTTGCAATTTTAACGTAGTATTTTAGCGCAGCAATAATTTTTTTCCCCTCCAGCATCGAAATTCTTGAAATTATTATCGTTTATTAAAAAAACGTACGTGCACGTATTTATTTTCGTGAAAAATTTAAAATTCGTTTTCTAATCTCTACCGAGATCCGATTTTCAAATCCTGTTTGGACGATTTACTCGGAATTGGCTACCTTTTTTAGTTCAAACCTTTTTTACCCACATTAAGAAACTATACATCTCTATCTATACATGTCTATCTGTTTGATAGGCATGAGCCTGAAAGTAATTTTGTTTACTTTTGTGAAACAACCACAGAGAGAATTAAGCCCTAGAAACTGGAGGTTCTGGTTTCAATTATTAAAATGTTTAAATTGTTACACCTAAAAATTTATTTGATCCTAAATTTAGAAGTAAACTTAAATTAAGCAAAAATATATATATGGATTCAAGTAAAGTTTATCTGAATATAAGAAAATGTACGATAAAATTCGGAAATTCAGGACCTTCTTAAATTCAGACAAATTTTTGTTAAATTTAAGGTCAGAAAAATTTTAAGATTTAACAATTTTAGGTTTTCTTTTTTACTTCTCAATTTACTTAAATTCACGTGAATTCACTTTAATTCAATTTAATTTATTTTCTGTTCATTCATTAATTTAAATTCTCCTCCAATTAATTTTAATTCAGTTGCATCCCTGATGAATTCAGTTAAATTAAATCTGCAATCCAGTTAAATTCACTGGAAATCAGTAAACTTAAGTCTCTCTCGATTTATTTGAATTCACTTCTATTTAGGAGATTGTTTTAATTTAGTTGAATTCCCTAATTCAGTGGAATTCCATGCATTTATTTCTTTTCCAATTAAGTTAATTGCGTGAATTCAATGAAATTAACTCGTCTTGAAAAAAACAAAACAATTTTTTATTTTCCAACATTACTTAAAATAAGTCAGAGAAGGTTTTACAATTTGATTTTTGTTGCATTTTAAAATAAATAAAATTACAAATTTTTTAAAAATGCATTAAAGTTAAAGCGCTTCTTCAAAAATATAAAAATGGCGGTTATATTCGGTAACAGTTTTATACAGTATTTTCTTAAAAACATTCATTGAGGAAGAAAACAAATTTTTTCCTAAAAAGATAATATAAAAAAGCAGATTCTTTATGAAGCTAGTTTTTCAGAAAAATTGATCTTTTTACACGACTTGATTCATCTTTAGAATTGCAGTAGGATTAATGAAAATAAACTATTATTCATTAATATTAGCTTATTTGCTCTAAGATAATTTTCGGAAAAATGGTATATTTTTATTTTATGATTCCTTTCTAGAATTTCCAAAAACAAACATTCTGTTGGTAATTTTTTAAAGAATTATTTTTTACTTAAAGAAGTAGCCTAGAAAATACCGTAATTTATGTTGAAATTTTCTCTTCTACTTTACCAAGGATTCCAAATTTTGCTTTAATAATTTTACAAAAAATAGCCACCATTTTTGTACCTATATGGAGAAAAATATAAACATCTTTTATGTCCACTTGTTGAGCAAAATATCAACATTTTTTTCCTTCCATAACATGTTTGGGAACTTCCGGTAGAATTTTTCACAAATTAAATGACAAATTGAAAAAATTAAAATAAAATACATTTATGCACTGTTGTTATTTCAGTAGACACATATTTTCAAAGTGGATTCAGCAAGATTTATTCGCTTATTCCTCAGTTACAATTTATTATGTTTTAATTTACTATTATTATTATTTCATTTTACACATTTCGAAACATCTACGTGATCAATTATATGGTGCAGTTCTATATTCGCAACGTAATAACTCAAATGGCTTTTGTACGCCAGACATTCTTGGCTCATTTGTAAATGTCTATCTGGTATAGAAAGTCTGTTTGAATTATTAGTTTATGGATAAAATCGTACAACATAATTCGGAAGTTGAAAATCTTGGCACATGCTCTTCGTTACAATTTTTGACTCTGTAGATTTTATTTACCACTAAGTTTTATAATTTTTAATACTTGAATATAAGTGATTATGTGAGATTAAAAAAAAATCAATTACGTCTTTCACGTCGCAAAATAAGAATTGAGAATTTTGTTTTAAATAATCAAACGAAAAATCCCTAACAAGTTCCCACTTTGCTTAGAATCATTAAATAAATTATTAAGTACAGGACAATTAGGGGTGTCAATTGCGATAGCCTTTATATTATGTTTTACGATTACCGACCGAGGCGTTGCTAAACGTGTTTTACTCGAGTGCCTCTAGATGGCATCACCTTCGCATGCATTTTTAATTCTGTTGAAAACCAAATTTCTAATAGAACCCAGCTTTCAGTTGAGCCGTAACCAGTTATTGGTTAATTACTCATTAAAAGGACTTATTTACCGTTACATCACGAAAAAAAGTAACTAGTTATCGTTACCGTTTCAAAATGTAACTTTTTCTTAGTTACTTTTGCATGGAAAGTAACTATCGTTACTTTTTTAGTCATTTTTATATTTTAGAAATACATACCAAGGAAAATAATTAACGTTTATTTCTATCTGTGTTCAGTGCTGTCACTTAAGTCACTTTCAGTCACTTTTTTGAGATAAAATCACAATAGTCACTTTTAAAAAAAAAAAGATCACTTTAGTCAGTCTTCAATTCTTTTAAATTCAACCTAAATTTTTTTAAGTTCCCTTGAAATCTACTAAAGTCAATGGATGCTTTTTGGTATGAAATTGTTTTTAATTCACCCTGAAGAGTTTTAAATTCACCTTGAATTCTCATGAATTTTATCAGATTCTTATTCACTAATTCTATTCACTCCCATTTATCTGAATTCAATAAAAATTTTTTGGAGTTAAACAATTTTGTTCTATTCACTTGAACTATTTTCAATGTATCTTCATTTGGTATGAATTTAATTGAATTCTCTTGAATTCTTTTAAATTTACTTTAATTTTACTGAAATCAATGTACTATTTTGGATTTTTTCAATTTATTAGAATTTATGTTTACTTACTCGGAATTCTTCTTAATTTTTATGAATTTCATCGAAGTTTTCTCCTTTCCCTTACATTTTTCTAAATTTACTCAAATTTTATTCAATTCGTGTTTTTTTCAATTCACTTCATTCGCCAACGGCGATACCACGCTGAAAAAAAACAGTTCTCGTCAGATCACTGAAGTTAAGCAGCGTTGGGCGCGGTTAGTACTTGGATGGGTGACCATTCGAGAATACTGCGTGCTGTTGGCCCACCGTGGGTGTGGTGAGCCCACACTTGTAGAAGTTATTTACTACAAGAAACTATCCACCTAGAAACACTACCCGAATCGGGTAGTGTCACGCCTTCCCTGAAAGGGAAATGGCTCAATGGTATACTACTACTACTGAAATTTTGTTGAATTTGCCCTAAATTCTGTCTACTCCCATTTTACTCAATTCGTTGGAAATTTTTTTATTTGTAGAATTTTGTTTAATTATATTCTTTCAAATTCTTATGAATTTCATCAAAGTCTCTTCAAATTCCCTTGAATTATTATTTTTAACTCATTTGAAATAATTTTGAATTCATCCTGAATTATTTAACAAAATTTGGAATTCTTTAAAATTCTCTTGATTTTTTTTATATCGCTGAATCCTTTTTAATTCACTCGAATTTTATTCAAAATTTATTAGTTTTATTCTTTGAATTTATCCTGAATTCGTTAAAATTCACATGTGTCACATTATTAATGCACACTAGTCAATTTCAATCACTTTTTGGATCAGAAATTAGTCACTTTTTCAGTTGAAATAGGTCATTTTTTCAAATAAATTAGGCTGTGGAAACCTGTGTATTCGTTGTTTATTTTTGAAAACAATCATTTTTTGAAAGCCTCATCGTTCAACCTTTACATTCTCGAGTTCAATATGATTCCTTCATACTAAAGAATCTTTAGAAGACTAGCCGCCACAATTTGAATAGTGAAAATCAAAGAAATAGTTGCAAAAGAAATAAAATTGATTGTCATGAAAAAAAATTTGTGAACTATATTTCGAAATAACTAAAACTAGCTGTGGATTCGATCTCGAGTGTTTCTACTTTGTTTGTATTTATAATTATATGGTGCTCATTTCACGAGCACTTTGCTGCCTCATAGAGGAAGCATTATTGATTTTTTACATATTAGACAAACTAAAGTTTTCATTTTTATCAGTTTAAAAATAGAAATGTACAAAAAATACAACATTACAAAATATTTAATACAAATAATTTTTAAAATACAAAGACAAATCAGACAAATCAAATTTTTTATTTGAAATGGTAATTTTTTGAGCTGGAAGAGGGAAGGGGGAAGTTCCGTCGTAACCTATCCCTTTCCCAGATTTATGATTTTTTTACAAAAATTGTCAGAATTATTTTATTTGGAAATTTATGATCAAATCGTCTTTTCTATTCAGGCATCAACTTTGAATAATGTCGATTAAAAAATTTTTTCTGTTCAAAAGAGATTTTCTAAATATTATAAAGTGTAAAAAAAATCAATAAATATTTTTAGAAATCCTTCTGCCAGTTTCAAGATATTAGTTGTGAAAATAAGTCCTCAAAATTTCATCAATTTACCTGCAACCTTCTTCAAGTTATCGGGTTCACAGAAAAGTGTATCATCCACACATACACACATATATCCGGACAATTGCTTAGAACATTGTATCAGACATTATTAAATTGAGGAACGTTTAATTAAATGATTTTACAAATTTTCAAAAATGTTACCAATACAAAGCTTCCTCTATGAGGAAGCAAAAAAAATCATGGAGTGAGAGGGGTGAAGGAGAGGGACAGTTGCAGAGAAAGAGAGAGAGAGAGAGAGAGATGAAAAAAGTTTTTCTGTTCGAAACAGATGTTCAAAATATTATAAATGAGCATAACTTCCTTACTCTTCAATGAAGCATATTACTATTATAGTTCAATCGATTTCCCTCGAATCAAGGAATCTTTTTCGTTCTTGCATCAATTTTGAATTATGTTAATGAAAAAAGTTTTACTACAAAAAACCGTGTTTTCAAATATTATGCATTACCATAACTTCCCTACTCTTTATTAAAATGTATTAATATTCTAGGTCAATCGATTCGTCTCGAACCAAGGAATCTTTTATATTGTTGCATCAACTTCGAATTATGTTAATGAAAAAAGTTTTACAATAAAAAACCGATTTTTCAAATATTATGCATTACCATAGCTTCCTTACTCTTCAATAAAATGTATCAATATTATAGGTCAATCGATTCGTCTCGAATCAACGCGTTTTTCCTATTCTCGCATCAACTTTAAATTGTGAGAATGGGAAATTTTTACTCTAAAAATCGACATTTAATATATTATAAATGACCCTAACTCTTTAATAAAATGTATGGATATTATAGGTCAATCGATTCGTCTCGAACCAAGGAATCTTTTATATCCTTGCATCAAATTTGAATTATGTTAATGAAAAAAGTTTTACTATTAAAAACCGATTTTTTAAATATCATAATGTGCTAAAGAAAATGCAATAAATATTTTTAGAAACCCTTCGGTCAGTTTCAAGATATTAGTGGTGAAAATAAGCCCTCCAAATTTCATCAATTTATCTGCTACCGTTTTCAAGTTAACGTGTTCACAAAAAAGTGTGAAATCCACACACACACACATCCGGACCATTGCTTAGAACATTGTATTAGACATTTTTAAATTGAGGAACGTTTAATTAAATGAATTAAAATTTTTTCGAAAATGTTACCATTACAAAGCTACCTCTATGAGGAAGCAAAAGTAACGATTTTTATAGATAGGATGAAAAAAATGACTCTCGTAATCAATTTGTTACATATTTATAAAAGTAATTTCGTTACCACTATCATTACCAAAAAAAGTAACTGTTTACAGTAACTAGTTAAAATAAACTAGTGACTTCACATCACTGGCCGTAAGAAATTAAAACTACCAGTTTTTACTGTCTTAAAAAGTGACCTATAGTTTCAGTTGCAAATATCTTGGAGAATATTTCTGGAAAATCCTAACGAGAAATGTCCAAATTCAAACAAGTGTGAAGTTTACAACATTTACACAAAAAAAACGAAAAAATAAATATTTAAAAGGTCCCCAGAAATGTTCGATCCCTCTAGTGCAGGTCTCACCAGAAGGCAGTCATAGACTTCCTTGACTGCCAATGGCAGTCAAAAGACTAGGTCTTATAGGCCACAATAAATTTTCCTCGAACTTGTCCTTCGACTGGTCCCTAAACCTTTGGGGTAAATTAAAGTTTGAAATGAAAAAATGAAATGTATTGTGAATTTGAATACGAAAAATTCCGACCCTTTGGTGTGAACGATGAGCCGTAATAAGCCGTGACCATAACCCTTCTCAGGATTCCTGGAAACTGCAGAAAAAAATGACAGAAAAACTTTCTGGCAGTCAAAAACTTGTTGTGGCAGTCAAAAACTTGTTGTGGCATTCAATAACCTACTGACAGTGGTGAGCCCTGCTCTTCATGTCTCATGCTAACAGCATCCCAAAAAATGTTGATCCCTCTTGTGAATGTGGGACCACCCCAAATCAACCCCTTGAGTTTCAAAAATTCAGTAGAAAGACACTAATTTGAAAAGTCGAAATATTGTTGCTGATTTTTGCAGAATTTCGGGCCAAAAGCACCCAAAAAAAGTTTTATTCCTCTAGTGCCTTTGGAACCCACCCTAAATCAATCCCTTAAGTTTAAAAAATGTGGTTGAAAGACACTATTTTGAAAATTAGAAATATTGTTGCTGATTATGGCAGAATTTTGTTCCAAAAGCACCCCAAAAAAGTTTCATCATTCTAGTGCATTTGGAGCCCACCACAAATCAACCCCTTGACTTTCCAAAATTCGTTAAAAATACACTAATTGGAAAAGTCAAAATATTCTCACTGATTATGGCAGAATTTCATGCCAAAAGCACTTCATAAAAGATATATTCCTCTAGTGCATTTAGAACCCTCCTCAAATCAATCCCTTCCCAGTCAGAAATGGATGGTCGATTTGACGTCGAATCAACGTCGTTTTTTGATGTCGAAAAATCAGCGATATTTTCGTCGATTCGACGATATTATGTCGCCCAATTCGACATCGTATTGACGTCGAATTAATGACCGCATCGACGTCGTATTATTCATCGTTTCGACGTCTAATTTACTATAATTTCGACGGTACAAAAAGTAGTACATTAGTTATGAAAACATAAATGGGATCACAAACAGAATCCCATTTATGTTTTCACGAATGAAAAGCACTATGAATAAGTTGATCGACACTTTTTTAATGATTAAATGAGAAGATAAATAAAAAATAAAATAAAATTGAAAAATTAATGTTATTTTATTTCGAGACGATCATATATAATGATTTTTATAGTTAATGCAATCTTATTACTTAGTTTTTCGCGTTTTCCAAAACTTCCGTCATCTTGTTTTTGCCAGGGAGCCATATTGCTTGAAAATTGATTTTAAAATTATACTTTCCAAAATTAAACGAACTCAATTTTAATTGAAAAATTAAAATCTATAAAAGGAAAAAATTAAAAATTTATCATTCAATATGAAAATTTAGAATTCTAAAATTGTAGCCATTTAAAATTACCAAATTATTTAATTACTGAATATCTATTCAAGAAAGTTTAATTTTATCTTATTTAATTTTCAACTCAATTTTTAATCTTTTAATTCAAAATAGTTTACTTTTTAACACTTCTTTTAGAATTATTATTGATTCTTATAATTTTCCAATGAAATATTTTTCATTTGGAAATGCTTTATTGGTTTAAATCTTCAACTAAAAATGAAGCAACTTTGAGATATTATGTTATAAAAATTAAAAATTGAAGAAAAAAAACACAAAACAATTAAGATTGCTGTAATAGGATTTCAAATTTTTAAACTGTTCAAATTTAAGCCTTTCAATTCGAAATTGCTTTATACTTATAATTTGAAATTATTAAATTCAAAACTATCAAGGCTTTATTAATATGAAAGGTTGAAATATTTCATAGCGAGGATTGTCCTGACATTTCAAATATTTGAATTTGAAACTACAATTATGAAATTTAAGATTCAAACCCTCCAAGAATTATTCAAAAATTTAATTTTCCGAAAAAAACTTTAAATTCAATGCCTCAAATAATAAACTGCGTTTGCGTTTTTTGAACGACTAATAGGAGTTTTGCTTTGGATTGGCGGACACTTTAAAAATGTAGAATAATCGATTCATTATATTTTGTTTATTAAATGTAAATAATTTTTATTTGACTCAACAATAAATAATTTTTGAATAAATATTAATTGCATTGAGCCACGATAGTGTCACATCCACGTTAGGCTGGAATTGGCTGAGTGAAAATGTCAAAAAAAGGTTAGGTTTCGTCACAAAATAGTTCAGATGTTAGCGCAGGTTTGATAAAATCGCATGCTGGCATCAGAGTATAGAGTATAAAATTTGTCTGAAAGAGGTCAAAATGACGTCGAATCGAAGTCACTTCGACGTTGATTTTTAAGCCCTGTAAATTGCAACAAGTTTTGATGAAATCACTTACATTGCAGTAAATGATCATTTACAAAGTATTTTTGTAGCATAACAAACATAGTCGAAAACCGATTAATTTTTCGACGATAATTTAATTCCTCTAGTGCATTTAGAACCCTCCTCAAATCAAGCCCTTGAGTTTCAAAAATTCGGTAGAAAAACTTTAATTTGAAAAATCGAAATTTCCTCACTGTTTATGGTAGAATTTCATACCAAAAGTACTCCAAAGAAGTTTCATCCCTCTAGTGATTGTCAACCCCACCCCAAAACAACCCTTTGAGATTCAAAAATTCGGTAAAAAGACCCTAATTTGAAAAGTCGAAATATTCTCACTGATTATGGCAGAATTTCAGGTAAAAAGTACCTCAAAAAAGTTTCATCCCTCTAGTGCAATTTGAACCGACCTAAAATCAA